>JAOTJB010000006.1:24103662-24115203 GCA_027123815.1 Erythroxylum minutifolium | reverse complement strand
AACATTTTCGAAAGAAGTATGATTCTGAATAAGTTACATAAACCATTATGAAATTGGAGTTATATATACTCAACATGCAAGTCTCTATCTAAGAGACATTTCATCAAACGCCTCATAAGCAATATGTATTATCTCTAACATTCATACAAAACAAGTGCATTTTTTTATTATTTACCAACAAAAACACATGTAAACAACAGATAAACCAACAATTTAACAAAAAAAACACATAATCCAACAATCATAACAAAACCCACCACCTAACACTCACCCATGGTATACATTTATATAACCATCTAAGAGCTTCATTTTTTTGAGACAAAATAAATCTAATAGAGACCTTACCTCAAAATGATGCATACTGGACCAAAAGCTAAGTAGAAATCGACGGTGGAAGCAACGAAAATGACAGAAAACTGACGCAGCCGAGGGAGGAGAAGAAAAATAGCAGAGAGGGGAGGAAAGGTCGGGTTAAAACGATGATGATAAAATGACATCGTTTTACTTATGAACAATTTAGCATTTACCGACGGACTATTGGCGAAAAATTATTTCCATCGGTAATTTATTGACGGGACATATTTTCAGTCAGCATTCAATTTCACTAATTTTGCGCCATTTGTTGCCGTCTTATTTTGCAACAGAACTATGTATTCCATCACTATATTACGATGGAAAAATCAAGGGTTTATTTTCCCTTCATGTTTACCGACGAATGTCTCGTCCGTCAGTAAACCTATTCACTTTACCGATGAAATGTCTCTTTCCGTCGCTAATTATCTACGAAATCTTACCATCTGTAATATTCCGTTGATAGTTTGTTATTTTCTTGTAGTGAATAGAACTTATTAAGAAAACTCCGCAATTATTTTAGAGAGAGTTAGATAAGAAACGCTAGCCCTCTTAGAGTCTAAGCCTATTTGTAATAAGATTTAGATATTTTAGTAATTTAATAAAAATGAAAATTTAATTTCAATTAAACTTTGATTAGAATTATAAGTAATTCTAATTGAACACTAATTAGACCTAAATAAAGTCTAATATCTTAATTATATTAATTCTTATTTATTAAATAACTGCATATTTCATATGTAAACAGAGAAGGCTATCTAAAACTAGAGATCATATTGGTCTTACTAAATAACTCACTCTCCAATTATTTTCGTATAAAAAGCTACCGAAAACTTCAAAGAATAGCTCAAAAATTGTTTACAAGGGCACTTCATATAAATGGAAGAAAACTATTGCAATAAAGGAAATAGAGATGCTAGAGGAAGAAGGTCAAAAGGAGTTCTGTGCTGAAATGCAAGTAATAGAGAGCTCACCACATGAACTTGGTCAGGTTGTTGGGCTAATATGCTATGGATTCTGAAAAGCTTGTACGTAGTTTATGAATATATGAGCAATGGCTAGCTTATTGATCTTTTATTTGTTTAATACTCGACCAAACGAATGACAGGGTGAAAATTACAATTGATGTTGCCAAAGGGATTTTGTATTTGAGTGAAGACAGTGAAACTTCGATTGTGTAAAGTAATATAAAGCCTAGGAACATACTGATAATATAGAAAATTTTGAAGAGGCTTGAAAGAGAGAGTCATGAAAAGGGGTTTGTTGTGCGGGAGAGCGAAAAAATCAAAGGTAATTATTTTTAATTATTTTAAATGTAAAATTAATGATTAAAAAATTTAGCCGATTTGACCGATTTTATTGTAAAAACTTTAAATACTTCTTTATATTTAATTTTTAATTTTTTGGTTTGATTTATTTTAAAAACTTTTTTTGTTAAAAATTAATTAATTTATTAATTTATCGGTCAATTTTTAAAAATTAATAAATTTTTATTGATTAAAATGAATCAATTAATTTTTATTTAACAAATTATTTAATTAAACTTCAAATTTTTAGAGACAAGTTCTTTCGATCATATTTTAAATTGTTTAATTTTTTCAATCTTTAACCAATTTTATGACAATCTAATACCGATTAAACATTTTAAACCTTAAACCTCTTGTCTTAATATTTAACTTTTAATGTGATTTTTAAAACGTTGCATAAAATGATCGACTTATATAATTGTCCATATTATGATTATTAGAAATCATTGATAGGTGTTTTTATAGTAATTTAACTTTTAAATTATTTAATTAATATTTTTTTAATTTTCAGTAATACTATATAATCAGACATAATTTATGTTTTAAAACATAATTTACTAATGAGATGTTGCTCAGACTTTATTTGTCACCGGTTGGATAAGAATAAGTTCTACTTATATCCATGATTGGAAAGAGTGATTAATTGGTGGAATATGTTAGGTTAGGTTAAGCCGTTAAGACAATATTGCAAAGTGGGCACGTGCTTGCTTGATATTTCCCGTTTAAGCTTAAACCCTAAAAATACCCTTAAACCGGCCCGAGGAGAGTAAAAAGGAAGCTGCAGCCATGAAAAGAGCTCTAGTGAAAAGTTTCGATCTTTATACTCGCAATTGTTTTCACAATGCTTCCAAGTTCAATCCAACAGGCAATCCATCTCTCTCTCTTCTTTCTGCTTGGAATCCTTCTCGATTCAGTTCGAACTCATCTGAGTCTGACTCAACACGTAAACCGAATGCGTCCAGCGGAAATGAAGACATCATCAGCAAGGAAGGTATGAAAACTTGATATGTCCGTTTAAAATTTCTCAATTTTCTTGTTTCACTCATAGGTTTCTGTTTCTTTCCGGCAAAATGTTGTAAAAAGCTGATACTTGGCATGCTGAAAATTTGTTTTGCTTTTTATGGAAACCGTTGTGTTGTTTATGATTGCAGGCCTTTGCATAGAAAAATATTTTCCTGTTAAATTTTGCTAATTCCAAGAAAAGCAGTTGTTTGCAATATTGAGGATTGCCGTTTAGAGTTCAATCTTTAGTGAGGGTATTTCTGGTGCCTGTATGTATATGTGAGAATTTCCATGGTAAAGCTAGGCCAAGTTTCATCATTGGTACTGAGCCTCTGAAACTTGTACAAAAGGTTGTCAAAACTATATGTTTGAAATCTGAATTAGATGCCGAAAGTAAAGCATTTAATTATATGGTTTTATATTCAATTTTCAGAGTTAAAGAAGAGAATAGAGAAACTCAATGAAGGAGATTTGGAGGCGCTGCCATCAATCTTTGAGGGAATTTTGGAGAGGAAACTGGCTGGAATCAATGATGATGAATTGTTGGAAGGATTAAAAGCCCCTGAAAATGATCCAAAGGAATTATTAGAGTCTGATTGTGATAATGATTTTGATGATGACGATGCCGACAAATTGGAAGAGACAGAGGAGCAAAATAGTAGCGGATAACTGATCTTTATATTGCATAAGAAGCACAATTTTCTTAGCTCATGATGTTTCCATAATCAGAGTGGGAGAAGAATTACAAGCTAGGGGATTAAATGTTTGAAATATTGCAGCACTTTCTTTTTGAATATTGCATGTATATTGGATGCGGACAGAAGAATGGAAACAGTCAATAGGCGAGGGACAAAAAGAGAAAAGCAGATAGGTAGTCTATTCTACACCTGGTAAGATAACATTAATCTAAACATGATTTTTAGAATTGACTAAGTGGTCAATTTATTCTTTCAAAAATGTCAATCACTTCAAGTACCAGCACATTATGGATTTGGTTCTTCATTTGAATTATTATTGCATTGTTTGTTGAACCGCATTAAATCTTCTATTTCACTCGTTCTGTTGTAAGTCTGTTTCCTTAAATTATCACAAATGGTACAAAAGATTTGATCTCTTGTTGAACCAAATTTAGTGAAAACACACGTAAGTGTTGTACGACTTGTGTTTATTAAGTATATATATAATAAGGACGAATGAGATGGACGATTACAAATGCTCGTCCATCCCACTGTCTATTTTATCAACAACTTGTATTTTTCCTTATATCACGCCTGTCACGCTTGTGACTTCTTGAATCATGCCATTTCTTTTTTTTCCTCATGTTATTTACATGATTTAATTAAGTATATATATATATATATATATACTAAGGATAAATTCACAGCCATGTCATAACTCATGCCACATTATTAAGTATATACGACTACGTTTTTTTGCAGTCTCACAAATGTAACTTAACATATCACACCCGTACTATACAATCATTTTACTTGGACAATCATAATAATGGATACCTTCAAAAGCGACACAAATAGGGTCATGGTATCCTCATCCAAATATTTCAAGGGCAGAGGCAAAAGTTATATCTCCATTGTACCTCTTTCCAAGTTCTTCTCTGAAACAGAGAACAACATCGTGTCCTTTACATTGTAAAATCAAATCTTATAAAAATTAACTCTACTTTTACAGACTCACGTATACTTGCGGCATCCTTTGTAGAACTTGAGGCATCTCCCTCTCAATATCTCAGCATTTTCTTCCATGCACCGTATCGGCTTCTCCACCACCAACCCATCAAAGCAAGAACTAAGCTTTCTCACGCGTGTGACATATTTTAAAATTTATAGATCATCTCCTAATACGTTAGGTCGCTGTTTTGTTGAGGTAAGATATTAAGTGCCTAATATGATATTGAATATGAAATGCTCAACTAAAAACTTCCTTTGAATGACATTAATTGAGGATACTCTTGAACAGGTAGAGAATGACTTCAAAGGCACCAGTTTTCAGTACAGAAGACTCTAAGTTTATTCTGATTTCTTTAATATTCTTTAAATATACTTCTTTATATTTTAAATATGACTTTTAACACATTCTTAATTATTTTAAGCAAAATATATACTAACTAAGAATCTAATTTATTAAACAAATTTATGATAAAAATAATAATTAGATTCTAACAATAATAATTTAAAAATTTTCAATTAAAATATGAGATAAATAAAGAATCTAAATTTTCACAAATATAATTTATTTGTGAGATTAAATAAATTTATTATTTTTAATAATAAAATAGTAATTCATTTTCTAAAAAATAATAATTCAAAATAAAATTTTTAATTAAAATATAAAGAAAATAAATAAAGAATATAAAATTTGAAAAATATAAATTTTTATTTAGATTGTACGAAAGAGTTGAAAAGAAAAAAATTCATTGAAAATTTAAAAGATTTACTCAAAGTTAAAAGATTTACAACAAGAAGTACAGCGTGGTATGTGCGTGGCTAAAAGAGTAACTTACATGTTGGTAGTGAGTCCTGCATCATAATAAAAAGATAGTGAATCCTATGTCATTAAATAGACTATGGGTTTCACTTAACTTAAAAAGGATGAATTAACTGGTTTTTAGGAAAACCGGGGGTCTTTAAAGAAACTGACTGGTTTTTTCTCAAAGAAGTTATGAGCATAAATTGGACCGAAAAATTGGCCGGTTTATAGTTATTCAGGTCGAACTGACTGATCCGGTCCGGTTTTGAAATCATCGCATTTAACTATGAACCTAAAGAACTATCTAATGTTTAAACTAAAACTTGAGTTAGAGACCTAAAAAGATTTATATTTATTTAATTTACTAACTTAGAGAGTTATCTAGGATTTTAGCTGAAGACTATGGTAGGAGACATAAAGAGATGTTTAGGTATTTAACTATAAATGTAGAAAAACATATAGATTTTATGCTTAAGATTGAAATAAGAGACTTAAGAGAGTGTCTAAGTATTTAACTGTGAACCTAGTGATGTATTTGTGTTTAAATTAGAAATATAAATAAGATACTTAAAGAGGTGTCTAGGTATATCTTTGTTTTGGATTAATAATAAGATAATAGACATTGAAATATGTTTATATTTAACTACTAACCTATAATGATATATAGGGTTTGGACTGAAAATTAAAATAAGACTGAGATAGGTATACGTGTATTTAAATACAAACCTATAAATATATTTAGAGCTTGGATCGAAAATTAAGATAAGAGTCCTATAAAGGTATATACGCATTTAATTGAGAACCTAGAAAGGTACTTTTGGTTTTAAAAAAAAGTTGAAAATAGACCTTTAGAGGTTTTTAGTTATTTAAAACTAAATTGCGATGCTTAAAATTTTGACCCAAAATGAAAAAGAGACCTATAGAGGTGTCTTTGTATTTAACTATGAATCTTGAGAGGTGTTTAAACTAAAATTTGTGAAAAGAGACTTAGAGAGGTTTCAAGGTATTTCGTTATGAACCTAAAGAGCTATATAAGGTTTAGGTTGAAATTGAAATGATAGACTGCATTTAAGTGTTTAACTATGAACCTAGAGAAGTATCTAGGGTTTAAAATAAAAATTGTGAAAAGAGACTAAGAGATGTTTTTAGGTGTTTAAAACTAAATTGGGATACCAAGATAAATATTTAGGCTTTTTGCCTCAAAATCAGATAAGAATCCTAGAGAATTATTTAGTTATTTAACTATGAACTTAGAAAGTTATATAGGATTTTAATTGAAAATTTTAAAAACAGACCTATAATCGTTTAACTTAGAGAGGCGTCTCGGATTTTAGCTAAAGACTAAGATAGGAGACCTAGAGAGGTCTCTAGGTGTTTAACTATAAATGTAAAGAGGCACTTAAAGTTTAAGCTTAAGATTGAGATAAGAGCCTATAGAATTATCTTAGGTATTTAACTATGAACCTTTAGCTATTTTAGTGTTTAAACCAATAACTTAGATAATATAAAGATTTGTTTAGGTATTTAGCCATGGACTTAAGAAGTATCTATCTTTTGGATTGAAAACTAAGACAATAGACCTAGAACCGTGTTTATGTATTTAACTACAAACCTGTTGAGGTATAAGGGATTTGGAATGAAAATTATGATAAGAGACCTAGAGAAGTGTATGCGTAGGTAATTACAAACCTCTAAAAATATTTAGAGCTTTGGTTGAAAAGTGGGATTAGGGACCCATAGAGGAATGTAGGTATTTAACTGTGAACCTTGGAAGATATTTTGAGTTTAAAATAAAAATTTTGAAAAGAGACCTTTAGAGGTTTTTAGTTATTTAAAATTAAACTGGATGTTTGAAATTTGTCTCGAAATGTAAAAAGAGACCTACATAAGTGTCGTGGTATTTAAATATGAATCTATAGGAGTATTTAGGGTCTAAGTATTTAATTATGAACCTAAAGAGCTATATAGGATTTAGATTGAAAATTGACATGATTGATCTATAGGGCATTTAATTGTTTAACTATGAACATAGAGAAGTATTTAGATTTTAAACTAAAAAATGTGAAAATATACTTGTTATGTATTTAAAACTAAATTTAGAACACTTAGAGATTTAGATATAGTAAGTGTTTTGATGCTTAACTACAAACTCGGAAAAGTTATCCGGATTGTAAGCTGATAATTGTGAGAAGAGACTTTAGAGGTGTCTAGGTATTTAACTATGAACCTTGATAGGTATGTTGTGTCTGAATTGAAATTTGAAGGTCGATTTCTAAATATTTAACTATGAACCTAGAGAGGTATCTAGGGTTTAAAATAAAACTTGTGAAAAGAGACTAATAGATGTTTCTAGGTATTTAAAACTAAATCGGGATACCTAAAGAAGTATTTAGCTTTGACCCAAAATAACAGTAGAATCCTCGAGAGTTGTTTAGGTATTTAAGTAGAAACTTAGATAATTATATAGGATTTTAACTGAAAATTGTAAAAACAGACCTGAAATAATGTATGAACTTGGAAAGATATCCAAGGTTTAAACTAAGCATTTTGAAAAGACACCTAAAGAGTTATCCAAGTATTGAAAACTAAATTAGGATACCTAGAGATGGTCTAGGATTTTGAATTTAATTGAGAAGTGAGACCTAGGGAGGTTTCTAGATATTTATCTGCAAACCTGAAGAGGTATATAGGGTTTAACTTGAAATTTTTGAAAAGTATTTAACTATATGGCTATGGTTTAGACTAAAATTGGAAATGAAAGACTTGGATATTTAACTAGAGATATAGAGGCATATAGTGTTTTAATTTCAAAAGTGAGATAAAATACCTATAGAGATATCTATATATTTAATTATAAATCTGTAGATATATATAGGATTTGGGTTGAAAATTGAGACAATGGACATTAAGAGGTAGCTAAGTATTTAACAGAGAGAAGAAACCTAGAGATATGTCTCGATATTCAATTATGAATTTAAAAATGTATTTAGAATTTAAAATTGAGATAAGAGAAATGATCTAATATCAATTGTTTACTTGTTCTTTTCAATTCTTTTTTTTTTATTTAACTACAAGTCTAGCGAAGTGTTTACGGTTTAAACTAGATATTTAATCGACTAAGTTAGGGAGGTATTTGGAATTTTAGCTAAAGACTAAATTTGAAGATATAGGTGTCTAAGTATTTTACTATTAATGTAGAGAAACATATAGAATTTGAACTTAAGATTGAGATAAGAAACCTAGAAAGAAATATAAGCATTTAACTTAAAGCATAGGAAAAAAATTTTATATCTAAGGAGATTCAGAACTATTCTCACAGTGAATCGTGTTGCAGATGCTTATAGTTCTTGTGGAGAAGATGTAAGCAGATATGGAAAATTTTGACAGATTATGAAATTATGCACAGGAGTTATGGAGGGCTAATCCACTGTGAAGATAGAAGCAGAAAGAGGCTTGTGTTCGTAAGGATGCCCTTATATTTTAAGTTTTATGTTGCATTTGAAAGCCACAGGTAAGAGATGAAAGTGGTCGCAAAAAGAGGTGTTGATGGTATATATTTTTTTAACGGACCTACGAAGGGAATTTTACCGAGCGGAGATGTTAACAACCATAAGTTTCCAATATGTTAAGCTTTTGTACATATTCAAAACATAAACACGAGGTTGGAAGAGATGATCTGTTTTTCCACTTAAGCACTTCCTTTATTAGCGTTAATTTAGAAAAATTTTGAAGTAAAGGGACTAAAATATTTAAAAAATTGTTTAAAGGACACTATTAAAAAGGACGGTATGTAAAAGGATAATCATTTCTGGTAGGCTTGCTTTGATATATGATTTCCGAGTGGTTGATTTAATTCTCGTCTGCTGCTGCTATAACTGTAACTGGTGAAACTGATTTGTTTTGGAATGAGTTGTCTCTTCATAGGTTTACTTGTTGATATTCTAACATCTTGGCTCAAAACATAAGTTGCGCGAGAAAACAGTTGCACTGATGTCTGCGGCTTCAAAAGGTGGATAGGGGGATTGGCGAGGACAAGAAGAAGAGAACAAGACAGATACGTAGTTTTTATCGTATTTAACAAACCAAATACTAATGTCTTTTAACAATGTTTCCGATGCACATATGGATACTCCATTATTAAGTCAACATATTTCATTATTACAATAATTATTTTTCAAATTGCACAAATAAATTCAATTAATTCCAAGGTTTCCTCTATATTTATAAATTATGAAGGTGTTTACAATAAATACATCTTACATAACTGTTTTGGTTGTATGTCACATATCAAGTTGACGAACTTTACAGGCATTCACAATTGCTACATTAAAAATGCACGACTCGAGGCTCAACACGGACACATGAAGGGTAACTAAATGGATGACTAATCTCGTATATGTATATGGATATTTTGCAGCATAGAACAATGTATAATCGTAAAGAATGATATACGTGATGTTCCACCAAAACCATCACTTACACTCACTATATTCGAGTGGCCCCTGTGTGATACACTTCACTCGGTATATTCTAGTATGGCTCCTGTGTGATTGAATCCACACGATATTTCCGATGCTTTTACCTTGTTTTTGAAATCAACCAAGGTAGGTTTAATGCAGTCAACATCACTTCCATGACCCTGTATGCAGAACCAATGAAGGCTAAGATATGGAAATCTCATTTAGTCCTTCTCAAAGAACAATAACTTGACTGTAATTCCACGATAGCAATAACACGAGCGAGCAAGCATAATGGTGCTTGGTTAACGCAACTCAAGGATCAAGGTGCATATAGCTGAAACATGTCTATAAACCTGAAGAACTGTGGGCGTGGGATTAAAATAGAACTAAATTCTCATGTTGTCGCTGCTCTTTTTTTACAATACTAAGGTTTCTTTTTTTTAATTTTTGGGTACATAAAAAGGTTGTGGATCATGAAAAGGAAAGTAGTTAAAAAACATGCCAAACAACTGGCAGAAGGCTAAAATTATGTAGACATTGTAGGAAAGATTTGTTATCTTTTTGTATCCTTCAATTACCATACGGGGGAATTTCATTAGTGATGGAAATCTAGAAAGATTGGCTTTATCACATGAAGCAATTCCAAGCAGAATTTAAGCGAGGTGAAAGCATACCAATTGCCCGCCAGAAGAATGTCCATCTTCAGAAAATGTTCCATGAGATCCTCCCCAACCCCAGGTGAAGATATTACCCCCTGTATTCCAAAAATGTAAATTTTTATTGATTCTGCATTATATGCAGCAGCTGTGAACATAGTAAGGTAATGACATTTTCCCAAAATAAGTATAAAATTGAGCAGAAACATATAACATTAATAAACCAAATGTGTTGATCTAGATCACCCTAATAATGATGTATGCTCCTATTCTCAATCTTTTCTTTCCTTTTACACTAGTGTAAGCAGGCTAAGCAAAAATGATAAGCATGCCAGACAAATGTTGTTGGAAGTCTAAATATCAAGGATATAGCAAAGTCTTTCTTGATATTTTAGGACACCACACAGAAAAATACAAAACAATGGAAACTTCCACGAAGTACAGACATCTACAATTATATGGCTTTTAATGCGGAAACAAATGAAGCTGCATATGCACATGGAGTACTGTATTAGAAAAATTATTACCAGAAATTGCTGCTGTATGCTTCCAACCGCAAGATATCTGCATAAGCAATATAACAGGTAAAGGTCAACAGACCAATTTGATTGAATATATCTGTCATAAGCAACTATTGAAATTACAAATGCTTCAGAGAGGGGCAAGTCAATTCCCATCAGATTATCGTGTGTTTTCATGATCATAACTTTTGAATCATGCATTACCCATTACTTGGAGTTGAAGACTTTGAAACAAAGAGCTTTTGGTCTAACTCTTATAGGCACCAAAATGGCTCAGAAAAAGGCTAGCATTTTACTTGAGAACCTAGGAATGGGTTCTATTGGTAAAAGGTATTTCTCCAATAGTAGCAATATAAACAAACCTTGTCAACAGGAGACTTTACAAAAGGACCTCGAACCCTTTCTGGAAAATGAAGTGCATCAATGGAACTGTAAATTACATTAGCCAACAAAAGTATTGGTCATCTTCAACCCCAAAACTAAAAATATTCTGCAGTTGAAAGACTAGGTGAAGTTCTTATGTAGATACCCAATACCAAGGCAACCATTTTCGTTTGATCCCCAGGTGTATAGCTCACCACCACCTATGCAAAATTATTCAAAAAGAAATAAAAAAGAACAGTGACAATAAAATGCTTAGTTTATGTGGAAAAACTGTATAGTTAGGAGGCTATTTTAGGAAATATATTGTAACAGATTGTATCCTTAAGTTAGGATATTATTGGTCAAGATTCTGATAGGATTGGCTAAGATTCTG
>JAOTJB010000006.1:24064596-24092633 GCA_027123815.1 Erythroxylum minutifolium | reverse complement strand
AGATATTTTACTGATTAAATTTATTTTATTTATATCTTCTTATTTTAATTTAATATTTTATTATTTATAATTTTAAATTTATATAACCAATAATATATTTTTTAATCATTTATAAAACAATTGATATTTTATTAAATTTAAATCTAACCGGTTGGTGGAGGCAACGAAGTATTATTCTGAGAACTACGAGACTCTCGCTGGTGGAGAGAAACCGCCCGCCACTCCGAAAGTAACTGCCAAGCGTGACTCCACGAACGATCAGCAGAGAAAGGAATGTTGCGCCAATAAGAGAGTTCATGCTATCCGAGGCACTCTAGCAGACTAGAAGGGCCACAACAGTATCCTTTGCATTAAAGATAGAAAACAACCTCAACAACCAGCTCTTGAACGAATCTACAGGAGGGTTGAACCACCCCATGTCAGATTTTCTCCAAATTCCCCGCACAGCTGGACATTTCACTAATAAATGATAAACATCTTCGTAATCTAACCTGCACAGAGGGCAGCTTAACATTACGGGGACATGTCTTTGGCCCAGCACTAATCTCACCGGTAAAACGTTGTTAGCTGCTCTCCAAATGAAATTGATTATTTTGAGAGGGACCTGGGCTTTCCATATTTTGTTCCATAGGAGAGAGCTGCCATTGAACTCCTCATAGTTATCTATCCACGTGAGAGCTTCGTATGCACTTTTTACCAAGTAATTCCCTCTAGTTGCAAATCTCCAAATCAATCCATCTTGAGAAGAGAACCGAGATAGCAGAATGGAGAGGATCAACTGCATATCTCTTTCATTGAAGATTGAAGATATCAAATCCCTGTTCCAATGTCTCCTTTCTATTAAATCAGCTACATAACTAACTCCTAGCTTAACATTAAAAGGAGTCGATATAAAAGGGTTATCTCTGCATGGGAGCCAAGACTCTAGCCAAATAGGAATAGACTTTTTGTCCCCTATTCTCCAAGAACAACCTGGCCGAATAATGTTTTGAGATTCCCTGATGCTTCTTTACACGAAACTTGGATTGGAACCAATTTGGGCCTCCAAAAATGAGCAGGAGGGAAAATATCTAGCCTTCATTACTTGAACTGCAAGGTTTGATGTGTTTGAAAGCATGTTCCAGCCCAATTTACCCAGCATAGCCACATTAAACTCTATTCTCTTGAAACTGATCCAACCCACCCCTTTAGGTGTAGCCAATCTTTCCCAGGACATCAAGTGCAAACTCCTTCCTCGTCCCGTTCCATCCCCCCACCAAAACTTCATCATAATTCGTTGGATCTACTCACAGATAGATTTAGGAATAAGGAACAAACACATCACATAATTCGGCAGAGCCTGCAAAATGGTTTTGATAAGAATTTCTTTACAGGCCTTGGAAAGCTTACGATGGCTCCAGGAATTTAAACGCTTCCAAACTCTATCCTTCAAAAAGCTGAAGATTTCTACCTTATTCCTGCCAATATTCATCGGGAGACCCAAGTAATTACCAATCCCATCTTCCTCCCTAGCTTGGAGACTTTCGTTCACTTCCAATCTAGCTTCAGGTTTCACGTTTGTACTATAACAAATTTGTGACTTGGTAAAATTGATGACTTGTCTTGAGGCCTTGGCATAATCATTGATAATACCTTAATTACTGTGGCTTCTTGTGGATTTGCTTTGAAAAAGGGAATGCTATCGTCAGCACAAAAAAAAAAAAGGGAAATAACTGGAGCTCCACGACAAATACAACAACCATGGATCGCATTATCCCGTACTCCTTTCTGGATCAGTTGAGAAAAACCCTCTGCACATAAAATGAATAAATACGGAGATAGTGGATCCCCTTGCTAAATCCCTCTAGATGGAAGAATTGGGTCTAGGATTTTTTGTGTTATACATCACTCTGTGTTGAACAATTGAGATACAGCTCCAATCTAATTCCACAAATTTCGGATGGAACTCCATCGCTGTTAGAGAATACCGAATATAGTTCCACTCAATTCGATCATAAGCTTTGCTGATGTCTATTTTGAAAGTTGCATAACCTTCCTTCCCCCTTCTTTTATTGCGTATGAAGTGAAGCATTTCATATCCTATAACAGTGTTATCCTGTATGTTTTGCCCAGCAATAAAAGCACTCTGATTATGTGAGACAATATTAGGTAACTGCTTCTTTAGTCTATTCATGATCATCTTATATACAATCTTGAAAAGCACTTGACACAAAGCTATAGGTCGAAAATCTTCCATAGAAGACGGATTAGATTTCTTCGAGATTAATACAATGGTTGTTGAGTTAAGCTCTCGTGGAATCACTCCCCTCCTTAGACAGTCAATGCAAAAATTCGAAATGTCCCTCCCAATCAACCCCCAAAATTTCTGAAAAAATCCCAGGTTGAATCCATCTAAACCAGGTGATTTATCTTGATTCATGTCTAAAACAACTCCCTTTACTTCTTCTGCTGTGTATTCTGCCAACAGACACTCGTTCTCCTCCTCAGAAACACAAGGAAACAACCACCTCGTTACAACTGTTGGGTCCACCTCTTGAATTGTAAAAATCTCTCGAAAATAACTGTTTATTACTTTGGCTAAATCTACTTTATTTTCTACCCATTGACCTTGAGAATCTTGCAGTCTCTGAATGTTCTTCTTCTTGTTTCTCTGTGTAGCCTTGGAATGAAAATAGCGAGTGTTCTTATCTCCATCCTTTAGCCAACTCTCCTTTGCTCGTTGCTTCCAATACCTCTCGCGTTGATTAAGAAGGAAGAATAATCTATTTTGCGCCTCCCGAAGATGATCAATCCCTACCCTACTTCTACTGCCCTTTAGACGTTGAATCTAGTTCTTGCATGAGTTAATCTCCTCTTTGTACTTAGTCTGTAATTCTGCTCCCCAAACTGATAATTTATCCCTGCAGAAATTTAGACGACTTGTTATATCTGTATCTGCCCCTTCCAACCAGCAGCTCTCTACTATCGTTTTACAGGCTGCCTCCTCTCCCCAATGTTTCTCAAAACAAAAGATAGAAGGCTGTCCTTGATGAACAAAGAGGCTGACTTTCAAAGATATAGGCAAATGATCAGAAGATGAGTAATCTACACTCCTAACTTTTGATTGACTGAAAATTGACAGCCAAGAATTAGAAGCCAAAAAACGATCTAATTTGATCTCCACTTCTGCCATTACTCCAAGTATAAGGATATCCCATACAACTGATCTCACAAAGATTCGAAGCCTCCACCCCTCTGATCAATGAATTCGGATACGGTGGGCCTCCTTTCAGTTCTTAGTTCGAAAGAATACAGTTAAAATCTCCGCACATTAGCCATGGAAGAGAATATCTATAGCAAGAGTTTTTATGAGGTCCCAAGACTCGTGTCTCCTACTCCGATCTGGGTTCCCGTAAAAACCTGTCAAACGATAATTTTCCAGCCCCTAAATTTTAATATCTCCATGTCTATAGACGATCTGTTTGCAAATTTGTCAACAGTTTGGTCAACATTTTTCCACAGCATAGCTAAACTCTCACTTCTTCCATCAGACTTAAATACAAAAGCATTCATCAAAGTAAAGTTGTTGCGTGATTTCCTTAATCCTGGTTACATTACAAAGTGTTTCTATGAGAAACACGAAATTGGGCTTATTATCCCTTACAACTTCCTGTAAGGTTTGAACTGCTCAAAGGTTGCCTGTCTCGCGACAGTTCCAACTTACACACGTCATTGATGTTGACGGGCCTAAATTACAGACTCCACTGCTAGTATTTGTTCAATAAAATCCACCTCCATATTTCCTATTTCCCCTGACTGATCCGATTTATGTGAAATTCGGCCCAATCTTTTTCGTTTCAGGTCAATCAATTCCATATCCTCTTGTTATTGCCTGTTGAGAGTTGTGCTTGAATAGGATAACTCCCTTCTTTTTCTTTGTCTTTATTCTTTCCATAACCGTCACACTTATCTTTCCCTCTTCCCTTCCTTGACTCCATCTCTGACTCAGCCAAATCAACAGTTAATTTGATTCCTTTATCAGCTCCTAATTTTTCTCCTAAAATCGCGTCTCCCTTATCAGTCCCTATAGTCTCGCCTGACTTTTCTCTAACCTTCTCTGTTGTGGGTGGCCGGACGAAATATTCCCTGTCATTACTTCCAGGAGTTTGATGTCCACCGATTAGCCAATTTATTCCCATACTTCTTTTTGCTATTTCTGTCTCATCACGCAACCATCTTGCCCTAATATTTCGAATATTCCTTTGCAGTTGTGAGCGCAACTCTGCTCCATAGTTTCGGATCAATTTATCTGGATGGATTTCAATTAATTTGGGACATAACTTTTCTCCATGTCCAATTAGATCGTAGATGTAGCAGAAGTTGGTAGCCGTTCATACACGAAATTCACTATACACCATTCATCACCTTCTTTGCGAATTCTTGTTTTCTTCTTCAAAGGTTTCCTTAAATCCATTCTGATCCAGACTCTTTGGTATAAACTCCACGATGTATTGTAATTCAGTGTAAGGAAAAGTTAAATTTAAGATGGTTATAGAGAAAGATCATAACAAGATTCTTCTTCTGCTTTCTAAATAAAGTTGTTAATATCTCTGAAGTGCATGCTAATAATCACCTATTACTATTCCAAAAGCATTTATTCTTACATGTCATCAAAGAAACTAGTGCCATACCATTATGGCTGGTATATGTCGTACTAGCCAGAAAATTATACTTGAAATTCATATATCATACTGAGCTAAGATGCTGGTTGGAATTGACTGTTTTGGACAAATATTAACTAGTACGCAAAATACCAGTTCATACTAGTATAGAATTGAATTTGTAAAAAAAAGATACAAGGACAAAGTTGAAAAAAATTCCTAATTTCTTCCAAGTCCTAAACCTAGCCGTCCATGACTTTACTCCTTTTCACTGTTCTCTCCTCATCGGGCCACAACTCTATCTAACACCAACTACTCTCTAGTTCGTAAGGTCATTGCAGTCTCCTCAACTCTAGCTCACCTCTGGGCTAAGTCACCATTACCGCTTCACCTAACTACCCCTCATCAGAACATCAGTTCTCTCCTCACCGTCGCTCGTCAACTCTTGTACTTACTCCACCATCAATTTCTCTCCTTACTGTCACTGTCAACTCCTCTCCTTAGCACTCTCCAACTCTATCTTGAATTATGAGCTCTTCCAGCACTAGCGTATTATTTCATCATTCTCTATGTTTATCATTTTGTCTAGTTTAATTCTTTAACAATGATGAATTTACTATCTGGAAGTTGAACTCCTGGTATCCTAGTAGAATATTTTCTTAATGGAAATTGATTTATGTTGACATGCAGCTTAGGAGGAAAAGATGTAAGTGTAATTTAACATGGATTTGTAAAATATTGGCATTTAATTGATTCGTAAGTATCAAAAGACAGATGCAAACTACTTGTGGATGCTTCTGAGTCAACTTTCTGTGATTTCCGTTGCTTGGGTTGAAATATTAGTTTTATATAGACCTCAAATCAAATTTAGAAATGTCAATGGTAGGCTTAACAAGGGTCAGGCCAGTCAACTTTATGTGATTTTCACTGCTTGGATTGATGCATTAGTTTTATATTAATCTCCAATCAAATTTAGAAATGTCAATGGTAAGCTTAGCAATAGGCGGGTTGAGATATGATTAGACCTATGGTAGCCTAATTGAATCCAAGCTTGATTGGCCCAAGGCATTCTAGCTCAAGCTCGAGCTCGATTGGCCTAAGTTATTTGGATGAGTTCAGTTTCTTATTTTTAGAAAGTCTAAATTATTTTATAATACATTTAAAACTGTTATTTAGTAGTTTATATCAAACGTCTTATTCTAAATCATTGTTGTGTCTTTGGCAGTTAATATCAAACGTCATATCTTAAATCATCAAGTGTGTTCAATAGTCATTAGCATCAATGTTTAATATATTGTCAATACTATTCTTATAAAAGGGATTGTGCCATTTTCTATAATTTTATATTGTAAATTAGTCATATCAACTAGGTGCTCAAAGATAAATTCTCAAAATTTCTCGAAGAAAACCTTGAAATTGAATAGAGTGGATCGAAAATAAAGTTCAAAGGGTTGATCTTAAGGTTTTTGAGGAGGTTTGTATGTTCATAAAGTTTGAACTCGGAAGATTGACTTTTTTTTGGGTGTGATCTTGACTGGAGGAATGTTAAAGGAGGAATCGAATTTGGGACAGTGACGACTTATGGAGGTAGTTTTAGAGATTCGGTTAGCAAGCTCCGAGCTCCTTTCACTACTTGAGAGATTATGATTTTGTGTTCATTTTTAGTCCCATATGGACAACTTCTTTGAGGGAAGAGGTATCAACTGGAACAAAAGTGGTTGAGTAAGGATTAGCAGGTTGAGATCAATTGATGAGTCTAAGAAAAATGGACTGAAAATCATAGAACTACCGCTTTCTTTTTGGATTGAGACTATCGAAGGTAACTTATTTTTCTTCCCTTGTTATTTTTCATCCTTGCAGTTTGAAATAACGAGAAGGTTTTTGCTGTTCAGTCTTTTTTATTTGAGGCACATAGTCTTTGTTAAGGTTTGGAGCGAGGTCAACTTATCTCATAGGTTGTCTGATGTAATCGAATCGGATAGGGTAGTTGAGGAAATAAGTGAAGAATTTTGAAGCCTAGTTAATCAAAATTATAACGTAATAAGTGACATTGTTGATTAGTGAAACGCCACCTAACTATAAGGACGATGGAAAATCTACTTTCATTTGGTTGTTGGCTCATGGCTGGTGTGCAATCTAGCTTCTGAATCACTAATGCTTATGTGATCATAATTTGATATTATCTTATTTTTTAATTAATTTAATTACAACTTGATTGATCAATTTTTATGAAATTTAGAGAAATAAATATAATTTTAAATTTGATAACAAAATGAATTTATTTTACTATTAAATTTAGTATTTTGAAAAATCTTATACAGTGGTTATCCAACGTTTCTATGTTGGCCACTAAAAATGGTACTATACTGAATAAATGTAGCAGTGATCCTAAGAATAAATGTCCATTTCAATAATCTGATAAATCCAATCATGACGATCCCACTTATCATTTAAATCACTAATAAATAAAACCAGCCCGATACCCACTAATATATGGAGATGATGCTTAAGAAATGGGTTAACAAAAGTATAATAGGAATTCCCCATTGACATTAATGGCACGATCACTACACTATCACTTCTGTTTATTAGTCGGAAGTCTTCAATCCTCATTCGCCAATACTTTTTTCTTTTTAATTACTATAAGAACATAATCCAAATCCAGTTTATGCTTTCATGGGCATTTAGCATATGCCTTGCTTATAGTTATCTTTTTTTTCTTTATAAAATGTGTGTGGCAAGACATGTTCTGCGTTGTAAACAAGAAAGGTCTTAATATGGCCTTCCTAAAGCCGATCAGCAAGAACTTACTTTTGGTCTGCAAAGATGGTTCCCAAAATATTCTTAATGGTTAAAAGAGAGATATTTTTAACAATTTCTTATGAAATTCTTTCTTATTTTATGCATGCATCTAACCAAGTACAAGAAGACAAGCGAAGAAAAAAGAAAGGCGTGAAACATGATGGCAGATGAAACAGCTGAGCTGATGCTAATGCCCAAACACACTAAAACTTTCTGAAGGCTGGAATTGTGAGCGCACATGTTCCATACGTAAGGTGTCGAGAAGACACATGACATCTCAAGCCTTTAGTCTTTTAATGACTTAACGAAACTCCATCTCACCAACTAAAGTTTTGTTGGAATTAAAGGGGCATTTTCTCTCAGTCCTAAAGCTTAATTTGGGTTATTCTGTCATCGCACAATTCCATATGAGAAGTACTGCTTTTTTGGTTTCTCCTGACTTGTCGCTTTATCAGGAGTTTATAGCATTTGAACTGCGCATATGACATGATTTTTGAAGCAAACTCCACCTCTTTTATTTTCAAGTAATAAAAGCGAGTGCAAATTTACAGTTGTGTTTGTGGTTTCCCTTTCTGCTACCATGTGAAGTCTAGGGATGTGTTCTTTTTCATAATCTCTTGAAGATTTGACAATGAACTTACCTGCTCAATAGGCCTCTGTGTGTAAACATTCTATATTGAAGCAACACAACACAGCAGGGGGAAAAGGAATCATTTTTAGCGATAGGTTATTGTTTTTCATGTTCTGGGACTTCTGTTGTGGTTAAAAGCTTTTAAGGATGGTTGGATTTGGGAAAGCGGCGAGGCATGGGAAAAAGCGCATATAAATTACCAACCCTAGGACCCTACCAAAGCAGCAGGGCATGGAAAAGAGCTCATGTAAATTACCAAACTTAGGACCCTACCAAAACATGCTTTATACAGAAGATATGGCATGATTGCATTGCTACTATTTAAGCCTATTATAAAGATACCCCAATAGGGGTACATTTTCTGATGGCACTTATGATCCCAAATCCCAATTCACAAACACACAAACGTGATTTTCTCAAATGGGACCCCATCAAATGTCGTCCACAGTAACGCATAAATCTGACTTTTTCCGTAGACCACTCTCCTCCGTCACAGCCTCGTATGTTATATATACGGCATAGAAAAGAGAGGGAGATTAAGTTAAGGATCAGTTTAGCTTTTCTTAAAAGCTTTTTTTGATTTTCTCATTGACAAGTTAGCATCAATCTTAGTGGCTAACAAAAGTAAAGTAGGGAAAGAAAAGGTATTAAATGGATTCTAGGGAGAAAATTAAATCTTTTGTACCTATTAATCTATAATATTATTTTACACAATTTTTAAATTTCACATATTTATACGAATAAGATCGTATAAAATAGAATTAATACAAATTAATAGATACTGAGAGGATTTCATTCGTAACTGTCTTGTGTCTATGTCTGTGTATCTATCTATCTGCGTTTGCTGGTTGATAATAAGCATATGCCCACACACACCTTCAACAATAAGACAAGCCATAGCCCACGTAACAAACTCTCTTGAAATTAGACATAAACATGAAAGTAAATATGAACTGGTTTTATTTGTTTTATTTTATGCTAAAAGTAATAAATAAAATAAAACCAGTTCTTGCCCACTGAGTCTAAAACCGGTTAGCGTCTCTCTCCGTTGCCCTAGTTGACAACCTAAAGTAACATTTATATTCCAAACACCAGAACTAATAAAAACCAGTTTTTCCCCACGTTAAAGCCAATTTACTTTGTCTCACAGTTACATTATTACAAACCCCAACCCCAAACAAATTCTATCTCTTGGACCTGATAGCGAATTTCTGCATTCCATTCCCATTTTGTCATCTCTCTCTCTCTGAAAAATCAAGATCATGCCAGCAATTACAGAAAGCAGTGCGTCATCATCGTCAACAATAGCAGAGCAAAACATGCTAAGAAAATCCAGAAACCATTTCAACGATGAGCACCTCATTCCCACAGTAACTGATCCAGACCCAAATATCTCTCGCTCATCCAAGTCGACAATTTCCTCTCTTTTTATCTCCCCATTCTCCACAAACGCCGGTGAGTCCACCACCACCACAAGCAAGAAGAAAAGTTCAACCTTTAGAGGCCTTGGATGCACCGCGTCGTCGGCGCAACAAGTGTCGGTGCCGGGGGTGATACGGTCGTCGGCGGAGTGGGAAGGGAAAACGGTGAAGAAGAAAAAGAACCTACAACAACAGAAAAGAAAGAAAAATGAGAATGTTAACAAAGGAAGCCATTACCAACTTGTTCTTGGTGTAGGTAGTAGCAGTAACAGTAACAGTAACAGCAACAATGATGGGAATAGTAATGGTAGCTTTAATCATGGGAGTTGTATGGCGGGTCAGGATGTGTGGTGCGGACCTGGAATTGGGTTGTCAGCAGATGCTGTTGCTGGGTCTGTAGATTGTGTTGTTGCGAGGAGGAATCTGAATGGAAGAGGCAAGTTAGATGGGGACAAACTCATTCAGAGGGAGCGAGGAAGAGAGAGGGATAGAGAAAGGGAGGTAATTTTTCTCCATCTAATGTGTACTGCAGTTTCTTCCCCATGTTTGTTGTGCACTAAGTGTTGACACTTGCATGGTCTACTCGTTTCAATATTGTTCTTTGTTTATTTGTTTCTTTATGTTTTATTTTTCTTGTAAGGAAATCCTTTTTCTGTTTTAGTTTGTTGAAGTTGGTTAGGGTCTTCCAATGGTTTATTGGGATTTTTGATGCATTTCAGATTTTTAAGCCGGGATATTTGCCTTCACTTTTTTCTATATACATAATGATTATTACACATGCGCTGTTGTTCTCTTTGTTTCTCTTTTAATATTTGTTTGGTTTGTTTTTCGTTGTTGATCGATTTCTCCTCAGAAATTTCGTCTAGGTTAGTGTTACTTCCATTTATTTTTATGTTATCGTCAAGAAAGTTTCAGTTGACTGCATATAAATGAAGATCTTCTTCACGACTTTTAGACACGGTTTCATTTACGATAGTCCTTACTTGCCCAGAAACTATGTTCTAAGTTTCTGATATGGTCCAGAATCAATCAATAACAAAAGAATTAAGAACTAAGAAGAGAAGATAAGAAGATTAAGAGGAGAATTAAGAGATTGAAGAAGAATCTTTATTAGAGAGAATAAAAAGTTTTACAACTGATTTCCGATACCACATCTGGTCTTGAGTCTTCTATTTTAACTGCTTCTAACTAATTCTCCTGCCTTATTCCTGTACAGCATCCCTTACCTATTTATTCACAATTCCTATCCCTTATTCTCTCTGTACACTGTATCATATCATTACCCCTTGCCAAACTTTCCTTGACCTCAAGGAAAAAAGATATCAGGATACCGTAATCGCATCTCATCAACAAACTCCCATGTGGCCTCAGTTGGAGTATCACCCTGCCTATGAATGAGGACCTGGGTTGTAGCCTGATTACCCTGGTTAACCATTCGATGCTTGAGTACAGCCTGAGAAAGCAACATTGGCTATGTATGGAATGTGGAAGGGAAGATTGAACCTCACTGGCAGCAGGAGCTCGTTTCAACTGAGAAATGTGAAAAACATTATGAATTTGAGCATTCGCAGGTAATTGTAAGTTGTAAGCCACTTTTCCTATCCAATCAACAACAGGGAAAGGACCATAGTACCGCTTTTGAAGCTTATGATAGGATCGACTGCCACTTAAACTCTATTGCCTATAAGGAAGAACTTTTAGATAGAACTTATCTCTAATAGCAGACTCTCACTCAATACGTTTGCTGTCAGCCATTTGTTTCATTCTATGTTAAACTTTAAGTAGCTGGTTCCGTAAATATTTAATCATATCCTCACGTTGTTGCAACCATTGATCCACTGTGACATTCTTAGAATCATTAGGAAAGTAAGGAACATGAATAGGTTCTGGAAATCCATAAAGAGCTTCAAAAGGGGTCAAATTGATAGCGGTATGATAGGTGGTATTATACCAAAATTCAGCCAAAGGCAACCACTAACTCCAAGTTGTTGGACGATTACTTGTCATGCACGGCAAATATGTCTCTAAGCAATGATTAACCACTTCTGTGTGCCCATTTGTTTGGGGGTGGTAGGTAGTAGATGTTTGAAGTGTCACCCTTTGTAAAGTAAAGAGTTCCTTCACAAAATTGCCAAAAAAGATAGGATCACGATCACTTGTTATGGTAGATGGCATCCCAATGAAGTTTGTATACTGAATCAATGGAGACCTTGGCCACATCCTTACCATGGTAGGGATGATGCAACTTCATAAAGTGAGCATATTTGGTTAATTTGTCAACAACCACAAGAATGATAGATTTGCCTATAGAGGGTAGGAATCATTCTATAAAAGCCATACTAATATCAGTGAAAACACCCTCAGGAATTGGCAGTGGTTGTAGCAATCTAGGAGAAGCCACGTTTTCATTCTTATTTTGCAGGCAAATTGTATGATTCCTGATATACTCTCTTACATCTTTGCAAGGGTCTTTCCAATAGAGAATTGCTTACATCTTTGCAAGGGTCTTTCCAATAGAGAATTGTTGCAATTCTGCTCGTAGTAGCATGAACTCCAGAGTGCCCTCCAAATGATGAAACATGAAAGAATTGAATTAATTGTTGCCTCAAAAGAAAATTTGCCCCAACAACTAATTTACCCTTCCTCCGCAATTCATCTTTGTGCCGAGTAGAGTCTGGAAATTGTAGATTCTCTTGAAGCTTGCTATCAATAATTTGTTGAAGCCTAATATTAGACTTAAGTGGCCGAAACTTGATGCAAGAAATCAAATTTAGGACCCTTAATAGTTGCTGCATAGACTTCAACCTTGGAAAATCGTGATAAATCTTTTGTAGCTTGATTTTCATTACCCTTCCTATATTGAATTTCATAGTCAAATTGCATTAGCTTAGTATGCTTGCTGTGTTGGTGTGGTAAGCCGTTGCTCCAACTAATATTTGAGGCTTTGGTGATTTGTATGAATGATAAAGTGCTTATTAACTAAATATGACTCCCATTTTTTAAGAGCCGACATTATTACCAACATTTCCTTATTATAAATTGAAAGGGATTTGTTCCTGGAAGATAATTTCTTGCTAATGTAGCACAATGGGTGGCCCTCTTGGGTCAAAATTGCACCAATGCCATTGCCACTAGCATTTGTCTCGATCAGGAGATCCTTAGAAAAGTTAGGGAGAGCCCAAATAGGAGCTGTCACCATTGCTATCTTGAGTGTTTCAAAAGCATGTTGAGCTTTATTGTCCTAATGAAAAGCATATTTCTTTAACAAATTAGTGAGAGGGCCTGCAATTTTCCCATAATTGGAGACAAATCTTTTGTAGTAACCTATCAACCTAAGGAAACCTCTCAATTGTTTGATAGTGCAAGGGACATGCCAATTTTGGACTGCTACAATCTTGGTCGGATCTGTTCTTACCTCCTCTCTAGAAATAATATGGCCCAGGTATTCTCCGCTTCCACAACCAAAGAAACACTTTTTGCATTTAGCATACAACTTATGCTCCAATAGCCTCTCCAAGATAGCCCTTAAATGTCTAAAATGTTCGTGCTTGTTTTCACTAAAAATTAAGACAACATTGAAGAAAACAAGAACAAATTTTCTCAGTTAAGGTTGAAAAATGCGGTTAATGAGATGTTGAAATGTAGAAGGCACGTTTTTAAGGCCAAAGACCATTACTAGAAACTCGTAATAACCCTCATGTGTTTGAAATAGTAGTCTTTTTAATTTCAGCACCATGAATTCTAATCAGCCAATGTCCTGAACGCAAATCTATCTTCCTATTGAATGTCCTATTCATTCAAGAGCTCCTCTACCACAGGAATGGGAAATTTGTCTTTAATGGTTGTACGATTAAGTGCACGATAGTCTACACACATACGCTAGGTATTATCTTTCTTCTTAACCAATACTATTGGGTTAGCATTAAGGACTGTGACTGCGCCTTATGACACTTGCATCAAGCATCTGCTTCACCATCTTCTCAATGACATCCTTTTGGAGACTAGCATAACGATATGGTCGAGTATTAATAGGCTAACTTCCTTAAGTTCAATTCGATGATCAAACTCATGAGGTTGAGGCAATGACACAGAATCCTCAAGCACTGCTTTAAATTCATTAAGCAATTGTTGTAACTCAGGCCAAGAACTATCTATGGTTTCCTCGGGCAAACCATTGACAGCTACCAACTCTGGCAATGAAATCACTCGACTGAAAACCACTAGTGTTTTATGGATTTGCAAAGCATTTACCACTTCAATTCCCCCAGTCTTGGATCCTATGAACATATGTTCTTGCTCATGTAATTTAAATGTCATCTTCAACTCTTGGAAATTTCACAAGATGTCTCCAATAGTTGAAAGCCATTGTACAACCAAGATTAGATCATAATTGTTTAGAGGAAGAATAAAAACATCGGCTTCAAAATTTTGACCTTGCATTCTACACTAGAAGCCCTCACATTTGGACTTACACCCTATTTCTTGATCATTAGCCACAGTAATCTTGAGATTGCCCATTTCCTACATAGCGCATCTCAATTTGCATGCCATATTTTCACTCAAGAAATTATGAGTACTCCCTGAGTCAATTAGAATATACAAACTCTGCTACCATGATACCCCTCTATTCTCATACTACAAAACCTTTTTGTCCAATTAAAGCATGATTGGACAGCTCAACTGCTTGGAAATCTATTACTTCACCCCCTTCATCGTCAACTGCATCCTCATGAGTATCAACCCTGATCATAAAAATTTGTATTTTTATTCATTTATGCCCATGGAAATACTTTTTCTCGCACCAAAAGCAAAAACCCTTAGCTCGTTTGTCATTCATTTCTTTAGTGGTAAGTGTTATGGAAAGATTGTTATTCAAGGGTTTAACAGTAGGAGCAGGTAATAGACCACTAGTTTGCACTTTTGGATTACTAGTTTGTGTATTGGTTAGTGATAGGAGATGGTACTATGATTGATGAGTTAGGTAATGGCTTAGGTTTAATAGTAAGGGTAGTATGGGTGTTATTGGTAGTAGGTTTGGGCTATTGAAATAGTGCAACCATTTGGAGTTCTTCGAGCCTAGCAAAGGAATAGGCTTCAGCTAGTGTTTTGGGCTTGAACATGCACACGGTCATTTGGATTTCATCAAGTAAGACAGATAGAAACAAGCTAAGAGCATTACCTTCTGAGATCTTAGCCTTTGGGTATAATTCATCAAAAGCATCAAAATATACTCTTGTAAAGTGCCTTGCTACCTCAAATTCCTCAGTTCTGATAAAGGATATTCATGTGTTGAATAATGAAGTTGAGCTCTCATGTTATAGATATATTCTTCCCAATCAGCATAAGCTCGTTCTCCCGTCATCTTTAATATAACCAGCATGCCAATGCAATGCTTTGCCTCTCAAATGGGGTACACTTTCTTGAAATTATTTTTGTTTTGGTAAGGTACCTTCTACATCAAAGTAGCTCTGCACTTGTCGATACCAACTACCAAAATTATCTCAATCAAATTCTGGAAACTTCATGTGATGTGCTTGCCAATAATTCGTCTGCAAAAGTATTCCTATAGCCTGAACTGACAACCTTGATCTAAGATTTGTTGCCTTGAAAGAACTGCCTCTCGACATTGCAAACTTAAACCCCCTAAGAGAGTCTTGATCTTTGCAATTGCTTGATTCAGTGTGTTCTCTTTCGCTTCTCAGTTTCTTCCACTAGAGTTATGAGTTCTCGTCGATATTCTTGGAACTGCATTTCCTCAACCATAGGAATCGAATGCTCTGATACCAATTGATATGGTCCAAAATTAATATCAAAAGAATTAAGAAGTAAGAAGAGAAGATAAGAAGATAAAGAAGAGAATTAAGAGATTGAAGAAGAATCTTTATTAGAGAGGAAAAGTTTTACAACTGATTTCCAATGCCACATCTGGTCTTGATTCTCCTATTTTAACTACTATTAACTAATTCTCCCGCCTTATTCCTACATAGCATCCCTTATCTATTTATTCACAATTCCTATACTTTATTCTCTCTGTACACTGTATCGTATTAGTTTTGAACCTTTTCGTAATCTAGCAATCGTCTTTTGCCTTTATTGGACTTCTTATATTTTTGTTTCAATTTTATTATGAAATAATTGAAGCAAATCCCTTGATTTAATTAGAGTTTAACTTCTCTAAACACCTGTACGATACCTACAAATACCAACGTTTTATGATTTTCAATAACCCCAGGAATGGGGTAGTCCTTGCAATTGGAGGCTAAACATGCAAGATGAAAGTTGAAAATGCTCAAACCATTGTTTATTGTGTGTACGCAATTTCTTCAAGTAAAGTTAGTCGAATGTAGTATCCTGAAGTATGTAAGTGGAGCAAACACTTGTACACTATCTCTATGCTTTGTGTAATTTCAAAGGAGATGTTTATTTCAAGGGGTTGATCAAGTGTTTGTTCAAATTAGTCTTATAGGTGTCTCGATTGCTTGCAGCAACTTTGCTTTAGTAAGGCCTCTCTAAAGCTCAATGTCTTGTAGAATTCAGTCTTTAATTTCTTAGGATAATATCAAATGATGTGCTTATGCGTGTACGTATGATTTACATGGCTACTGAAGCAAAACTCCTACTTAGATTAATGGCAAAATTGTGGACCCCACTATTACATATCTTTGGATTTAACCATACATAGCTTCTGTTAGGTACATACAGTCTTTGAGTTAGAGAAGGAAAAATCTCCTCCTGTATGGTAAGTACACATAGGATTCCTCTTACCCTTTTTCGTTTAGAGTTGGAATCTTGCTTTGAAAGCCTTAAGCACGTAGTGGTCTACTCTTAATTTTATATTTGTTAATTCTTTACACTGTTCTTTTGTTACTTCTTCATGTTGTTCCTTAGGTATTTATCTGTTGTCTCAACCTTGGCAGCGTTCTTGTTTACCAAGGAGAGTTGCGACGAATCCTGATACTGTAGCGCTTTTGGATATAGACCCCCCTTTTGTCCCTTTTCAGCCTGAACCAGAAGTCTTTGGTACGAGGAATTATCATCATTATCGGCATCCTTCTCCCAATGGACTTGCTGAGGTGTGTTCATTGCTTCACAATCTAAAGTTTTTGCCTTTTACTGTTGCTTATGCTATGTTTATTAGTGTCTGTTCTGAAGAGGCAATTATAGGATCCCCAGCATCTCTCTATTAGATGGGGCATATTGAATTTCCAGTTGCATTTGTAATTGAGGATGCTTGTCATCATCCAATGTACATTTCACTTTAAGCAGAACATGTACCTTAATTTTTATTCATTTTATTACTAATTACAACTGTTTATAAGTTGAAGGTTCATTTGATATAGACAAAAGATTTTGTTATTGCTTTACTTACTAATTTTTTTCTTTAATTTTAACATAGTTTTTGAATAGGTTTTCAACTTTTTTTCTCTGTTGAACATGGGTGTTGTTGTTTTGAGCATGGATTTGAGAGCTTAGTTTTAAACATAGGTAAGAGACAGCACTGGCTTATTGACTTGATATACTTTTAATTGTTACTTGGATATACTCTATGCTAGTAGAATTATAAATTGGAAGGAACTCTAATCTCCTTCATTCTAAGGTTTTGATGCCTTTCTTTTGTTTTCTATAAAACTTAATGTACTCTCGAGGTCATCCACACCGGGATCTTGCTTCTCCTGTTTTAGAAGTGAAATTCGCAAAAGCAGTATTCTACAAAATCCAATTGTTAGGGCTCATCATAAAACAAAGGATGGTACTTTTTGTTTAGAAAATATTATGTTCACCCATTATTTTCCATCTGGAGCTTCATTGTCTTCATTGTGAGAACAATAATGTTGACTCTGGAGGAATTATTAGAGTAATGATTGTGCCTCTAACATATGAGGTTTGAATCTCCCGTTACCATATCATACGTTCTGAACGTGAATTCTTAGATTACATGTAATATGCATTTCTGATATTTGAGTTCAAACTTCGTGTTCCTCCCCAAGGATGCATACAATGCTGTCTTTATTTCTTTGTTTTGGCCGTTTTCAGACAGAAAATTGAACATTTGTTTTTGTCTAATGATTTTGTTTATTATGGGGAGCAATTTGAGGGATAATGAATGATAACCTTTATCATTTGGTGCTTGGATTGCCTTGTATATATTATATATTCTTAAGGTTGTTAAAACATTGTAGCTGTGGTGCTGGCTGCATGCAGATATTGATGCTCCAAAATGGTTTCATGATGGGAGGAAGATTGGATCGATTTAGTGATTGGAGACTTGACATTGACAACATGTCATATGAGGTATGCTTAAGTTTGTCTCGATTGTGCTGCTTAGAGAAGGGTGGAAAGCTTTGACTGCCAGATGTAAATATCAGTTTCTGGTTGGCGGTATTCATTGATGTGTACAAGTTTTTGTTGGGACTCTGTCATGAGGGACTATATTAAATCCCTCCTGGTCACATACACCATGTGGTATTTTTTTTTCTTTCATTCATGTGTTGTGTTAATCTGGACAGCTGAAAGTCATCTTTATTTTTTTGTGTGTGTTTTATCTATTCTTATGCAAACAGGAACTACTTGAGCTAGGTGATAAAATTGGTTATGTCTGTACTGGACTAAAGGAAGATGAGATAAGCCATTGCATCAGGAAGATTAGGTTCTCGATTCTAAATGATCTATCAACCCATTTTCCCATGATTGTGGATAGGAATTGCAGTGTTTGTCAGGTAGGGTGTAATCTTCTTGGTTTAGTTCTTTTGGAATTTCAACCTTTTGTCACTCATACCTTTCCTTTATCTGATTTTTGTGTCGTTGGTTCTAAACAGGAGGATTATGAAGCAGATGATGAGTTGGGGAAGCTGGAATGTGGACATGGTTTCCACGTACAATGTATAAAACAATGGCTTGCGCATAAAAATACATGCCCAGTCTGTAAGGATGCGCCAGTTGCCCAAGGCTAGTGCTGGTATTCTTTTATATATATATATATATATAATACAATATATCTCGATGCCTCTATTTGGTGCGTAGATTCCATATCCATTACCAGGACGTCTCCCCTAATTTTTATTCTTTGGCATGAAGCTACCGTCCCCATTTTCCCATGAATTGTTATGCCCTGTTTGTATGAATTTGTGGGATCATACTGATTTCACTATGGAATTGATGGAAGATTCCTACTTTTATAAACGTTTGATTGGATGTCTGTCGTCAGTTAGGTTTCTACAATAGTTGAAATTCGATTTGTCAACGGCGTTACCATAATAGCCAAAGAAATTATGCAATGTGGTTTTAGAATAAATGCAGTTTCCAGTGAAGACAACTAGACCGCTTTGGAAGCTTGGGTTCTCTATAACAATACAACTTATGTCATTCATATTAGCTTCTTTTTCTGTTGTCTTTGATGATCAGAAGATAGATGGATAGCTAACTTATTTCGAAATTGTCCAGACCAAGTTAACTTTTTATAATTTATATGATTTGGAAAGTGAAGCTTCCTCGTAAATGATTATGGTGAAGAAGATTTAATTTCCTCTCATGGAGTGACCAGCCGAATGGTATGGACTTTATAGCTTTACAGTATGTTTGATTTAAGTATCCTACATAATTTTTTTGTTTACTTATTAGCAAATGGACATATTTATGTTTTCTTTTTAATTAATCAAAAGCTTATAGTTTTCCTTAATTAGTAATTTACTTTATACAACCAAATACTTGATGATAAAAGCGCTTAATATATAATTTCTTTGGTCACTCGGGTTATCCTCGGTTAGAGGACACACGACACATGGGGACACCAGATATACCATTAGAGAGTAGGGATATACAAAACATGACTGTAGTGTAAATTTCAAGTACGATGGTTAAGACACAAGCTCTCTCTCTCAACGGGCATCAATTTTCAAGACTTACCTGCTACAAATCATACCCTCCTAATATATTCTAGTTTAAGGATCCTCGTTAAGAGGCAAGTGGTACAGGAGTTAATCTCGGCAGTGAGGTAGGTGGTGATCAAGTCGTAGTTGAAGGTGGAAAATTTTTGGGTGTTTCGTGAGAAGGCAAGTGATGTGTGCGTTGGATTGACTGGTGGTCATAAGGAAGAGGATAAGTAATAGTAAGGAAGGGAGTGAAACTGAAGGGATTTGTATTGTGCTAAACTTAGAGTGAGGGGAGAGAGTGTCTCTTTAGGAGCTTTGTAGTTTGTAGTGTGGTCCAAGTTACACGTATAGAGGCTTGCAGTTCGGGAAGTTTTCTGGGTGTTAGAAATGTCACACGGTCGTCGTCCCAAGCAGGTATGTGTTTACTCTTTTTCATGTTAATTCTGCATTGATGTAGGGTAGGATAAGCTGCATCTCGTCGACCTTTAAGTAGGAATACATTCATCAGGTACGCTTTTACCTTTCGCTTACCTAATTTTTGTGATACTCCACTTACTAACCTTATGCGGTGTATAAGACAATTCTATTAGATTTTTTTTGGTTATAACATGATACATCAACTTTTTCTTTTATTCTATTTATTTATTTACTTATTTTAATTTTTTTACCTACTTTTTTAGTATGTTAGTTTTACATATCTTCTCTTTTAACCTGTATCACTTTTTTTTCATTGTCACATTTGCATATGAGTCTACCGGAAACAACCTCTCTACTCTGTAGGAGTAAGACTGCGTCTTATCAGACCTCTCCAAATTCTGCTTTAATTCGAAATTTCAGACTAGGTGATGATGAAAGCTTTCAAGATAGAAAAACTTAGAAATAAGCCATATGATGAAAAACACACAAACTTCTATTTATTTAAATCGTTTAAACTCCTAATACAACGTGAGTACAAAAATAAAGAAGTTTCGCTTTTATAAACCAAACAAGCGAATAAAAACATACAACTTTAAGGAAAAGATTCTTTAGATACAATAATTCACACAACTTTTAAAAAACAAATAATAAAAAGAAGAATGATTGGGAAATACTAAGTCTCAAAGATTCTTTTACAAGAAAAAAAGGAATCTTTAAGGAGAAGTAGAGGGAGAATGTGGGCCACCACTGTTATTATCAGAATCTTCTGTCAAATCCTTGTCTTTCTCAAGGTGATACATGGGTTGGATAAAATAGTCAATCTAGCAATCATTCTAATTTGGAGGCCATGGGCTTTGTGTATTGATGAACAGGTCATTAGGCTCAATGTTGTTGGGCCTTGGTAGTGTAGGACTTTCTCTATTGGGTTCAAAACCTAAAGGAATTTTAAAGAGAGGAGGAAATTTTATGATGGGAAGAGGAGAGATATTTTTATGGAGAGAAGAGGAGAGATTAATTGGACTTATTTTTTGGATCGAGAAAGAAAGTTGGTAAGAATATTGTGATATCTCTTGATATGGTGAATTATGAATTTATTTCGAGAGAATTATTCTTGCCATCGAAGCAATTGATTATCTGGCAGTGTCTTCCTTTTAGGCTCAAGAATTTTAGGAAAAGCGGTATTTTCTATTTCTATCACAAAGTAGTAAGGGCTAGGATGGAAATTGAACTTTTTAATTTCCTTTTTCACCACCAAAATCTCTTTATAGCATGTGTGATAGTGCTTTTCAGATTCTTTAAACTATCCACTGGCATAGCCACAGTAGTGTTGTTTGCCATCAATCTCTACAATTAATACATCACCCCAATAGTGATCACTAGTGTATGTTTGTAGAATACACTGGCCTTCGTCAGGAATTTTTAATTTTAGTGTTGTATGGCTCTGGTTTAATCTTTTCCCCATGGTGGAGGATTCTTCTTCAATAATTTTGATAAAGATGATGTATAATGAGCCACGTGGGGGATGAAATCTCTGATATAGTTGACAATTTCAAGGAATTGCTGAATCTGTTTAGTAATGAGATTGTCATCGTGGGGGATGAAATCTCTGATATAGTTGACAATTTCAAGAAATTTCTGAATCTGTTTAGTAATGAGATTGTCATCAGGAAAGTTCAATAATTCACTGGCGATATGTAGACGCGGCTGACAATATCCATTGTGAAAATGCATACCTAAAAATTCTATTTGAGTTGTCCTAATATGACTCTTTTTTGTTGAAAGCATAATTCTATGTTGTTTTGTAAGATTCAAGAAGGATTGGAGTAGATTCTGATGTTTTTCATGGTCTTAGAGTATAACAAGATGTCCTCAATATAAACCAAAACACTATAGAAAATAGGCTCATAAGTCTTTGTTACGGCCCGTTAAAATAGTGAGGGGGTGGCCTTGAGTCCAAATGGTATGATAGTCTATTGATATTAGGCGTTCGGAAAACAGAAGGCCTTTTTGTATCTTTTCGGAGGGTCATTTCCAAGTTACCAAAATATAGCTTTTAAGTCAAACTTAGAGAAGATGATAACTTCCTTGAGAAATAGTACTTGAATACTAATCTTCAACAATGAGAACTTATCATCTTGTATAAAAGTATTGAAAGGTTTATAGTCAATGATTAACCTCTTTTTCTCTTGTTTTTGTTCAGACCTTTTGTTGACATAAAAAGTGATGGGAGACCCAATAGGAACTTGTCCTAGAGAACCTTCAATAAGATGGAACTATGCCCGGGAACAGCTAGAATCGAGCACACATGGAAGCATAAGAAACAAAATTGAAAACATAGAAATAGAAAACAAAAAGAAAAGGGGTTAGAAGAATGTTGATCAATGGAAAGAACTGTAAAGAACTTGTCTCTTAGAATCCTAGCAAGAATGTTGGTCAATGGAAAGAACCATAAGATAACTTTTCTCTTAGATATCTAACCTTGGGACGCCACAAAGGAAGACCACTCCTTCGATAAGTCAAGTATTGTCAAAGAATACAAAGAAAGCAAGAATGCTCTCAATAATACTCAATATTATTTCTGAATAACGTACATAGAGGGTGCCTATTTATAGGAAAAACTTCCTAAATTAATGTCCTAAAGATGAAACTAAATAAAAAGAAACAAGTCAATTCTTAAAAGGAAACAAAATAAACTTAGAAAGGTATTAACTAGGTGACCTTATTTCAAGGAAAAAAAAAAGGAAACTAATTAAAACATGATCTGAATATATTGGGACTTATAGATCACGTCCTTCTCCTTATTTTAAGTGACACATAGTTGTCACATGGTATTTTATCTGAGTCCTCCCAATTGGACTCCATGTGGGCCTTTGAACACTTCATGTTGGGCTTTAAGGAGTAAGACAATGCCTCTTGGACCTTTATGAGATGAAATTTGACTCAACAATATGGGCTCTATCTCTTGAAGGTCTTGGATCAAATAATTCAATGTTTGCTTCATTGCTTTGGCCCTAGCTTTAGTCATTAGGCCTCCAAAATCTTGTAACGAATCTTTAGGAACATTAGACTTGAATGTTGGGCCTTTGATATGGGAATTTCGTCCAACCCCTTGCCTTGCACATTCAGACTTCAAATCTGATCCAATTTTAGCTCTTAAGCCTCCTTTTGCAAGCAAATCTGTCCTAGGCTTCCTTGAGGCGGATCACACCATGTATGCTTCTCTTCTTGTCTTTCACATACCTATGGTTCTCCATCATTCCCTCCCCTATCGAAAGATTTCGTCCTCGAATCTGCAGCATCAAAGAGGGATAAATTAGATACATTGAATGTAGCACTAACATTACCATAGGAGCTAGGCAAATCAATTTTATAAGCATTGTCATTAATCCTTTATAAAACTTGAAAGGGCCCATTTCCTCTTTGTTGTAGCTTAGATTTCCTTTGTTATGGAAACCTCTCATTTCTCAAGTGCACCCAAACTCAATCACCGAGTTCAAATATAACACGCCTTCGGCCTTTATTGGCTTGCTTTGCATATTGTTCATTTCTCCTCTCAATGTTGGCTCTAACTTTAGCATGCAACTCCTACACAAATTTAGCCTTTTCATACTTTGGAGGCTAGTAAACTCATTAGAAGGAAATGGAAGAATTTCGAAAGGAGTCAAAGGATTAAACCCATAAACAATCTCAAAAGGAAAAAATTGAGTAAAAGAATGAATAGCATGATTAGAAGCAAACTCAATGTGTGGGAGACACTTTTCCCAATTCTTCAAGCTCTTTTGGATGATGGCACGCAACAATATAGTCAAAGTTATATTTACCACTTCAGTTTGACCATCCGTTTGAGGATGTGCAGTAGTAGAAAAAAAGAGTTTAGTGCCATGTTTATTCCATAGAGTTCTCCAAAAGTGAGTAAGAAATTTCACATGTCTATCACTCACAATGGTCTTTGGCAACCCATGCAATCTTACAACCTCTTTAAAGAACAAGTTAGCAACATGAATAACATCATTGGTTTTAAAATAAGCAATAAAGTGAGCCATCTTGCTAAATCGATCAACCACCCAAAGGTGTTATCCTTTCTACTAGATGATCTAGGCAATCCAAGCAAAAAGTCCATAGATCTATCGACCTAAGGATGAGAGGGAAGGGTAAGGGAGAATATAAACCATGTGATTGAACCTCAGATTTTGCATGCCTACAAGTAATACATTTAGCACAATCAGAAACAACATCTTTTCTCATGTTAGGCTAACAAAAATGTTCATGCAAAAGAGCTAAAGTTTTATCATTTTCGCTTCATTATATGTATGACACTCAAATAAATGTTCTATTTTCCTTTCTCACTCTAAATACAATTCAGGATCATTTTTCCCTTGAAAAGAAGGCATTTTCAATTTTATGTTGTCAAGTTCATTACGAGAAGGAGCTTGTCTGCCTCTTCTAGTGTTAGGACCTTCATCCTCGGATTGAACATCTTCATCTTCTTCATGGAATGTCCTTCTAGGATGTTTTGAGTTTGACATGGATTGGATGTCATTCAACCTAGCATTCAACCTCTGGAATTGATCTTACACAGCCTTCATAAAGACTTTGAGATCTTGCTCATGTGATTCATCTTCTTAAGACGTGTTTATGAACTGCAAAATGTTAGTGAACAACAAAAAACAATATGGACCTCACCACTCAATGTCACGTGTATATACTCAACAGATGCCAAACAACTCGTGTATCACAAAAAATTGGCTTTTTTCTATAATGCAAACACTTTTGCTTTTTACCAGTTAACTTGCTTTCTATAGTATCCTTACTCAAAATAAGATACAGTCAAATAAAAGGAATCAAATCAAGTGGTAGCCAAGACTAGAATCCCAAAATAAAATTCCCAAAGAATCCAAAAGGGGAAAACACGGTTTGGAAAATAAAGAAGAAGAAGTAAAGAAGACGAATATGCAAAGGGAAGGGGACTTGAAGGGAAAGCAGAGCTTAGCAATTCTTAAAAAAGAGAAGCTAAAGAAACAAAACGAAGCTTAGCACTAAGAGTATTAGAAAAAAAATGATGGAAAAGTGGAAAAACTTGGAAACCAAGTAAAGGAAAAATAGTATAAGGAATGAATTAAGGAAATGATTACCTTAAGGAAAGTCAAACTTGAATATAAAGAAAGATGAATGTGGTAAGAAAAAAAAGGAAACTAAAGGAAAGACAGGAAAGTAATTGAAATACTTGCAATTCAAGATCAAGAAATAGGAAAAATATTATCTTTATTTGCTTGCAATTAGGAAAGTAGCAAACTTGGACTTCACTTCTCTAGAAATTGCAACACATACTCTGATTGTTTTCTTCTTTTTTCTTTTTTTGAAAAATTTGTTTTTTCTCTTTTTTTGACTTTCATCTCTTTTTTTAGATAATTCGAGGTTCACACAAATAAATATGGAAACTTAAAAAATGCAAAACAATTTTCAGAAGTTAGACGCTCTCAAATTTCGACTTAGTGTAACTTGCCCTAGAAAGCTTGAATTTGAATGATTCCAAAACAAGGAGAAAGAAGAGATTCTAAACTTGAAGAAACACCTATTATTCAGCCAAAAACTTAAACAAAAAGTGAATGAAACAATGGATGAAAATGGACAGAGAAGAAGAATAAAAATGAACAACAAAAAGATAGTTATTTGAAATCTAGCAACCAAAGTGCTCTGATACCAAACGATGGGAGACCCAATAGGAACTTGTCCTAGAGAACCTTCAACAAGATGGAACTATGCCCAGGAACGGCTAGAATCAAACACACACAGAAGCATAAGAAATAAAATTGGAAAGATAGAAACAGAAAACAAAGAGAAAAGGGTTAGAAGAATGTTGGTCAATGTAAAGAACCCTAAAAGAACTTGTCTCTTAGAACCCTATCAAGAATGTTGGTTAATGGAAAGAACCCTAAGGGAACTTGTATCTTAGAATGCTAACCTCGATATGCGACAAAGAAAGACCACTCCTTCGATAAGTCAAGTATTCAAAAAGAATACAAAGAAAGCAAGAATGCTCTCAATAATACTCAATATTATTTCTGAATGAAAATCCCATTCAAAGTACATAGAGGGTGCCTATTTATAGAAAAAACTTCCTTACTTAATGTCCTGAAGAAGAAAATAAATAAAAGGAAACAAATCAATCCCTAAAAGGAAACAAAATAAACTTAGATGACCTTATTTCATGGAAAAAAAGGAAACTAATTAAAGCATGATCTGAACATATTAGACCTTATAGATCACATCCTTCTCCTTATTTTAAGTAGCACATGATTGTCACATGGTATTTTAAGTGAGTTCTCCTAATTGGACTCCATGTGGGCCTTTTGACACTTCATGTTAGGCTTCAAGGAGTAAGACAATGCCTCTTGGACCTTTATGAGATGAAATCTGACTCAACAACATGGCCTCTATCTCTTAAAAGTCTTGGATCAAACAATTCAACGCTTACTTCATTGCTTTGGCCCTAGCTGTCATTGGGCCTCCATCATCTTGTAATGGATCTTTAGGAACATTAAACTTAAATGTTGGGCCTTTGATATGAGAATTTCGTTCAGCCCCTTGCCTTGCACATTCAGACTTCAAATCTGATCCAATTTCAGTTCCTAAGCTTCCACCATGCAAGCCATTTCTTAGGCTTCCTTGAGGCGGATCACACCATGTATGCTTCTCTTCTTGTCTTTCACATGCCCATGTTTCTCCATCATTCTCTCTCTGTTCTATTACTTTAGTTCTTTGCTTCCTTAATGCATCCAACCTCACATTACGTTCATTTCTTACTATTATCACAAATTTACGTAACATTATATCACATATCATAAATCAAATCAAATATTACAAAATTTACAAATAAGTTTTTCCTTATATACATAAAGAAATATTTAGTTACAAATCTTATTCAAAATAATGAAATAAAAGACAACAACAAAAATTTCATGATAGCAATAAATCTAAATGAACTCTCGATCCTGTTAACAACTATTAAGATGACATTTAGATCTTGATTCTTTGATGAAAAATATTAGAATTGACTTATTAAGGGTTGGAGAAGTTTCATGATGACTAACCCTAGATTATAAAGAGAAAAGGATGCCTTTAGTTTATGCTTTCTCCAAATTAATCTAAAATATCATTAAAATTGCTACCTTTAAATATATTTTACTCCGCCTAAAACATGGTCTAAGGTACAAATGTTGCCTAGATCATAGATCTTATTATTTCCTCTGGGTGATGGATATGATCTTTGGCACAATAGTGTCAGTAAACCACGAATCTCACTATCTTCTTTGAAATTTGTACACAATCTTTAGCATGATCGTGTAACTAAACCTTGGATCTTCCTATTTCTTCTCTAACCTACACACATTCTCATATATGGTTGTGGCTCAAGCTATTTCACTTATTGCATTTGATCCATCTAGTGCATGAGCTTGCACACGATCATGGGTCAAATCATACAACTCTAAGAATTGTTATTTTCTTTATGATTTTGCTTAAAATGGCCTCCAATTCTTGAATAGTATCATCCCAAGATTCAATTTGCTCAGTTACTTAGAAAGATATATAAAAATTAAGTTAAATGGTAGTTTAGCATTAAAGCATGGAAAATATGTACATTTTTTATGCACATTAATCATTTTTTACACCTTTACAATTAGTATAATTCAAACATGGAACATGCACGGGAAAGCGTGATAGCCTGCTAATATGTCCAAGTGGAGTCATTATTGCTTAACTTTAAAATATCAACACTAGACGCCAATTTAAAGAGGAACAAAGAAGGATTCCTACAAGAAAGGCAGGAAATGGGGAACTTGGGAGGGAATGACATACTACTCAAAGGGTGATCCACATGATAACCTAAGGCGATCCTAAGAATTCCAAATCTTAGTTGAAGAAAGTGCCACGAGTGAAGAGTCATATTAAACGCTTTGAATTTCGTTCCATACTGGGCGGTATATACCATATTGGCTAGAGAATGGTACGAAGTAGAGGTGCTTATGTACGGGGTGTAAATAACGGTCGGTACCGGTTTGTTATTGCTCCTGCCTCCCCCCAATTTCTTTTTTCAAAGTTTTTTAATTAGTTATTTAGTTCAACTTTTATTGTGATTTTTATTTTATTTTTAAAATAATAAATATTTTTATTACTAATAATAATTATACATTAAATAAAACTTAAAAATAAATTATTTTATTTAAATTTATTTTAATCTTTTATATAATATTTATTA
>JAOTJB010000006.1:24038935-24053678 GCA_027123815.1 Erythroxylum minutifolium | reverse complement strand
TAGTTAAGAAAACATCTTTATATAAAAGTATATAAGATTCTTCACATTTTAAAGCTCTCTTGATCTCACTTTTTCCAACAAATAAAGTCAGTCTCTGTTCTTCATTTTTCCACTCATTTTATATTCTCTGTCTTTTTCTTTCTTTTTGACCTCTTTCTCTTTCTTTTCTTTTGCTCTCAATTTGCGTTCTTTATTAATCCTCACTTGATGTTTATAAGCTTAAATGGGCCTAAGAGGTTTCAGCACAATATTTTTACCATAGAAAGGAAAAGAATAACAATTTTTGCATCCATCATGCCTAACTTTTCTATCAAATTGCCATGGCCTACCAAGCAAAACATGTCTAGCATACATAGGTGCAACATCACATAAAATCTCATCATGATGCTTGCCAACAGAAAACACAACCGTCACTTGTTTGGTGACTTTCACCTCACCACAATCATTTAGCCATTGCAATTTATATGGCCTAAGATGTTTCAAAATAGGCAAATTAAGCTTGTCAACAAGTAAAGTGCTAGCAACATTGGTACAACTCCCACCATCTATGATCATCCTACAAACTTTACCATTAATGAGACAGCTTGTATGAAAGATGTGCTCATGTTGCTCTTCTTCAAGATCTTCTTTTGGTTGGATATCAAGAGCATGCCTAGCCATAAGGGCTTCACCAACCTCAGCATCACAATCAACATCGGAAGCATCCGTTAATGGAGGCACATCATCAAAATCATCATTATCACTACTTTCACTAGCAACATCACCATACTTAAACAAAATCATAGTTTTTTTGTTAGGGCATTGAGAAGCAATATAACCAAAACCTTGACATTTAAAGCACTTAACTTTATAAGAAGGATTAGGAGAAGAAGAGGGTTTAGAGTCATTTTTACCCTTAGGATTTGGAGTGGAGAATTTAGGCTTACTTTCCTTCTTTATCTTGATGTCTACTTTGATTTGAAGAAAATTTTGGACTCCTTCAAGCTTTTCTTCCGTGAACTCGATCCAACACCATTTTGGATCTTTAATTGCTTTTCTACCATAATGGCCTTATGCAACAACTCATCCATGTCAAGGGAATTTTGTAGCTCTACAATGGAAGCAATTTCAGGGAGCAAACCATCAAGAAATCTTCTCATGGTAGCTTCCATGTCTTCCTCAACATTGTCCTTAATCATGATGATCTCCATCTCTTGGTGGTACTCTTCAACACTCATAAATCCTTGCCTCAATCTTTGCAGCCGCTTGAACAAGTCTTGATAGTAATGACTTGGAACAAAGTGCTTTCTCATGATGGCTTTCATTTCTTGTTATGTGCAGATTGGTCTTTCAAGATTCCGCCTTCTAGTTACTTGTAATTGATCCCACCAAATACTAGCATAGTCACAAAATTCAACAGTAGTAAGTTTTATTTTTTTCTCTTCACACTATACATAGCGGGAGATTCGAAGGTGACAGAAGTGGATCGAGTGCTTAAGGACAAAGAAACGATGATCAACGTAACGAAGTTCCATTTACAGGGAGCTCAAAACAGGATGAAACAGTATGCAGATGCAAGATATTCGGATCGCAAATTTAATGTCGGGAAAATGGTGTATTTAAAGCTGCAACTGTATAGACAGCACACACTTCAGAGAAGGAATAGTCAGAAATTGTCTCCTCTGTTTTATGAGTCATACAGAGTAGTGCAAAAAATGGGGAAGGTAACGTATAAACTGGATCTACCAGCTACTTTATTGATACACCCTGTGTTTCACGTGTCACAGCTGAAGAAGGCACATTTGGATCGGAGCAGGGTCTCGTCAACTTTGCTAGAATTTATTGCCCCGATGGAGCGAATTCTAGTGGCAATGCTGGACAGACATATTATAAAAGGGAACAACAGAGCAGCAACTCAGTTGTTAGTGCAATGGTCAGATGGAGGATATGTTGACGCGACTTAGGAATATCTCTTTGATCTCCAGAAGTGCTTTTTGGAAATCAATTTGGTGGACAAACATGTCAAGGAGAGGGGGATTGTGACAGAGACGAGTGTAGAAGATGACACTTAATAATAATAGACAGAAGACGCTACAAACGTTAGTAAGGAAGACAAAGCGCAGCGTTTAAATTAAGGTTCAGGTTATTAAACTGACGAGAGAGTAGCGTACAGGAGAGTCTGTTTTTAAGTTGATTTGTAACGGCTATGTCAGTATATCATAAACGAATGAGATTTGTTTTCTCTCTATCCTCGAGTCTGTGTATTCTTCCTTCTAGTATTTTCTCATGTCTGTAATCGATTCTAAATCAATATACGTTCCTATTCTGTTATCTTGTTTATTTCTTCAACAAAAACTATCCATATTTCAGGGGATGGAAAAGGAGTACTGCTTATTCTGATTACTGGAGAGTGGTAACATCGAATTTCTTATCACGGCTGCACAATATGGTGCAAAATCTTGTTCATCTGATACCGAAAATAACCTCTTTCAACCATTTTCCAAACAACACTGATTCAACAAGCAATAGAGGCTCTGAAAACAGTTACTTGATATCAGTTCGTCAATGATTATATATTTGTTTCGGACTGAATACGTTTGCTATTTTCTTACGTACTGTAAGTACAACAAGAACATAAACAGGCACTACAATATATACAAACCGAGCCTGATTCCTTTTATGAGAATTTACGAAGCAATTGATCTCCTAGAAATGCCTCTTTTCAGTCGCCAACTTTTCCTTCATGGTAAGAAGCCAGGCAGCTATAGTTGAGTATGCTCAAATCAAGTCAAACATCGTGAGTGTTGAGGAAATTGACTATGCACGGATATACCTGGTGTGCAGCCTGTCAAAAAAATTTGGTTACTATCGAGTGGAATGAGTGATATGATGTATAAAATTGTTGCTCATAAATCAAGTTCTACATTTTCCTAGCTTGCTGAGTATGCAACTAAATGTGGCTCAAATCACAATTTTTTTGTTGCCCTAAGAATTGTCAAGGGAAAGGAGAAAGAAACAAAAATCTACATCTTTCGAAACCATCATATTAGCTCATACCTGTCGACCTCCCACAATATCATAATGAGCATAATGTGGACCACCAGACTTTCCAAAGACTTTATAAGTAATCAAATGCTCAGGGATGGTTTTTATTGTATCTGCTCCATTGTAATGGCGGGAAAGAGAATTAGATTGCAGATGAAAATCAATCAAAAATCACATGACTACACATTACCATATACTGCTTCTGGTGGACAAATAAGATCATGATCTCCAGCAACTGCTAGTATAGGAACATTGCTTTTGCTTAGATGGTCTTTGTAAGAAATAGTTCCATTCCGGCTTCGTAATCCACCCTCTTGGAATGCTGTAGCTAGCTGCAAGAGAAGTTTAGCAGGTACTGTGCCTGTGAATTATGATCAAACCTTCTAAATTATTGAAGGGTCGCAAGGAGGCAGAGAAACTATATTCCAAAAGAATAATATAATTGGTACAACATATTAAAGAGTTCTATCTTGAAGTCAAAAGGTTACCAATCCATTATACACATAATGGCAGTAAAACTAAGACATACTTCTAGAGGATAAGCTGTATAACACTGGCTAACACCACACTAAATCCTTTCACTGGAGTAACCTTGCCCCTAAAATCTTCATCTGCTTGCAAGGAGAGCCTGGAGAGTCTTCTTTTTACAGATTCCCGGAGCTAGCTAGCTAAGGACTGCAAATTGTTTGAAGCTGGTTAGTAAGAATTTGCTCTCTTATGCATAAAATTAGCTTCCTCAACACCTGCGCCCTTATATGCCTGAGTCCTTGAAATAGTCAAGCATTCCTTTCTTTCTAAATGTAGTACATAGAGCTTATAAAATGCAATGTTTGAAATGGTTCTGTCAGCTCTCGTAGGCCCTATACCTTCTTCTAGTATCTTGAGTAGCATCAAGTAAAATATGCTTCTTCTCATAGATCGGCATAGACTTGTATGTTATTCCAAATGAATGACAAGTAATCAAAGTTAAAAATAAATGGGAAATGGATTAATTCTCCATGCTGCATAGGTAACGGGAAGTGGCTGGGTTATTCAGGAACTTCAGCTTATCCAAGGTTGCCAGTTTCTCTTGGTGCACCAACCACATGTGGCAGGAAATTATAGGTAGGACTTGCTTGCTTGCACCATACTGTTACATACCAAGGCAATTGAATAACCCAAGAATGGAATGCCTTTGAACAGGAAGCATTAGTGAATGAACCTGATGGGTGATTCAACCAGATGTAAACATCTTCCACAAACCCGTTTACTACCAAAGAGGAATTGATTAACTAGATGTCATTCCTTACTATTGAGCTCACATTAGCATTTGAGTGGAATAGATTACTTAAGCTTTGAGCTGGTTCAGTCAGATAGGAGACCTAGTTTGTACCAATTATCGAACTAGAAATAAGCTTCTTTCCTATTCCTTATTCTACAAGCTATTAATGGAGAGAGTGGTTCTCTCAGCTTTAGGAGTCGAGAAATGAACCATGATGAAGTGGTTTTGCATTCCAAACCCCACAAGCTATTCCCCTTGCGATAGTATTGGTAGATCCACCTAACCCATAGGACTTCTCTGTCATTAGTGATCCTCTATAATTGTTTGACTGATAAGACTTTGTTGACAAACGAGACTGATTTTATACCAAGCCCCCCATTTAGTTTTAGCTTGGCACACTTCAGTCCACTTCACATTACAGTGAGATTTCTTAGAGGACTTACTAGACCATAGGAAATTCCTTAGCATACGTTCAATATCCTGATCAACCCTTTGGAAAGGGAGATGTAAGTAGTCCAATAGACGTGTAGGGCGCTAAGAACAAAATTTATGAGCTAGACTCTTCCAGTATGGGAGAGTGATCTATTACTCCAGTGACTATTTTTCTTTTGGTTTTCTTTAGCAGTGGCACGCAATCCCTATGCTTTAGCCTCCTTGTGGTTATTGGTAATCCCAAATATGTAAATGGAAATTCTCCTATAGGAAGACTTGATTGTTGAAAGCCAAGGCCCTAGGTTTTTAGCTCCAACAGACACCATTAGAAAACTCTTACCCTTGTTGGCACCCAAACCAGACATCATTTTGAAAGTTTGAAGGGCAGGCATGAGAATGGATATTGATTTATCATCTGCCTTAGAGAATAGTAGCAAGTCATCTGCAAATGCTATACTTGAGATATTCAATTTCTTACACTTGGTGTGAAACCTGAAGTTTCTATAAAGCTTAATATAATGGTGTAAAGGTCTGGTGAGAGATTCCATGCAAAGAATAAAGAGACAAGGGAAAATGGGATCTCCTTGTCACGAACAAGATTGTTGGTTCTCCATTCACAAGAACTCCATAAGAGGTGGTTGAGATGCTTTGATAGATCCAGTTAACAAACAATTTAGGGAATCTGAATGCTTCCAAAATGTGTATTGTGCAATTCTACTCTATTGAGTCAAAGGTTTTGTGAAAATCCACCTTAATACAACAGTTTTTGGTTGAATTTACCCTTCCATATCCTTTGAACAGATCTTGTGCAAGTAGAATATTATCTCTAATTAGTCTACTAGAAATACAAGCTCTTTGAGTATCAATGATGAGATTTTTCAACACACTTGTCTTAAAGCAATAAGCTTAGCTATTATCTTGTATATGATGTTACAAGTACAATAAGATATCAGCCTGTAGTCCTGTAAGGAACATGGATTGGGTACCTCTGGTATCAGTTAGATTTATGTTTCGTTGAAGTTTCTGAACATCTTATCATTGCTAAAGAATTTCAGGACAACTTCTGCAACGTCTTTTATAAGGTGCTGTGCTTTTTGAAAGAAGAAAGAATTCCATCCATCAAGTCCAAGAGCCTTTTAGGATTGGAAGGTTGCGTAAGGAAATAAGCTTCATCTTTTGTGATGTGATCTAAGAAGAGGCTAGCATGTAGAAGAGGAATCATCTATTGAGTATTGCCTCCTCAAATCCATCATTATCAACCAAGTAATTATTAAAGCAGAGAGAGGATCTCCTAGTGAAAGCCTCATTCAGGTTTGAAATGATTATTAGTGAGTGGTCTGCGAATAAGGGTTATCAAAAGTGGCTTTGATATCACGAAATTATTCAAGCCATACATCATTAACAAGGACCATATCCAGCTTTTTACGAATATTCCACCTGTCTATTTATTATTCCAGTTAAAGAAATTACCTTCAAATCCCAAGTCAGTAAGTTCCCGTGTTTCCACAGACTTCCTCAGTTCCTCTATAAGGTTTATAATACTAAAGTTTCCATCAGCCTCAAAAGGGAACATTGTACTATTAAAATCTCCAATGAGTATCCATAGTGAGTTGTTCGAGATATGGAGATTCTTTAATTTGTCCCATAAGGCCCATCTTTGGAAAGTACGGTTAGAACCATTTATGATAGTAATGAAGAAATCCTTTCTTTCATGTACCATTGAAGTTGTATGAATATGTTGTTCTGAGCTATCCAGGATCTTAAGGTTAATTCTACTAGAGGGATATACTACAATGATGCTACCATAGTGATGGAGATCATGATTTATGATTATCCTCCAGTGGTTACCCAGGAATGAGAGTTTATTGTTACATCTATCCCTCTTGAGTTTTGTCTGTAAAACACCTATCCACATAGGCTTTATTTCTTTAATGTAATCCTTGAGCACCATAAGGTTTTTGGGACAATTAATACCCATTACATTCCCAATAAGTAGGGACATTCCCACTTTTAAAGAAGTTCCTTTTCTATGTCCACCATTATACACAACCTTGCATAGTGGATTCTTTTAAAGAAGGCTATAACTTCTGCTATTCCAATAGGTTGTCTTATGTAGCTAGCTAGGTAACTGAGCCCCCTAGTAGACCACTATTCCAAGAGAATATTATGTATGTTGATCCACAAAGGTACCCTGGATTGCTGCAGCAAATCGAGCTTCATACTTGGTTGCCACAACTGTAAGAAAATTGGCCTGTTGTTAATATGCCAAGGGCTAGATTCAATTATGTTTTGTGATTCAACTTTTTTGTTAAACACAATTAGGAATTAAATGTACTCAGTAAGCAAGATCTCCTTCAGGCCTCTTGATTTCCAATTCTGCATAGCCCATTCGTATTAAAATGGGAAGGCTGGCCTTCTTTCCATGAGTAAACCTATTAGAGTAGACGCCTACTTGTTTGCTCCATCTCTCAAGATCTCCAGGGGGACTACTATGTTTACACCATCTTAAGGTGATGGTGGGTAGCAATGTAACTTTATTCCAAGGTATCTCCCACTATTTATTTCCAACTCACGTTGGGGTTACCTGAATGAGAGCCTATCTAAGTAGGGGGAGTGCAAAGCTAAGTCTTGGACTGTTCCTATAGAGGGGGGAGGAATGGAGGATTCTGATAGCAAGCTAATAGGAGAGGAGATAGTATTAATAAAGCCAGAGGGACATGAGTCACGGATGAGGTTGGGGACAAGAGCAAGCTGGGGGAGAGGGAACTTGGTTTGGTTGAGTGTGACATCAAAGACTAGGTTAGGTCATTATTGGAAAAGGTACAAACTAACCCTAGCCACAATGAAAGTTTGAAAGTTAGTTTTGCAAATGGTAAAATAGAGGGGCAGGAAAAGAGAGGGGCTGAGAATGGAAACAAGGTGGGTTGAGGAAGGTTGCTGAGGAAGGAGAGAAGAGAACAAAGTTGAAGCTACAGAAGCAAAAGGGGTGTAGGTCTGGAGCAAGAACTCAAGATGAACAGAAGCTGTTGATTCAAGGTTAGAGGGGTGGAGAATCTCTAGAGAGAAGATAGAGCTTCTCACTCTACATTCTCACCCTTGCAAAGGGTTGGCTTTTATTGCAAGGATGCATAGAAATCGCAGTTTAAAAGCCAGTACTTTAATGCTCACGCAGTTTGTCTAAAGGTTTCGTTAGTTAATTCCCAGTCCATGGAATTTGTTAGTGCTTTCCAACTTGCCAAAGATCAATCACCTCGTTAATAAGGATAGTGCAAAAAAACCACATAAAACTAGTAGAAGTTAAACTGCTCCATAAACAGCATATAAACAATGGGCACAATTACTGAATTCAACTTCTGGTTTAAGCTTAGTAGAGACAATGCTGCAGACAGATTGCTGCTGCTGTGCTATTTAGAACCAGAACTCACAGCTAAATGTATAAAAGATATGATAACAGGTACACAAAAATTAGGTTCAAAAGCGATTCAAGTCACAGGATGCTTGATCAAAGATTGTGATTTTTGACAGCTACATAGGTAAAAGTTAGCCAAAAAAAAAGAAAAATAGGTAATTAACTAGATCAACAGAGATATCTTAGTATTATGATCAATGAACAAGAAAATAAAAGAGGTAGTGCGCTTCCACCCATGTTCTCTGACAAATTATTCAAGTTCCCTGATGTAAGTTATTATCTAACTAACCTCAAACTGATCAAAGGGCAATCATTTAACATCAACATACAACAACAAATATCACCAATGGAAGATTCCTCTATAAATAATCTTCATAATAATGCATATGAACAACACAAGAGCAGTAGTCCGCGGAAAAGAAAAGGCACAACGCATATTCAGGCTCACCGTCAGCTGAGAGAACAAAATCATTTTCCTTCGTGCCAACGTTACTATTGTTTTGATCACAGTTAATGCAATGATAACGAAAAAATTCCTCAGGCAGTATCATAATAGTTATGCCCCCTCATGTTGTTACCATCTACACTTTCAAATTCACTTAGATTATACTTTCCTAATATGTGGGTCCCAAAGTAACTTCAAACATTTTTTTTGTGGAACACTTTAAAGTATTTATTAGTCAAGATGAAATACATTACTTACAGAAATTGTTCAGGACAAGCTTTTCAAACAACTGTGGATCCATCATGCCTGGATAAGAAAATTGATGAGTTAACCAAGATAAAATGTAAGGAGGATGGCATACAAGAGGATGAATGACAGAGATCAATTCTCCAATTGGAATTGCAGGGATATTAAGAGCCCTTGCAGGGTCAGCCTGAAAGTACCAAAAATAGATTGGAATCAGTTATGTTACACAACTGAAGAGTAAGTTTTTAGAAAACCTAGATGTTCCTATCACTTACAACTGGTATGGCCAATTTTAGCGTAGATTGTGAAGATGTGTAATCAAGTGATGACCCCAAAGTAGTGACAGATGTCAATCCAGATTCCCTTCCTTGAAAAGCTACAGTAAATATCAGTTTATCAGGTTAAACACGCCTAGTTACATGATCTATTTAACTAATTTTTACAATTTGATGAGTTTTATTTGCTTCAAATTCTAAACAGTATTTATATTGTCATTGGAGAGAACACAACATGAAATATATCTTTCGAACAAAAACATAACAGGAAATATCTGCATCATACTTCTTTCATGTAATAAACACAGTTCACTTGTAAATGCTGCAGACGTTAAACATTAAACATTAAACATTAAACATCAAACTTTAGTAGACAACTAGTAATAATGAGAATTGAATAGTGAACAATGCAGATTAATTCAGACGCCAAAGGATTGAAGTAAATTAATAGCCTTTAAAGTAGGAACTGGACTAGATCTTTTGACCTTAAACATGCTAGTTAAATACAATCGGATTTGACATTCCTTAACTTCCAGTAATGATTGGTGCCTTTCTAGTTTACATTGATGGAGTTTACTTCTACACCAAGAAAAGCATCTTCTGTGCTTAGAGGTAGTATTGGGGGAATTGAAATTTTTAGTAATCAAGTGTTCCTTTGTATGTCCCGCCGCTATACGGTACATTCAAGTCTTTGTTATACATCAGTTACAATAAACAACAGCCGATGAGTGGGCAACTCAAATAGGAAAAGGCTATCAGTTGAATTTAGCCTTTTACTGCATGACCCAAACAGGTTGAAAGCCTAATTCAGACAATCCAGAGTCCTTTTGAACTTAATTATGAAGAAACTTTGCATATTTGGCAATTCAATAGAAGGCTTCTCAATAAATTATCTATATGAACTTCATGTCAAGGGAATGAAAGACCCAACTAACATAATATACTAGACGGCCTCTAAAGGCTGAAGAGGCTTTAATCAAATATAAAGCCATAACTTGGTTGATTCTTGGGTAGTAATGCCATATTAAACTTCAACTTTCCTACATAAATCATGATCCGAAGTAAGATATTAAAGGAAGCCAAATACAGATGAGATGATCAATAATAAAGGTAAACAAAACAGGTAATAAACATCATGCAATCGCACATCATTCACTTGCCACTAATAAGAAACTCCATATGGATTATTACTACATGGTTTTCAACCGTAACACATTTAAGAAGCATAAACTGAAGACTGTCTTACAGCATAGTGAGAGCAATGAATATAGAAGAATGCCACCCATGGAGTGCCCAATGGCAAGCAGCTTTCCATCTTTGGGCTTGCATTGAGTCCTTACGTACTCCATCTAAGACAAGACAACAAGAGAAGGAAGATCCAATGAAGGAGAGTAAGCGAAGTACTTAAGGATTAAATAGTAGAGAACACAGAACACTCCAGTGTAGATAAATGAGAATGGACTAGTAATTATCAGGAGAAACATAATATATTTACACCAACAGAAATGACACCTCACCGCTGCTGGCAAATCCTCTTCCAAATAGTGATCAAAGTCCCAATTATACTTTCTCATTTGTTCAAATTGTTCAATAAAGTCGTCCACTGGTGCACGCTCATGGAAATGAAAAAATGACGGCCTGATATATTGTTGACTTTCTTCAATAAAATTCAGAAGCTTTTGGCTGAAATCCCTACTTAGGCCTGTGATAAAAGAGTTTTGACCTGCAAGCATACATGTTTAGTTAACGCCATTAAACCAACATAAATTGCACAGAGTCCAATATCACAGCTATTTGTCTAACCTCCGTCCAGGAAGCCTGAGAGTCTTTCGGGAAATTTTATTACAGATTCCAATAGCTTGGAATGCAATTTGCCAGATTTAAATTCCATCACATGGGCACTCAATCCAATTCCTCTAAGTTCAAGAATCCAAGTATCAAATCCTTGGGTTGACATGAAACGCGCAAATGACGACTGTATTGCATAATAGTCAGTCTTATCAGAGATGGAAGAGTTCAATCACAATCACAGACGATTCCACAAAAAAGACATATCGTTTAAAGTCTAGGCAAAAGTTGCGTTTTTTGCTCGTAAAGTTTCTATTGGAAATGAAAAAATCTAAGAAAATCATACGATTAGGAAGCTTAAGCTCCCGTCAGGTTGCGTCGTGGATGTATCTTCCTTTTTTGAGAATGGGCCCACTGCAGCACTGCTGCTAGCGTTGACATCCTATCCTAGCTAATTTCGAAAATTCCTGCTTCTCCACTCTTGGGATTCAACTTTGTGCATCTATCTCTTGTCTTGGCTATGGCGGCCACCAACATACTCCCCCCTTCACCACCTCAGACGCCACCCCAACTCCACGAAGCCACCTTAAAGAGTTCTGTTACTCATTTATTCAATAATAATTTTGAGACGTTGAGCTTGAATAATTCATTAATTGCGTGGTCAGACTATTCCTAAATATTGGTGATTTTGAAAGTTTTGAGTTCTCATATCCGTAGCCGATCCGAGATATATAAATATAATGGAAAAAGGAGAAGGTTGCCTGAGGGGACAAATCAAAAGCCGATCCGAGATATATAAATATAACAGAAAAAGCAGAAGGTTACCTGAGGGGACAAATCAAATCCAATTGCATTGGTAGCGACTCCCGGCAGCAGTAACAATGGATGCTTCCTTGGATGTGCCTGTCAGGTGTCAATCACACAACACAGCTCGATATATGTATACATATAAAAGTAGCAAACTATATTTACACAAAGAAATCAATTAGATAATTGATTATAGAAAAAGAATTACTGCAAGTAATAAGGTGGACAAGAATTGACATAGCACATACATTAAAGGAAACACTGCGTCGAACTCAGTTATTTATATTTCTTTAAAAACTTCAAATATTTACTTTTTGCATTAATGAATGATAAAAGAAAAAAAACAACACTGCTAGTACAGGTATTGCTATTAGGCTACGTCGTATATGCGATCAGAATGTAACCATCACCCCACCCAATACCTTAGAAGAAGGCAGGTAACGCCAGAGGGCGATTTTCCACTCAGAATTGGCTACGTCCACGTAGTGAAGCTCGTCGGCCGTGCAAATTTCAGACTTTTTCTTCTCATTCTTTGTCGCTTCGTCATCTGCTGCATTAATTCTTTTTGTTACTAAACCTGCCCGAGGCGAACGCACCGGCAACAGACCGTGGCGGGAGCGGCTAAACTCTGTAGGAACGATAGCAAGTTTGAGATTGAGAAGAGCCATTGCTCTTTGGCTCGCTTGTGTTTTGGGTTACCTGTTTATAGCGGGGATTGACATTGTTGGATGTTGACTTTTTGAATTTTGATTCATGAACAATCAACAAATAAATGTTGACCAGAAATTAGAAAGAACGAAGGATACTAGATAAGCTAATAGTTAACCAGTATGGGGGCATGAGAAGGATATTGTGGGAAACTTTACACGTGTCATGATCACAAAGTTACAAGTTTCGATCAAAGTGGTCTAAAAGATGACGTGCCAATAAAATCTTGCATGTGTTTAACGAGAGTATGTCAGTCAATTGTGGAGAGTAAGGTTGAAATTATTATTGTTCCGTCTCTAATGCCAACAAACTAGAAGATATTTGTCCCTACGAAACTCTCCCCTTTTTCTACATGCCTAAAACCTTTTTTATAGTGGTATTATTGATACTTTATTTTATTTTTACTTTTACTTGAAATTTTCATGCATAATAAAGTATCTCATTTGATCTTGCGGAAAGTAGAAGCAATTTACTTGATATCTTGCACGCATCACAGCTCTCATGCTATTATTGCTTTACTTTTACTTTACTCAACTGCCCTACTATTAGTAGCAATAGGTGCATTCATTTATAAATGGCAAACGCAGGTTTTGTATCAATTAAACGTAAATGGCTAAATTTTAAGGCGTATGATTTTATATATTTTTATTTTTATTTTTAATAAAAATATGTTTATTTGAATTTTTTGTTTTTATTTTTTTCTAGTTTTCAAATTTTATGGCAACTAGAAAAATAATTTTTATGTTCTGTTTCTGTTTCTATTTGGTAAAATCTCGATAAGTAAAGTTGTTTAGTTCTTTAATGGCGTCGTCGATACTAAAATATAATTTTGGAGAGTTTTTATTCAAATCTCATTGAATTATTCCGTGAATAAAAAGTTAGGTAATACCATTAAACCCTTTTTAGATTTATAGGAGAATAGGCTAAACATCTCTTCCTCTGCCATAATTCAAACGAAAGTGTAAGCACACAATTTATGGTCTCACTAGAAGATCGAAAAGGAATAGGCGACTCATAAAAGTCGCTAAACGGATAATAATAGAAAGTCGTGTTGCTAGCCATTTAGGTCTAATGGTCTAATTTGGTTATCTATACTTGTGCATTAAAAGAGAACAATAAGGTGTAAGGTTTCGGTCAAACCTTATCTACCTGTATATGGTCCTTTCTCCCTGTACATGGTCCCTTTTATCATGTCCTGTAACTACCGCATGTGTGTTTGCCGCCCACTTCCTCAACCTTCAGCCTCTGTGATGGATAGTAGGGTATGAAGTATTGTGTTAAAAACAAAACGTTGGTTTTGGTTTTCAGGTCCTATCTTCGCCGAGCATATAGAGCACACCATCGAGCTTGCTTTAGGAAGAGGATAGAAACTCAAACCACTCAGAGATCACGAGGCTTATCATCGGCAATGGCTAGAGGTATTAGTTATCAAGCTTCCGTTGATTATGCATGTATTTTACGCGAATTTTGTCATGTATAAAATGCATGCTTGAGGTGCTGTTTTATTATGGCTTGGTTATCATTTGGTATCAGAGCCTCTCATGCCTCTGTCTTGCTGTATAAATCGATGCAAAACATTTATCTGTTATACTCTGTTTTGAGTTTTTTGCCGACAATATGGGTTGGATTGGTTGAAATTTTTTCGACGCCTTTTGACCTCCTTGGGACGTTAGCGTCGTGTTTTGGTCATCCCTGGAGCATTTGCCGCCGTCTGGACCGTGAAGGAGGAGGAGGGACGACGACCGAAGGTGATGGCTTTGGACGTCGCCATCCATGGAGCACTGCATGGCTGGCTCTCCGACGTCTCACACACGTCGTGTGGTCGACGTCGTCCCAACGCTGGCCTTCATGCGCACGCCGGCGTCCTCTGCGCGTCTGGAGCGTCGGGGCTCCATCAGCTCCAGCCGGGTCACACCCGACCCGGCTGGAGGTTGAAGACGACTGCATTTTGCGTTTTTTTTGCAAATTTTGAGTAATATTAATTCTGTTAATATTAATCAGTAATTGGGTTAATTAGGCCTAACCCATTAGGTTATGATTTTAATGATAAAATCATTTTGAATATTACAAAATTAATATGTTGTGACAAAATTAATCTTTAATTATGTATGTTTTTTATTATTTGCTTAGACATGCATATGATGATTATTTAATTTTGCACAATTACATGTAATTAATTGAACATTTTGTATGTATAAATTCATGATTATTATACATGCAAAATTAGATTAAATATTTGTGCATTATTATTTAATTAATTTGTGCATTATGTTGTATGTATAAATTTATGATGATTATACATGCAAAATACTTGAAATTTAATGAGTATTATACATGCAAAATACTTG
>JAOTJB010000006.1:24014204-24027318 GCA_027123815.1 Erythroxylum minutifolium | reverse complement strand
GAATATGAGATCTAGAAATTTAGAGTCATCATAGGAATGAAGTTTTCTTAGAAATGCTAATGTGATTCAAAGGATATAAGAAAGGTATGTTAGGTATGAATGAATGAGAAATTGGATATTGTATGATTATATAATGTTAGAAAAAGGGATTGATGAAAGTATGATTGAAGAGTTAGAATGAGCAGGTATTCTTGAGGTATAAACCTAAGTGCAAGCAAGACACATACAAGTTATAATGTTTGAATGATCATGAGAAGTGAATTAAGGAAATATACCCGGAATAGTCAAATTGAGCATGCATTATACATAACATATATACATATGTGTATGATTAAGTATTAATGTGATTGTGTAAATTAGTAATGTGTAAATTTGTATGTGTTGCATGATATAGATGCGCAAATAGAGAAATAACATCTAGACATTGCCAGGATATCAAGGCAATAACTATCTGGAGCATACTGTGAGTAACCTAGATGTTCTTACTAAGATTTGTCTATCTTTGCTTAAATTTCAATTGTTGAATTATTATTGATGTGAATGTGTTAATCCTAGACATTAATAGTCCGAGGCATTTGATGTATGAAAATTTCATTGGAGTGGTCATTGTATGTGAATATGACATAAATAAGTGTACTCAATATAATTGTTAAATGCTGGACTTAGGTCCGATGAAAATATGAAAGTGAATGTGCAAATGAATAAATATGACCGATTGAATATATAAGATTTGATGCATTCCATACATGATGTACATGATCAGATAAAGGCAGTTGTGACCAGAGTAGCCAGTAAAAAAGAGCTTAAGCTTACAATATGGTAAGAGCCTTAGGCTTACTATGTAAAATGAGCCCGATATCTCCAACAGATACGAGACAGTTATCACTAAGCCTGGTATCCATAACGGATATAGGACAGTTAAAAAGATACTCAGTCACAACAACGTAATAATTGAATGTGAGTCACATATGCATTGCCTATACATTTGATATGTATGTTTTAAATGATCGAAAAGAATTTGTTCGAATCGTTTTGAATGAGAAATGTGAATTAAGTGAATAAAATGGTATTTAATGCAATATGATGATTAGTGAAGTGATGTGCCTTATGTGATGATGTGAATTGTTTGTGAACTGGTTGTATTATGTGATATGAGTGAGCTCATCGATGATGACTTGTTCACTGAGTTTGCAAAACTTATCAAAATTGCAACGTGAACTTTCAAGTACTAGAGAGGAGACTTAGTTACTAAGACTAAGTATATAGAAGAAGTCTAGTACTACATTTTGGACCCAAAAAATGACTCAAAGGTCGATCAGTTGCGATTGAAGGATCTAGAAAGAATTTTTATATAATTCCTCTTTCATGTAGAATGTGTAAAAGAGCAGTAGACTCTTATAGTTTTGCTGTTGAATATATATATATATGGATTGTGTAGTGTAATAATATAATGTACATTATGTTTTAAATTATAATGTCATGATATAAGTGAATGCGACTGCTCTAGCGCACTACTTCCATCGGTTATGTGCTCAAATGTCTTATGGACGTACGGGTACGTGTCAAATGGGAGTTGAATGCTACAAGAAGAGACGTATGATAGTTTATTTCTTGCCCTTTTTCCAATTGCTTATAGAAGGATATCCAACAAAGATGTAATCACTTCTACCATGTAATAGATTGGAACATTATTGTTCATTGGGCCTCTAACTCTCATTAGGTTATTAATGAAAATCACAAGCTATTTAAGATAGCTTTTGGCTACATTATTGACTCAATATAATGGGCAAGGAATTCGAGGCTCTTTAAACCAACAAATTGACATGCAACTAGTTGCATATACGAACTTTAATAAGATTATGTAGTTAGCACTGATAAGAGTAACAGTGATTAAACCTACCCCTAAAATGAGAACTAGTTGGAATCTTTAAAATTAGGTTGTCATAAGTTGGCAGTTCTAGGTTTTGTCCCCAATCCTAATGTTATTCTTGTTCACGTTTTGCTTATGCTTTTAAAGGTTGTAAGCTTTGGAATTAACCTTGTTTTGAGTCAATTTTAATTGTTTATCCAATCTTAATAACCTGAGCGTGGTATTGTGCTGCTTAGGTCAGAAAAATCTTTTTTAATATCCTTATTTTCTAATATTCTTTAATTTTCAAATTATACCATTACAAGTCATAAAATATAAACTTAATGAATTATATTTTTAATATGAAGTTCGTCTAATATGAAAATTTCAATTGTTTGAATTTCTTAGCACAACTTTTTGTTCTTTTAGGTATATATATTTTTCGAAAAATAAAGAATTTCATTACTAGCCACAAGCTAAAGTTTTTCAAGGAATAATCCCAAAATACCATCTTTAAAGGAAGCTCATGTACCAATTTAAAACAATATGGCACCAAATTAGCTAAACAAGTTTATCCTAGAAAATAGAAGTTGTAACAAGTACTATACGTGTTTCTAACCAACAAAGCAATAACAAGAACTAGAAGTTAATAGACCTTGACTACCACAATTTATTGTTCTTTTACATTAGATTTGAAATAGTAAATAAGTTTAATTGTTTATTAGTCTTACAACAAGTTATGATAAATTATTGCTAATTCCATTTTTCAAACGGAAATAAGAAAACTTGACGTTGGATTATAAAGAATTACTATTAAATTCCAATAAGGGAATAATTATATGAACAATTTGGTTGTTTATGCATAAATTAAAGGGTCGTTTGATTCCACTTCTATTCTTCTATTTTAATTTTTGTTTTTTATTTTTCTTTCAAATAAAAACAAAACTTGTTTTATTGTTAATGTCACTGTAGTTACTTTTTTCACCGACAATATTTAAATATTAAATAAAACTTAAAAATAATTTTTTAATTGATTAAATTTATTTTAATATCTTATATAACATTTATGAATAAAGTATTGATAAATTTATTTAGTTCATTGAAATAAATTTTAATTTATAAAATAATATACAGTTCAAATATATTTTAATTATTAAAATCAAAATTTATTTGAAATTTGTATATTTTGAATATATTTTAAATTTGATTATATTTATTAATAATTATTAAATTAAATTTGTGTAATTTAATTAGAAAAATTAAATAAAAGTATTAAGTAAAATTAAATTATTCATAATTCATATTAATAATTAATTTTAGTTAATTAATTATATAATATTAAATTAAATTATTCATATTTCTTATTAATAATTAATATATTAAATAATTAAACAATATATTTTTAATTAATGTAGTATATCAAATTATGAAAAAATAGTAAAAAAACAAAAACCCTTTGTATAGTTTTTATAATTTTTAAAAATTGAAGAAAACTAAAAAATTCAGAAACAAAAAAACTCAAACAAATTTATTTTTTATTGAATTGGAAATAAAGATGAAAACATAAGTCCCTAATTTGTCTTTTCCCTTCTCATTAAGTCATGTTATGTTTATTGATTGGACCCGAAATAAAAATAAAGCACAATATCGTGTGAACATATGATATCCATTAGGTTCCTGGCCACCAAAGCATATATCGAACCGATCTTATTCTTGGATTAAGAGAACATGATATCATGCAGTTTCTTGTGTACATGACGTGACATAGCTAATCAACAAAGATTGAGTAACAAGAAAAAGAAGTATATAAACTGAGATACATCCTCCGCTGCTTTATTTTGTATGCCCTTTTAAATAACAAGATCACCACCTACTGATTTTTTTATCTTTGCCTAACCAACTCAGTGTGGCTGTGAGGTGGCAATCTGGTGCAAGGTGTTGCTTGGTGGAAGTGGCTTTGAAGCATCTGCTAGTCCTACTGCAGCAGATGTGCTCATAGTCTGGTACTGAGGAGGTAAGGGGCCGACAGCTTGGTGCTGAGAATAGTAAACTTGATCATATGTAGCATTTGCATATTCATAACCATAAGGAGCAGGACAAGCCACAGGAGCAACAGATATGGAATGTGATGGAAGTTGGATTTGAGAATATCTCACATATTGTTGCTGATATTGACTTGCAGCCGGAACTTGGACTAGTGAAGGAGTTGGTGCCACAGCAGTTCTGTAAACACCTGCAGCCATTTCAGGGTTCCCTGATGAAGCTATAGCGTTTGCGGGGTATATAGGCGGATGAGAATCCTTGTATGCTGCAGAAGCAGCAGCAATTGGAGGGCCTGAGTTAGCCGTCAGTGGACCGCTAGAAGGGGGAGCAGTGGTGGTGTCCACGACCATACTAGGTTGCATTGACGTGTATTGTTGAGTCTGTGTAACCGGCATGACATATAAAGGGTATTGCTGATCAAATTGCTGAAGAGGCTGTTGCGATGGATGTGGATAAACGGGGTAGTAAGGTGATATGGGCACCGAAGCTGTGACAGGATGGGGTACAAAATGTGTGCCTGCTGGTACGAATTGATGTGCTGTTGGCTGATCCAATTGTGAAGGTGTTGCATACATAGGATCTTGAACTTGTTGGAGATGAATTTGAGAGCTTGGAATTGAAACATCAGGCTTTATGTCTGGGCTAGCCAGAGCCCTGCTATCTCTGTGTGCGAGATGAGCTTGGTCTTGATAATACAACGGTTTTGAAAGAGAACTTGCAGAAGCAACGCTGGCGTCACTGCATAGTTTAAACATGAGTTAGAAAGACAAGACTAGAAACCAAAATACAACAATAAACAACAAAATACTTGGTAAAAATCCAACTGACACGCAAGTTCCAAGGAGATTCAATAATACGCAGAATTACTCTTAATTAATATAGAGATAATACAAACCAAAATACAATTTTTCAAAGGTTTAAACCAAAATAGTATGTAACTGCAATATTCCAGTGTAAAGCATTGATCATTGGAATGACATGCAACTACAGTTTCACAATTAACTGTACTGAAGAAACCAATATTAACTAATTTGTACTCTCCCTCAAGTTATCCCTTTATCAAGATAGGTAATTGTATAACTGATGCAGATATTGACGAAAAAATATACGTCCAGTATGTGGACAAAAGTTTCTTTGGCCCAAGAGCTAACCAATGTTTATTAGAGTACCTAATTTCATGAAACAAGGTAAATGATATCAAATGACCACAAATATGAAGATTAAAGCATCTTTATACGAATAGTATGTGATGTGCTGGATTGAGGGATACCTTGCGACCGAATCTGGGGAAGGTAAATTGTAACAGGTACCGGCCTTATGTTGCACTGGCAGAATCGGCAATGGTGGTTTGCGAAAACCGGCCGATACACCCTGATCTGATTTCTCATCATCTGATAAAACGCGATTCAGATGCTCACTAGAACCACCTGCAGGTGTTATTGACTCACTAGAACCACCTGCAGGTGTTATTGATGTCACATTAGAAGTATGAGCTATTACTGCAGGGATTGGAGGTGGAGCAACATACAAATGAGCAATATTCCCATCATCGTTCCTCTGCACAACTTGTGCGAAACTCATCTGTGCAAATTGTTCGTCTACTCCAATCTTACGATCCTCAATCCGAACCCGAATTGGTGGCAAGTTGGCCATTGAAGGAGAAGAAGAAGAGGAACTAGTCTCCAACTTAGGCGAGTCAGGCATCGTAGCATTAACATCAGGCTGTATCAATCCATTATTTTCTTGTTTAATCTCACCATCTTCAACTGGCAAACCTTCTGCTTGAGCCTCCAAGTCATGATCACTATCTAGATGCACAAAGCAATCCATGGTAGCAGAATCTGACAGGTTTCTTGGAAGCAACCCAGAACCATTAAGCGCGTCTACGAACCATGTCTCTGACTTAGCATCGTCAAGAAGTGACCCCAAGGAAGATGCAGTTTCGGGCCTGTTAAAGAACAGGAACAAACGTATACGAGCAGGAGCCAAAGCTGACGAAATTGAAGTCACGCGATCATATTCTTCAATCATGCTATCCAGATCTTCATCTGTTGTTACAGATACTAGTGAGTCAAGGTCTTCATGGGGTAACTGGTACTTAATTGCAAAAGGCCTGCCATTGAGGAGTGTGCGTGAAAGGCGAGAGCAGAGAGATGAAAGAGAGGAATGGCGGTCCACGACAACGATTCGAGTCTCGCCACCGACATAGCAAAGAGACTTGTCGTGAGGGCGGGGGATTATATGACCTCCGTAGCTGCACATCAAGCGGAGTTTGGCACCTGGTACGGGTGGTAGTGTGTCATTGAATGTGTCACCGGGATGGGACCTTGGGGAGGAGTCAACGGAGTCGGGGTAGTTCAGGTGGACGGTGGTGGTAGTGGGGAGTGGTGGAAGAGGTGGTGGATCCATGAAAAATGGTGGGATGTATCCTCTAGCAGTCTAATTATATACTCGATTTCATTTTTGGCACATTTATACTCGACTTCAAAGAACTTTTTTCAATTTTAAGCGTGTAATTGTAGGTTCATCGAGACGGTGTATGTTTATGCAAAAATCATATTTTTAATCTTATGATTTTTATTAAAATTTAAATAAATAAAAATATTTAAAATTATATTGATAAAATTTATTATTTTTAATATTTATATAAATCTTATTATATGACATAGAAGTTAACATCAAAACAAGGCAAGGGGTGTTTGAACTTACCTGGTTGGCCATCAATAGGCTCAGTGTACATAGATTTCACCTGTCATCTTAAAAAGTTTGAAGAATTGGAGAAGTGGTCGTGTGAAATGAGTGCCTATTTATGCAATACCTTTTAATAATTTGTAATCTATTCAGTCTCCTAATTTTACATTATAAAATTTAATCTGTAAATAACCTTAATTATCCTTAATTCCTTTCACTGTCGCATCCACGTGTTGAGCCTAACTGCACGCTTCCTCTTCCTCCTTGCCCTAGTCAACACCACCGTCCAAGGCTCTAATCTCAGGCCTTGACATTGTCCTCTCACACCAATCTCACGTTGATGCACATGCCACCAACGACACATTTGATGCCCTCCTATTATCTCTTTAAAAAATCGCTCTTTCAGTTCACGACTTCTCCCTTCCAAACCTTTCCTCTCTTTTCTTTCATCTTGTCCCTTTATTTGGATATCACCCACTTTGATATCGTCGTTAAGCATTCCCCAGAAACAATGCGTATTGTTATTTTCCTCTAACGAATGGTCACTTGGGTTTATTAAGTACTTGAAGGTTCATCACCTGAGTTTACTCCGGCTATGGAAAGAAAAAAAACAAATTACGAATTTACTAGGACTTGGGTCTTTTTACTAATTAGAGTGTTATATGATCATAATTTATTAAATTAATTAATTTTTAATTAAAATATGTAAATCTTATAAATGGTATAATATGGTAAAACTCATATAAATATTAAAAATAATAAATATATATCACGTAAAAGTTAATGTATCACATAATAAACAAAAACATAATTTTGATAAATTTTTGTAAATTTAAAGTTTAAATTGAATGATTTGTAAATATTAAATATTAAAATGTAATCATATATTTTACCTAAAATTTAAAATATAGTTTTACCGATATGATCATTAAGACATGTGCTTTTTCTCTTTTAAGCATTTGTAACTTATGAAATGAAATATAAGTGATACGTGAGCATTGCCAAATTTAGTCAGTTTGTTAATTATTCTCTATTTAATAAGCTAGTTAGAACTAGTCTTCAGCATATTGTTTTATTTATTTTTCCAGGTGGACTGGCTTTAGTTCTTTTTTAAGTTATAACATTGTTTGTTATTTCCCAACAGTAAGACTATTATAAATAATTAGTATTATGATTAATAAAGGACAGCAAGAATTGCAGAGATCTTTCTTCATCCTCTTCTACACTTTTATCTTCTCTTCCTCAAATTTAACCTTATCATTGGTATCAGAGCCAGGTTCCAACAATGGACACTCGCGGTAAAACTAATGCTGAATTTTGCAATGATGTGAATGAAGTCTCAGCTCGACACGAGTTCAATTTCGATCAAATCAATGCTTTCTTGCAATCAGTATTAACAGAATTACAAACCTGGTGAGTCTCTTGTACTAACCCAGCTACCCCACCTGAAATTAATTCATTTTACCCAGGAGAAACATCACATCCCTCAAACACTGTGAGATTCTATACCCAAACTCCTATACCCCAAATGATCCTCACCACCACCTCAAGCTACACTTCCCAAAATTCAATGGAGAAGACCCAATCGATTAGATTTACAAAGCAGAGCAATATTTTGAATTTAAAAACATAAGTACTGACTAACGAGTTCAGCTAGCTTCCTTTCATTTAGAAGGCATAACTCTAAAGTGGCACCGATGGTTCATGAAATTCTGTGGACCACAGAATTGGGATGAATTCACTAAAGTAGTCCTTCTTCGCTTTAGACCAGCTGATTATGAGGACCCTTTCGAAGCTCTCACATGACCTCGACAGACTTCAATTATGGCAGCCTATCAAGAAACTTTTGAAAAATTGTCTCACCGAGTTGATGGCTTACCTGAGGCATTTCTTGTTGGTTATTTTATTGCAGGTCTCCGAGATGACATCTGCCTAGATGTAAAAATTAAACAACCAAGGTGCTGGCAGATGCTATAAGAGTTGCTCGATTGATAGAGGAGCAAAACCAACTTCAGAGGAAACTGAATTTCCCAAGTCCACCCAACTGACAATTTCAATGCCAAAAACAAGTCCCAACTCTGCTTCCGGAATCTTATGTCCTGCTCCTTATTAACATGTAAGTCAAAGTGCAAATGTTAATCCACATACCTTTCGATGAATAACTAATCAAGAGGCGAGAGAGCATCATGAAAAAGGACTATGCTATTACTGTGATGATAAGTTTGTTCCCGGACATCGATGTGAACGTCCACAAATATTCATGATGGAGGATTAGATCAATTAAGCATCGACAAGGATGTACAGTAGCAAATAGAACCTGATAACCAAGAAACCTTGCCTGAAATCTCTTTTCATGCAATTGTTGGAGCCAATCATCCTGTGTACTAGGCAAACTCAAAAACAAAAATGCAACCATGCTCATAGATGGTGGAAGCACCCACAATTTCACTAATCAGGCCATAGTCACCAAGCAAGGGTGCCCATTATTCCAGCAAAGAAATTCCAAGTCATGGTTGCAAACCAAGAAAAAATAGAATGCGTGGGATTGTGCCTAGCTCTCACCATTTACATTCGAAGTAAATCAATCACCGCTGACTATTATGTGCTTCTTATTTCAGCTTGCCAATTGGTCTTAGGTGTGCAATGGCTGGAGACCCTTGGGCAATAGAGATGGACTACAAACAACTGACCATGACCTATAAAATTGGAGAAAAATCCTATACCTTCCAAGGTCTAAAGCATGCTGCTCTAAATGCCTTATCTGATAAAGAAGTTAATTCTCTTCATGGTACTATACTCCTCTTCCAAATTTTGCTCTCTCCCAATGTGCCCCAACTTGGTCCCCAGTCACCTCAACTCTTGTCCGAATTCTCTGAAGTATTTGAACTACCTACTAGCTTACCCCTAACAAGATCACATGACCATCGTATCCCATTACAGCCAAACATTGAACCAGTGAGTGCGCGACCCTACCTTTACCCATACTACCAGAAAATAGAAATTGAGAAATTGATAAGAGAACTACTGCAATCAGGATTGATAAGGCCTAGTAGAAGTCCATTTTCATCACCTGTCTTATTAGTCAAGAAGGCGGATGGTGATTGACAATTTTGTGTTGACTACTGAGCATTGAATTGCATCATAGTCAAGGATAGATATCCAATCCTAGTAATTGATGAACTCCTTGATGAACTTCACGAAGCCAAATTCTTCTCCAAGTTAGATTTGAAGGTCGGATACCATCAAATTTGGGTATATGAAGAAGATATTTTAAAAACAACTTTTCAAACACATGAAGGGCACTATGAGTTCCTTGTAATGCCGTTTGGCCTTACGAATGCACCCTCCACCTTCCAAAGCCTTATGAATGACCTCTTCTGTTCGTATCTTAGAAAATTTATCTTGGTATTCTTTGATGACATTCTAGTCTATTCAAAAACATGGGATGACCTTCTCTCACATCTCTAGATTGTTCTTATTATTTTGAAAACTAACCACTTGTTTGCTAAAGCAACCACATGGAAGTTTGGTGTTTCTCAGGTGGACTATTTGGGATACATCATTTCAGAACATGGAGTGGCAATAGACCCAACAAAAATACAAGCTATTTTTGAGTGGCCAACACCTTCCACAACAAAAGGAGTTCGTGGGTTTCTTAGGCTAGAAGGGTATTACCACAAGTTTATCCATCATTTTGGAGGTATAGCAGACCATTAACATAACTGTTTTCCAAAGAAGGATTTAAATGGAACGATGCAGCGGAACTTACTTTTCAAAGGCTAAAGGAAGCACTCACATCACCACCAATCCTAAACCTTTCAGTTTTTTCTCAACGATTTGTAATTGAATACGACACTAGTGGGATTAGAATCAGAGCATTCCTTTCTCAAAATAATCGACCCATAGCTTACTTTAATGAAGCTCTAAAGGGGTCAACTTTGTTGTTATCTACATATGAGAAAGAAATGTTGGCCATTGTCAAGTCAATTTGGAAGTGGCGTTTATATCTCTTGGGCAAACCATTTACAGTGCGCACCGATCAAAGGAGCCTCAAATATTTACTTGAGTAGCGAATTACCACGCCAGCACAAACTCGATGGCTCCCCAAGATCCTTGGATATGATTATGAACTTGAGTACAAGCGTGGACCTAAAAATCAAGCTGCTGATTCCCTTTCTCGTGTGGTTGAATTTACGTTCTTATCCATTTCTACGCCATATGTAGATTGGTGGCCACAATTATAAGAGGAAGTACAAATAGATCCTTTTTACAAGAAGTTGAGCCAAATACAATCTCCTTACCATCTAACACTTCGAGATGGAGTTTGGTTAAAAAACAAAAAGGTCTACTTGAGTCCCACTTCAACTTTAATTCAATCCATAATTGCAGATTGCCACTCATTACCAACTGGGGGGCATTTTGGATTCCATAAAACACTCTCTCGTATCAAGCTCAGCTTCGAATGGCCTAGTATATGTCGAGTAGTGAAGGAGTTTCCACAACAATGTGATGTATGTCAAAGGTACAAAATCGATCGCATGAAACCAGCTGGTTTACTTCAACCATTACCCATTCCTACCTGGATGTGGACTAAAGTATCAATGGATTTTATCGAAGGATTACTGCCGTTAAATGGACACACAATCATAATGGTAATTGTTGATCGCTTAACAAAATATGCTCATTTTGTTGCCTTAAGACATCTATATACTGCAGTCATTGTGGCTAAATCATTTATAGCCAACGTGGTTCACCTCCACGGTGTTAAAACGTCCATAGTTAGTGACCGAGATAAAGTGTTCATCAGTTCTTTTTAGCAAACACTATTCCAGCTGTAAGGAACTAAGCTTTGTATGAGCTAAAGTTACCACCCACAAACTAACAGTCAGACTAAGGTAGTAAACTGCACTTTGGAACAATACTTGTGATGTTTTGTAGGTGATCAACCACGGAAATGGCTCGAGTGGATTCTTTGAGCTGAGTTCAGTTATAATACTTTTATCCATTTCTCAACCAAAATGACATCATTTGAAGCTGTCTATGGAATTCCTCCACCAAGCATTCTAACTTATGTTCTAGGCACTTCTCGCATTCAAGCAGTTGATGAATACCTCCGTGACCGTGACAGCATCTTACGTGTGTTACATCACAATCTTTCAATAACTAGTTAACGAGTGAAATGTTGTGCAGATCAAAAATGACGAAAAGTTTCCTTTGATGTTGGCGATTATGTCTATCTGAAGCTCCAACCCTATCGCCAAACTTTTGTGGCCTTTCAAGCTTCAATGAAACTTGCTCCACGTTTTTTTGGGCCCTATCAAATTATTGAAAAAGTAGGTACAGTGACATATCGGTTAGCTCTTCCTCCGGGGTCTCAAATTCACAATGTATTTCATGTGAGCATGTTGCGGAAACATTTGGGCCCAGTACATTCTCTCGTTCAGAATCAACTTCCCCTAGTATCAGATGATTTGGTTATACTACCACAACTTGAATCCGTATTTGGTCGACGAGTTGTTCAAAAAGGGAAATACCGTCTAAGGTCTAAAGTTTTAATCAAGTGGAAGGGGGCTCCAAAGGAAGATGCAACATAGGAGAATGAATGGTGCTTCAGCAAGTGCTATTTAGATTTTTCTATCCTTGCGGCAAGGATCCTTAAGGGGGAGGAAATGATACGTGAGCATTGAAAGACTTAGTCAGTAGTCTGTTAACTATTCTCCATTTAATAAGCTAGTTAGAGCTAATCTTCAGCATGTTGTTTTATTTCTTTTGCCAAATGGACTGGCCTTAGTTCTTTCCTAAGTTATAACGTTGTTTGTTATTTTCCAGCTGTAAGACTATTATAAACGGTCAGTATTATGATCAATAAAGGACGACAAGAATTGCAAAGATCCTTCTTCATCCTCTTCTACTCTTCTATCTTCTCTTCCTCAAATTTAATCCTATCAATAAACAAAACTTTTAAAAAATATGTTAGCCTCTGTAGTATTCCTCCAAGTCTACCAAGGCTCAGCCATAGTTTGACTTAAAATAAAGAAGAATTATTTGCATTTTCAGAACAAGGTTCACGAAATATGAGCTGGCTGAGTTGTTTTGGACCTTATTGGCTGCATGAATGGGACGTGGTAGTACTTGTCAGAAGTTTGGGGTTTTGAATATTTGTTGCTTATTGCTTGATAAAGGAAGAGCAAGATTTTGGTTCATTCTATGTAATCGTTAGTAAAATAGCCATTTCCTTCTGTTAATTAAGGTTGACAGTTGTAAAGGCTAATTAAGAAATTTGGTTTACATGTTACATGAAAGCGCTACGCATCCCATTTCCAGAGTTAACAATAATCGAAGAACTTATAGATGCTTGTGCGTGATTGTAACGCAAAATTAGGTGGAGGACTACAGAAGAAAATGATGCCCACTTTGGTGAAAGTTTTTCCCTTTGCTTTACCTACTGATACCTGGAGCCTGTAAGAGAAAAACAGAACCCAAGAGAGCAGATTCGGCGAAGTATGTGGTGAACTATGGTGCTGATAATAT
>JAOTJB010000006.1:23975578-23987996 GCA_027123815.1 Erythroxylum minutifolium | reverse complement strand
AAACATAATCGTAATATTACAAAAATGGAGAAACATAATTGTAAACTTATGACGGACACCGACAGTGAGGAGATAGAAGATGCAGACGTGCGATGGATGGTGACGGTGAGGAGAGGAGAAGTTGCAGACGGGTGAGGAAGAATGATGGCGACAGCGAGGACAGGAGAAGGATGGCAATGTAAAGATAGGAGAAAAAAGGAGAAGAATAGCAGAGAAAATCAGGGGGAAGGTTCGGGGTGTATTTAACCCCGATCTGAAATGACGTCGTTTTCAATTTTTTAAAACGACTACTCTAAAGTTAATGATGGAAAGGGAAGGTCGTTAGAAAATCACCGACAGAATACATTACCGTCGATAAAAAAACTAACACTGACTATTAAAGAAAACATTTCCGCATAAATTTCATCTACAGAATTATATTCTTTGGTAAACTTCCGACACTATTTAATTAAGGGAAGCATTCCTGCCTAATTTACAGACGAGTATGGCTTTTTCGTAGCTATATTCCGTTGAAAAAATTGCACGAATTTTTCCCTTTACCTTTATTGATGACAATTGTGTTTGTCGTAAAATGAAAATTTTCACGACAGTTTTACCAACGGATATTGATTTTTTGTCTATAATTAGCTACAGAATTATGTCTGTTAGTAATTTTTCGTTGCTAATGTATGATTTTCTTGTAGTGTGTTAACATAATTGAACGAAATCTTTATATATGCTTCATTATGTATGTTTAATCTCTTCTCAATTCAAAAAAAGACATAACTTAATGTATTGTGTTTAAAATAACCATGTATTGTAAAATTGGATTTTATTTTTGTTCTAAAAATCTATTGTAAGTGTATTTTATTAAGTTTTGATGCTGTATCTTATTTATGTGGTTAAATGGACATTATGTGTTTATGCGTTGATGATGTTATTTTCTTATGAGCGAAATTATTAGGACATAATTGTTTCTTTTAGAAGTATTGTAATTAATAAACTAGATTAGTAGATTAACTTTCCTTCTAAGATCAACTCTTATTTTCCATATACTAAATTGTTTAATTAATTAAAAGTAAATAAGGATTTAATTTTGTAAGCTTAACGACACATAATGGAACCCTTCATCTTATCCCAAGTTAACATTCTTATTGTTAATTTTTACTAATCAATCCCATCAATAAATATCATAATTAGTGAATTCAACTGCAACAAGTTTCACCTTTTTCTCTTTAGAATAATGGTGGCAATCATAGATCGAATCTATCTTCTTTACTCACTACAAGGATTCCTTATGATCATTCATAACTTGGAATGATTTAATCTTCATCTTAACGCTCTCCAAATTTCTATATAGAGTGTCTTGTCCTTTACACTCTCTTTCATATCTCTCTCAATCACTATGTAACCTTCTAGGGTTTTTTACTTTCCTAGCTAGTCTTTTTAAATCAAATGTTACCCCATTTTTTCTATACACCAAAATGACTTCTTCTCCACTTAGCTCATCAACCAAATCATCGATCACTTAAATTGGAGGTGCTAGATTCTACCTTTATCTCCTTCGTTTATCAGAAATTTGTGGTACTTACCCACTTTGTAATTTTGTATTTTTTTTAAGATTACTCCCAAATAAGCTTCATCATTACACATTTCACTTGTTAGTTTGAATTAACCTTATAACCTTTCCAAAATAAAAATCAAATCTTATTATTCCTTAGGTATAAAAGTGATATACAAGGAAAAGTGAACATAATTCTCTTAGGGGTAATTTAGTTCCTCATTTGTTTTCCTGCTTTAGTTATTGTTAAGAAAATAAAAACCTATCTAATTAAGACTTATAATAAAAAACTAAAAACAAAAACTTGTTTAATTGAGATTTGTAATAAAAGACTAAAAACAAAAACACTCTTATTTTACAACCCTATTTTTATTTTATTCTTATTATAATGTTATATATGCAAAATCTTATACCAATTCGTTCCTTAACATATCGAATTTTATTCTTAAATTAATTAAATTATCATAATTATTTAAAAATAAAGGTAAATATTTAATATAACAATTATGCATCAATTTTATATAATAAGATTCTAATTTATAATATTATATGATTGAATTTATATCAAACATTCACTAATAACTTAAAATAAATAGTTTAATTTTACATCAAAACTCATTTAGATTACCATAGGTTTAACTTATGAAATAGCCATCTTAGGAAATCATCTTTTTCGATATATTAAGGGCAAACATTGCTACCAATAAAGAGCTTCAAAAATATTTATCATGAAAAATTACAAAAGATCCTTACTATAGTTACATTACAAAATCTCTTGAATTGTCTTAAAATGAAGAATTATAAATGATCATCATTTTTAGAAGGAAACACTAGTGATAGGGAATGAACTATGCTATATAAGGATTTGAATGTATAAATGTTCCATTCCATAGTCACTAATCAGCAAGTAGAAAAAAATGATCTACTTTTTGTCTACAAGTGTATTAAGTCAAACTAAAAATACCTTACTTAAATTGGAGTAATTATAGAGTATTGATTCTATAGGGAACTAGTTACTAATCCTATTAATCTTATTTAAAATCCTATTAATCTTATTTAGAAAATAAACAAAATAAAGTATAAAATTCATTAAAGATAATTTAATTAGTAAACTTAAAAATAAATGAAAAAATAACAATGAGAGATTAGTAAAACAAATGTTAGGAATTTGTGGTTCATTTATATGAAATTCCAATTATCATACACAATTGATTATTTATGTTGAAATAATAATTAACCTAATGTATCTAAACCCTCCATTGAGGCACACAAGTATATCTAATTATGTAACTACCACTTATTGATGTGTAATTTAACCTATTCAAACTTATTAAGCATAGTTAATATATATAGTTATCACTAAAGTCTAGGATATCATCATTCTCTAGTGTAAAAGTATTTATCTTCCTAAGTCTAGGATATCATCGTTCTTTAGTGTTGAAGTATTTATCTTCTTAGAGCATAATCATCCTTCACCTATTGTTCTTTCTTACAATCTCTAAGATTCAATCTATTGTGGCTAGTCAAAAATATAACATTAAGATCAAAAAGAATAAGTTTAACTAAATAAATAATCAACATATATATATATATAATTTAATAAATCCTTTCAAGTTACATTTTAAAACTAATTAGGATTTCCAGCTACTAAATATAATAAGATCTATACATAAACAAAATGTTAACATAGAAGAAAAGAGTAAAAGAAAAGAATAAGAAAAGATGTCTTAAGCTTTTCCAATCTTTGCTCCAAATCTACCTATAATGAAAAGAAGAGAAAAAACATGATAAATAAATAAAAAGATGTTAAAAAGATATGTGAAGTCTACTAGAAGCTCCCTAGGTTACAAAAATAAAGTTCTAGATGACTTGATCTTGAAGAATCAAATATCCTTATAAATCACAAATGAGAACTAGTAACATACTAACTCTAACACCAATGAGGTCTTATTCTGGAACTTTTTATGTTTTCAAGTCAAGATATAACTGAAGCCTAATAAACTTCACAACTAGCATCAATTTTGTATTATTTCTCTTTGACTTTGAGCTAGGTTAGGCTAGGAATGGGTGTAAATTCCATCCCTATAAGCTCTTCTTAGGATAAGAAGAAATTAAAGGTGACATATGGTGGCAATGCTCATCATGAAACATACCATCCTTATTCCTTCTATGATCATCTTTGGTCCCTTACCAATTGTTGACACCCCTAATCTTAATAGTATAGTTGCTCTTTCATGCCCAACAAACTCATTATGGAAGACTAATTTTTTCACCCTTAATGAGTGTCAAGAAGGATTTTTTTTTGGTAAAGTATGGTCAAAGGCTGAGGTTATTTATGCAACGCTAACTCCTTATGCCAGGAAAAATTTTATTATGTGGAAATAAAGCACTTCTATTCTTAAATAAAGAGACATATTGCCAAAGTATGTTCATGAACCTTTACTTTTCATGATAAATGACAAACTTATCATGTTGCTTTTCTATTACATCATAGCTATCATATTTTTGTTTTGTATGTAAAAGAAGATCATTAACTAAACACATAACTAACATCATTCAAAGGAGTAACCACACTTTTTTAAATAGTAGTCAACACGTCAATAATAAATTTGTTGCTCCATTACTAACGTCTCTATTTATCTTAGAAAGATAATAACTTGTAAGAAGAATATACTCAAAGTTTCCATCTAATTTTCATTGGTGCACTAAAACTTACATTAGCTTTATGGAAAATAGTGTTTCTCTGGACTAGAAGATGATCTTATGAGATAGTGCAAGGTTATCTAATAGGTGTAAATTATACTACGTTTTAATAGATTTTTTAAGTGTACTTTTGAGTATTACTGATGTATATAGGCTTAGAATTATATCATTATTAGTGTTTGTTTATATTCTAAGTGTTTATATGATTTTGAGCATGATTTGGATCCCAATTTTATGTTTCAAGAGTTGTTTGACATGTGATTGAGTGTATGGAAACATGAAATTGAAGAAAAGAGAAGAATTGGAAGTATGGAAGTAGGCCACGGTCGTGACAAAGAGCCCAGATAGCTATTCCAATAAATTTACGCTTTTTTAGCATTAAATCTTTTTGTAATCTTAACATTTTGGGGTTATTTTTAGAACCAAATTAAATGGGTAAACCCTAGAAAGAACCTTAGAAGCCTCAATAACTATTTAAGAACATAAAGCACTCAAAAAGAGGAGACACCATCTTCCAAAGTGAGAGAGAAAGAATAGCAATCCAGAAATTCTAGATTTTAAGTTTGAGTTCAAATTCTAGATTTCAATTCATGAGATTCTAAATTGGACAAGATCAAGTACAAGCTCATGAACATGGAAAAGGCCCAAAAGAGACTGGAAGGGAGGTTTGAGCAAGTAAAGGATGATTATGCCTCTTCTATTCACAACCTAGAGGTTCAAATGAACCAACTTTATAGGGAATTTTGTAAGAGAAGTGTGGAAAATTTTCTAAGCAATATGGAAATAAACCCAAGAGAGTAATTTAAGGATATCACAATTAGGAGTCGAAAAGAGCTAGAACAACCATTGGAAATATAAGCTTGGACCCACTTTGTAGAAGAACAAGAAAAGAAGAAAAAGGATGAAGACAAGAAGAAAGACCCGCCATACATTCCTCCTCCACCTGACGCATCGAAAATACCATTCCCACAAAGAATTTAGAAGAACAAATTAGATGTACCATTTATAAAGTTTATAGAAATGACAAATTTACTTGTTTTTTGTGCAAGTGTTGAAATGCAGGTCCAAGTATGCAAAGTTCCTTAAAGAAATATTATCTACCAAGCGAACTTATGATAATACTCAAATGGTGGCCATGACGAAAACCTCTAGCTCCTTAATTACCAACCATATTCTTTTATAGTTGATAGATCCAAAGAGCTTTACAATACCCGGTGTAATTGGTAACAATACCCTGTGTAGTTGGTAATTTTAAGATTTCAAAATGTTTATATGACTTAGGCACAAGAATAAACCTTATGCCTTTGTCAATTTTTAGGAAGCTAGTGGTAAGAGATATGAAACCAACATCTATGCATATTCAATTAGTAGATCAGTTGATAAAGAAACCGTTTAGTGTGGTAGATGATGAACCTATAAACATGGACTAGTTTACCATTCTTGTGGATTTTTTCATGGTAGACTTTGAAGAGCATCAAAATTATCCGTTAGTTCTAGGTATACCATTTTTGAACACCAGAAAAGCTTTGGTAGATGTCTATAATGACAACCTCATCCTTCATATCAGAGATGAACAAGTGAAATTCAACATGAATAAGGTATTAAAGAATTCGAAAGAGGGTAGTTCATTCATGAGAATTGATGAAGTTGAATATTTAAAGGTGCGAGAGAAAGAAGAACAACAGAGATTAGGTTTGAAGAATATGAGGAAGTCTCTATTCAAGAAGCTGATGAAGAAAAGAATGACGAACAGAAGACAGTAGAGGTAAAGGTTAAAGAAGATACAGATGTATCTGTTCATAAAGTGGAATAAGAAGAGGAAACAAACGTGATTAAGGGAGAAAGAGAAAAATTAATCTTTTTAGAATTCAAACTATTAAATTTGATAAATGATTCAGGGAGTTTTATTATTCCCTATTTTATTGACAATTTGTTACTTAAAAGAGCATTATTGAACTTAGTTTTTGTGATTTGATTAATTTTGTCCTTTTGGTTATCTTGTAATATGTAGCTTATTTATAGGCTACTAAGTTGAAACTAAGCGACACGGGTGAAAGTAAGCCACTCATAATTGACCCAAGTTGAGCATGGAAGGAAGAGCACATCAAGCTAATGACGTTAACTAAGCACTACTTAGGAGGCAACCCAAGAATTAAGATAAGTTTTTTTTGTTTTACTTTATTGGTATTTTGTTATTTTTATTTTTGATTTGAGGGGAAATAATTGCCAAAATTTCATGGCTAAAAGTATCTCCGCATTCCGTAACCAACACTGTCACCACCTCAATCTCCTGGTTTTGTATTCTTAACCTTTCCTTTTATTTTTTCTTGTCATTTTTATTTTTCATTTTATTTTTCTCACATTTAGGACAATGTGATGTTTAAATGTGAGGAGGATTTTACATTGGCATATCATGAGTGTGAATTTTGTATACCGTGTTGTTAGTTTTTGATTAGGTTGACATAGTGTGAACATATGTTGTAAATTTGTAAATTGTGTGAATGTGTCAATGGCAATAACTTGATGGAAGTATTTTAGCTTTGAATATAGTCATTGAATTTGTAAAGGCATATTGACTTGTGTGTTTTATATTTTAAGTATCTTTGATTAAATATGCATATTAATTAAGATATGATGTCAGTTTGTTCATCTTAGGAAATTTGTTACGTAAATTTGTAATTATAAGTCAATTGAATATGTTAGTATCATTAGTAGTCTTTCATTAGGATGACTAACTAAAAGAATTCAGCTAGGCTATGTGAAAAAAATTGTGTATGTCTATTAAAAGAATAACTATTTCACTGGCCCTTTTGAAACAAATATTGAGTTATGAATAGAGCTAATAACCAGTTGAGAATGTGATATAGCTGAGTAAATGGGGGCATTCACGACAAAATGTTTGTCTTCGCATCAAAAGGCTAGAATGACATTCCAACCAAGCTAATTAATAAAACTTGGCCTAGTTGAGTTACCGAGGGACATCCATAACAAGGTGTTTGCCTTCGTGTCAAAAGACTAAGTTAATGTTAAAGAATTTTTTTTAAAAAGTGATGTTTTGATAAATAAATCATATTGATCTTTAAAAATAGAAAAAGTTTTCATGAAGGGATACTTAGTGATAGTTGTAATTTTGGTTGATTACTAATTATCAATGTATGTATACAAGTGCTTTAGTTGAATGAATATGACGTTAATGTATATTCAATCCATAGTGCTTAGCCATAAATTTCATAGGTTAATATGTTAAAACAACTTGAATGATTATTGTTGTAGGTTAAATTGGTTTCCTCAAGTTAGATTTCATTGTATCATTAGTGCATATTGTATGAATGTGTGTGTTATTGTTTGGTTTGTTTAAGTTTGTGTTTTGTTTTTTTTTTCTTACGTGAGGAGAAGCAAAAGTTTAAGTATGGGGATGTTGATAGGTGTAAATTATACTATGTTTTGATAGATGTTTAACTGTACTTTTGAGTATTTCTTAGATGATTATTATGTATATAGGCTTATAATTATGTTATTATTAGTGTTTATTTATATTATAAGTGTTTATATGGTTTTGAGCATGATTTGGATATTAATTTTATGTTTTAAGAGGTGTTTGATATGTTTTTGAGTGTATGGAAATAGGAAATTGAAGAAAAAAAGAATAATTGGAAGTTTGTTTTGCCACGATCGTGATAGAGAGTGTAGACAACTATTCCAACGAATTTCAGCTTTTCCAGTACGTGATTCTTTTTGTAATTTTAATATTTTGGAGTTATTTTTGGAACCAAATTAAGTGAGTAAGTCCTAGAAAGAGCCTTAGAAGCCTCAAGAACTATTAAAGAACATAAAACACTAAAAAAGATGAGCTACATCTTCCAAAGTGAGGGAGCAAGAAGGAGGAGTAAGAAGAGAAATATAGAAATTCCAGATTTCAAGTTTGAGTTCAAATCAAGTTCTTTCTTTCTTTCCTTTGTTTATTTCAATTAAGCTAATGTGTAACTTGGATTTGAATATGTTATTCACGTTTAGGATGTTCTAATTATCAAATTTGGATTTGTTCTTGAGTTGATTTGTGACTTGAATATTGTTGATTTTAATTCAATTTTTTGGTGTTGTGATGTTTAGGTATGCTAATACTTTGATAATAAATCAAGAGAGTGAGTCGAAACTAATCCAATTAGGTTAGGTAACGAGATTTAGTGACCTAATAAGTCTCCTAAATATCAAATTGATAATCATATAGAGAGAGATATTGTGTGAAAAATTGATTATTTGATAGATCACTTAAGAATTAGTTGAAAACGTTAGGTACATTTTATGAATCGAGAGGTTGCAAAATCTGGAATTATGTAATCAATTAGGGTTAATTGATTAGGTCTTAAGAAAGAGTAGTCAATGCCTTAGAAGATCTAGAATCAAATCATAACTGAATCAATAGCAGTTAAGGAGCAAAATAATGATAGAATGAATCCTAAGCTTTATATTTGATGTTCCTCACATATTTGTAGTAGCTCATTTGTTATTTCATTATTTGTTTAGTTTTATTTAATTGTTTTAAAATTTGATATTTTATTTTCATTCAATTCATATCTTGATACCTTAGACAAAGTTAGGTTCACTTAGTTCTAGCTATTTCCTTGTGGGTCAACACCTTTAATACTACAAGTTTACGATCCATATACTTGCAGATGTTGAAAGTTTTATTAGAAGTAAAACTTGCTCAACATTATCCAATAAATAGCCTCTAAAATTTCTATCTTTTATTTCTCTTTAAATGGAGTGAATGGTGTAGTTAAAGGAAGCCTTTGGACTAGGAATGGTGTAGTTAAAGGAAAACCTTTGGACAAAGGCTATGACATCCTACTCATCTTGGTTTTTCATCAGCCCAAGTAAGAATATTACACCAATAGGACTCATTAAAAAATTTAAAATTTTGTTAGTGATTGGCATTGGAAATAGAGATGTGACATGGTTTTAGCCTAAGAGAAACAGAAATTGCATTGATATCAGTCAAGCCTATGATTTTGTCTTTGGTTTTGAGAGCCCCTAGTTATTAGCCATGATGAATGAGGACCCCTAGTTATTAGCCATGATGAATGAGGATTTAAGTATTAAAGTTTTATCCCCTATTATATCATACACTAAATGCTTGAAGGGTGAGGCCCGATAACCTTCAATCATGAGGAGTTATTAAAGGTGCTCTCCTATTAGATAGCTAGATGACTCTATCCTCTTTATTTGAGTTGGGATAATAACTAAGGAAGTAGTTCACCAGTCTGTCAGATCCTCTAAAGTTTCTTTACTAGTTCCATACATTTATCACTTCTTTAACCTTGGTTAAGAGGGATTCTAACGAGTAACTGTTGCATATCATTTATAAAGATAAGCGGGGTATGGTTTGTCTAATTATCATACCAAAACCATGTTTCATTTCCATTGCACACCATAGATTTGAAGAAGGGTTAAACGAGTTTGCTTTTCCTTAACATTTGGACAAAGTACCAATAATGCTTATTTTCCTTTATGATTTACCGGAAGCTAATATCTTTGAGGTAGTACTAATTAACCCATTTTGATCTCAAACCTTTTCCTATCACAATGTAATCTCCATGTTATTTTTGCAACTAGTTGGAACCTTTAAATACCTCAACATTACTAGAACACAAAATTTTTTTATACATCTCTCAATCTCCCTATTTATTCTCTCAGGTAGGAAAAGATATAAGTTCTAATATGTATGAATGTTCCTTAAGACTAAGCAAATGAGCAATACTCTTTTAGCATATGAAAGAAACTTATTCTACTAAGAATTAATTCCACCTTTAAACATTTCTAGCAGGGGATGCACTCCGCAAACTTTGGCTTTCTTATGGTAATTGGAGCCCTAAGGTATTTGAAAGGGAGTTTATTTAATTTTATATAGTGATAAAATTCAAACTACTAAGATTTTTCACATTATAAAAGATGTAGATTAAGCTCTTTTGATTACTCATTATTAAGCCTAAAACGTTTGAGAAGGATCTTAAAGCTTTAGTTCATAACTTTAGTGAGTTTCGATACAATGAACTTAACATAAATGAATCATTTGCAAAAGCAAGATGGACGATCTTAATTACATTACATTTGTTGAGGTACATAAATTTGGGATAATTTTCTAATTTAAGTTGCACCGTCCTGGAGAGTAGGTGGTGAGATAATTGATTCCTATACCTGATTCTATTTGATCCTCTAAACATAGGTCATCTGTGTGTATTTTGTGTATTGTTTCGACCTGTCATTCTTATATGTAGCCCTTCACGGAGTTGAAGGGCTACAACTTGGTTATAGACTCCTAGTTCGGCGGATAGTATGTATGTCGGTCGACCATACCTCCGCACGACCACTTGCCCTCCTCCTGAAGCCCCATAAGGATATGACCTCCGCCTAGGCTAAGCAGAAAAAATTTAGGATGGAATTAGAGTCTCCGCTACGAGATGATTAGGTTCTACCTCTGCTATAATAGATCGTAGACTTTAGACCAGGAATATGCCATTTAGGCAGTGTATGGGTATATTAATATATATGTAATTATATATATTATGTACCTAGTGTACTTTTATTTTTTGGTCTTTATTTTATTTTCTTGGTATTTTTATTATGTTAATTTCTGCATTTCAATTTTCATTTATCTCTGCTTATGCCTGCTCCCATATTTACATCTTCATGTATGTATCTATTTTTAGTTTCAAGTACATTCTATAGGTTATAGTCCCCATGCCTATACATATCTTGTTATACTTATACAGTGATGTACTTGCATTGGTCAGATCTATTTGTTTTTTTGTTTGTTGGGTTTGTTCTTGTGTTTGTTTCTGTTGCTTGTGCGTGTTTGTTGGTGTTTGTTTGTGTTGGTTTGTTTGTTGTTATTTTTTTTTGCTCTTACCTTAGCCGGGGGTCTATCAGGAAACAGTCTTTGTATCTCCATCGGAGATGCGGGCATGACTGCATATATCTTACCTTCCCCATACCCTGCTTAGGTGGGAATTTGGGTATGTTTGGTTTGGTTTGGTTATTTGATCCTGTAAACATCCCAAGGGCTTACCATTTATTAAGATGTTAAAGGATGTAGAGGTAATGTAGGCTTTAATCTAATTAATGAATGAGGGAGGAAAACCAATCCATCTAAGACTGTTGACAAAAAAACTCCATTAGATAATGTCAAAGGTTTTAGTAAAGTCTAATTTGATAGCACAAGTTTCGATTTGTCTTTTAGACTTATAATCCTTCATTAGTTCTTACACCATAAGAATATTGTCAGAGAAGTTTCTGTCTGTAATGAAATCACCTTGAGTATCATGTATGATATGCTTAAAAGCTCTCTTCATCCTACTAGTAATAAGCTTTGATATCAATTTATAATTTTCATATAGTAAGAGATAGCTTGAAAACCCATCATGTTACTCAGATTTGGAATTTTAAGGATTAAACAAAGATGAGTGTAGTATAATTCCTTTAAAATTTTACAATTGGTGAGAAATTTTTATACCACTTATGTAACAAGTTTATCAATGATAAACTAAGTAATATGGAAGAAATGAGCTAAAACCCAAATGGACCTGGAGATTTTCTAAGATTGAGGTTAAAGATAGTTTGTTTGATCTTTATATTAGAAGTTAGTCTAATGAATTCCTCCTTATCTTCCTAGGTTAACATATTCCCAACTATCAACTCAGGTTCACCACTATTGTCCTTACTATCCAATTCAAAACCCAAGATATTTTGATAATAATTGACTACTGTATCTTTAATATTATATTTGTATATATAAGCATTTCCCTCCTATTCTAGCAGAAAATTGATTTTGTTCGAATTCCTACGAGCTATAATTAAATAATGAAAGAAATTGGTGTTAAGGTAACCCTCTTTAATCTAATTAGCTTTAAATGTGTACATAAGTAGGGAATTGTGATCTTAAAACACCACATTGTATTCTTCAAATTTCTCCTTCTCCATAAATTTCAGTTCTAAATTGTAAGGGTCAAGGTAGATTTCATCTTAAATCTTCCTAAGTTGTTCCTTGACAGTATGAAGCCTGAGGCTTGTTTCAAGTCCAAAAATTTTGTTGAAGACCTTTAGTTTCTCTTTAACAATCTTCAACTTCTTCATTAATTGGAAGGCATTAAAACCCTTTATCTCAACATTCCAAGGTTC
>JAOTJB010000006.1:23965132-23975478 GCA_027123815.1 Erythroxylum minutifolium | reverse complement strand
AACTTGTTTCTAGTATAATTTCATGTTAAAGAAAGTTCAATTGTTTCTTTAAATCTGTGTAAGGCAAATAAATTTCAGAAACCATAGGATTCACATTAGTACAATTTGTAATAGTGAGTTACTGAAGTAGAATTAGCATTTTTTGTGTTCAAAATTTTCTGCCTGGGAAATGAAACGGTACTCTTGTAAGGGAGCCAACTTCAAACCTTGTTTGTCAAAAACTTTTTATTTAACAAGTTGTTGTGCATTGTGAACTCATTGTACTTGTAGATTGTTTGTTGGTTCTAGAATGGTAATTACGCTGTAACAATTGGATAAGGTCTTTTCTGTCTGTTTAGCATAGCTTGTTACTTTTATTGATACTATTTTGAAGATGTGAATAAGGTCCTTTTCTTGTAATTGATTATGACAAGATATATTTTTTATGATTGCCTCGTTGATGTTATGGATCATATTTGGCAATTGCCTTCAATTAAATTATTTGTTTTTTTATTCTTAATGCTTATTTTTTTATTTATCAATATTGCTTTAATTTAGTAGATAAGTATGTCGACGCATTCCTCGTCAACTATTGACGATCAAAGTTCAAAAGGAATAAAAAGAATGTGGAACTATGATGAGTATATTGTCCTTATTTCCTGTATAGTTGATTTGCATAATGTGGGAATGTACAATGCTGATACTGGATTTAAAGCTGGGTATTTCAATGAATTAGAAAGAATGGTAGCAACAAAGCTTCCTTATGCAAACTGAAAAGCAAAACCTCACATAGAGTCTAAGATTAAGACTTTAAAGAAAGAGTGGGGCATTGTTTATGATATGGTAAGGAAAGATACTAGTGGATTTGGATGGGATACCAAAAGGAATCTGGTCACCACTGAAGATCGTGCATGGGATTCTTACTTAATTGTAAGTATTGAACTTTTAGCTTGTTTTAAGTTTTTTCTTTAACTACTTTCTTGTCATTTATATAAATTATTGGTTTTTTTTTCATCTTGTTAGAGTCATAAAGATGCTGCTCAATTTTAAAAGAAAAATGTTCCTTTCTATAATGAATTGACTGGGATCTATTGAGAAGATCGTGCAACTGGAAATGATGCACAAACTGCTGCAGATATTCTTGAAGAAATAGAAAGGCAAGAAGGTGTAGGTGGGTCCAATGAACGTGGTGAAGATCAATATGAGCATGGTTTGCATGATATAGATGAATCCTTTATCCAACCTTAAGTACCAAATTTTGTAAGACAAGCTGCAAATATTTCAGAAAGGAGGAAAAAAAAGGAGAAATGATACAGGAGAAGCAAACTGTGTGGATTCACTTATTGTTGTAGCCAAGATGTTGGGTGATACCATAGATCAGATTGGAGATAAATTGTGCAAAAGTATTGGCACTGAAATGTATATTTAATAAAAAGTTGAACAATTATATAGTGCATTGGGTGAGATAAAGGAGCTCATAGCTGATGAAAGGCATACTACTTTAGGTAAAATTCCTGATCATCCTACACAAATGCTTGTGTTTTTTACTGTTCCGTGAGGAGGTTTTTTGCCGCACATTGAAGATTATATTGAAGTAGGCCTATTTTGTCTAGTTATTTCAAATAAGGCTAAAACTTAATTTTTTTCAACTAAATAACTTTTTAGGAATTAAAAGCCCTATGTTATATTTAAATACAAATATCGTTACATTGTTATTTTATATTACAATTGCGACCGTACAATGAATGCTAACATGAATCAGACCAGGAAAAATTAACAACTGCAAAATATTAAGAAGTCATATGATAAATAGAAAATTAATAATAATAAGGAATTTAATACTAATTTTAATATTAATAATAATATTAAACCTAGTATTAAAGAGAAGAAAATTAATAATAATAATAAAATTAATAAATAATAGCAATAGCAATAATATTAATATTAAGAAGTAGAAGAAGAAGAAGAAAATTAATAATAATGAGGAACTTAAAAATAATAATAATATAAATATAAATAAGAATAAAAATAAGTAAAATTAATAAGAATAATAAATATAATTAAGGAATTTAATAACAATAATGAATAAAATTAATAATAATAAGAATAATAATAAGTATAAAATTAATAATAATAATGATAATAATAATAATAACAATAATAATAATAAATTTAATAATAAGAAGAAAAAATTAATAATAATAAATAATTTAATAAAAATAAAAATAAATATAATTAAGAAATTTAATAATAATAAATATAATTAATAAAATAAATAATAAAAATAATAATAATAAGTAGAAAATTAATAATAATTATTATTACTATTAAGAATAATAAATTTAAAAAGAATAATAAATTTAATAATATTAAGAATATTATTAATAATAAGAAGAAATCTAATAATAATAATAAATACAATTAAGGAATTTATTATAATAACAAATATAATTAATAATAATAACAATAATAATTAGTAGAAAATTAATAATAATAAGAATAATAACAATAATAAATGAATTTAATTAATAAAAATAAAATTAATAAGAATAATAAATTAAATAATGTTGTGAATATTATGAATAATAATAAGAAATTTAATAATAATAATAAAGGAATTTAATTATAATAATAAATATGATTATTAATAATAATTAATAAGAATACAATTAATAAAATTAATAATATTAAGAATAATAATCAGTATAATAATAATAATAATAATAATAATAATAATAATAATAATAATAAGAATAATAAATATTAATAAGAATAATAAATTTAATTATAGTAACAAGAAAATTAATAATAATAAGGAATTTAATAATAATAATAATAATAATAAAGTAATTTAATAATAATAATAAATTTAATAATATTAAGAATAATAATAAGTAGAAAATTAATAATAATAATAAATATAATAAAGCAATAATAATAATAATAATAATAATAATAATAATATGATCTTTTTGTTCTTTATTTCTTTGTCATTCCAAGTTTATATTTTCAATCCAAATACTAGCATAGAATTGCTTATCTATTCCATTTCTTAATCTATACAAAGTAATACTGATTCTATTCTAATGCTCATCTTTTCTATTCCTAAGAATAAATTTTCTATTCCTTATCTATTTCATTCCTTGAGTCAAACAGGCCATAAGAGAATCATTAATCTTCAGTCTACTATCTTCTTATATTCTTGCAACCACCATTCTTTCTTCATTCTTCTCAAAAACAAGAATCTATGCTAATCAATTTTTAAAACTTTATTTCATCTTTTTTCACATTTTTCTACACCTTTTGGATTAATATAAAATTGTCCTTTTTATGCCACCATTATACATTTCACCTTCTCCCCTACATTAATCTTATTGCATCCTATTACCAAAGACATCACAATATAAGTAAAAGCTCTACTAATCATGAATTAAGAAGTAAATAATTTGTTTTTCTTTTAGACTCAAGGTATTTTTTAAGAAAGGGTAACAAAGAAAAAGGATATAATTTTTAATTAAGCACAAAGGGGATTACTAATAGATTAATGTATTAAAAGGTAGGCAATTTAGATCAAACTCAAATCCTAGGTGTCTTTATCATTTTAATGCTTAAACATATCTTGCATCTAATCTTGAAAAAATGATATTCAAGTTCTAGAAATTTAAAATTAAAGAAGATATCCACATAAGAATTAAAAATGTTACATACATAAAGGCCAAAGTTTCTCACATGATCATTCAAGTCAAATCAAAGCATAATTAATCAACAAATTTAATTTTCTAAAATTCACAAAGTTAAATTTTGTAGAGTGTTCACAAAGTCAAATTATGCACTAAATTTTTAATTAATTTCAACTAAAAATCATGCATAAACTCATGTTCCAATTAACGAGAACCTAAACACATAATTTAAAAAAACTAAAAAAATGATACGAAACACATAATTAACTAGACTTGAAAGAAACACGTCATTGACTAAAGAAGATCATTTAAAAAACTGGACAGCTTGTGGGGCTTTCTTTGGTACCCATTTGCCAGTTAAGATGTACATCTGGATCTAAAATACATCATATCTATAAAAAAATGCTGGAATGAATTCTTTTAGAGGGAGTTTACAGGTTTGTTAAGTTGATAGTTAAATTAAAGGTTTTCAGAATGTTGATATTCTTTTTAAAATGCTTGGACTGAAATTGAATTTTTTTGAAAATATTAAAATCTAATTTGAAAAAGAAGTACTTCTATTATTTTAAATTTTGATATACTTAGAACAAGTCATGAATATTAAGAATTATATTTACCACTTTACAGAGTTCTTTAGTTATCAATATAGGAGATGACATACAAATCATCAAATTATAAAAAGTAGCAGGTATGCCAAAAGGATATAAATTATATAAAAATAAATAAATTATACAAAATAGTAATATCAACAGTGTACAAGTTACGCGGGCATTGATTCAAAATTATCATAATCGATATATATATATATATATATATATATATAAGATAATTAATTGTATAATCTGTGAAATTTTTTTAGCTATACCCTTGACTAAGAGCATCCTTTTCACTGATCTAATGAAATGAAACCTCATACCACATTTATCTTAATTTTACAAACAAATACCCAAATTCAACCAACACAAAAATTCAGTAAATAGCAAAACCCACTCACCTCAACCGACACGTAGAAGAAATCATTGAAGCACATGAAAGAAGAAGATGACGTGAGCGAGCGAGCGACGATGAGCGAGGAGGTGAAGGAGAGGAGCGACAGTGATGGCGAGGAGAGGAAGGAGAGGAGCGACAGCGAAATGACGAGATAAAATAGAGAAAGAACAAAGGAGAATATGAGGGGAGAAGGATCAGGGTGAGTTTATCCCCGTATCGAAACGACGTCGTTTTCAAATTTTTAAAACGACTAATAAGAAGATAACGACGGAGCTGTTGGACCGTCAGAAAATTACCAATGGAATACATCACCATCGTTAAAAATCAATGCTGATCATTGATCTAATTATTTCCACGTAAATTTATCAACGACGCGGTAATACCGTCAGAAATTTACCGACGAAAAATATATTCATTGGTAAATCTCAATGAAAATATATTCATCGGTAAATCCCGACGCTATCGGGAAGCATGCCCTCCTAATTTGCTGACAGGTATAACATTTTCGTCTCTATACTCTGTCAAAAAATTTGCTGGGATATTTTTCCTCCACTTACCGACAAAAATTTTGTCTATCGCAAAATCGATTTTTTCATAACAGTTTTACCAATGGAGATTGATTTTTCGTCATTAATTAGCTACAGTATTTGTTCTGTGAGTAATATTCTGTCGTTAATTTATGGTTTTCATGTAGGGTAACATGTCTTCTCATCTTTATGTAATGTTAAATCATTTGGTTAACAATTTTTTTCATTTTCTTTTAATTTCAAATTTGGGTTTCTTTTTCATATCTATAAGTGAATATATAAGTATAGATAGATAGATAGATATGGGTATATAATTGCAAGTGATAACTCAGAATAAGATGGTAGTGATGGAGTCCAAAAAAAAAGCAGAGAAAGTGATAAATCCCGGACGAGAAGAAGATAAATCAGAATGCTAAAAGGGAATCAAGTTTATCCCCCGCCTTTTTTCATCATGATATCTGCCTCAATTTCCTCGGAAATTTGTTCTAATATATCTTATTTACTAATCGCAAGAGGTGAGTTAATGATAATTTCCGAGGATATTTATGACAATACTAGTAATAATTACCTCATGCATTCAACATGACAATATTTAAAAATTTAAGGATAGTGGATAGATAGCCATTGCAGTGCACGTTCTATGATCTATGAGAGACCAAATTCTTAATATATCTGGGCGAACTCTTATTTCCTTTTCCATAATATAGTCCAACAAATATGTAATTGATCAAATTATGGATTTAATATAACTTCAAAACTTAACTGACACGATTCGTAAAGCAGAACTTATTTTAAATGCGTATATCTTAGATTCTTAAATTTTGTCTAGCTTCACTGAATGAAATAAAATATTTTACTGAATAAAGTAGACCATCATATATAGATTATTCTAAGACTAAACCAGCCACATTTGACACCCTAAAGCAATCTTTGCACCAAAGAATGCAAATTTGATTGTATTAGGACAATTAATTAGAAGCCTTTTTTAGTGTAAAAAACATAAACGAAAATATATTTTGAGAATTCGTACCTTTCTCTTTCTTCTCCTTCCATATGTGAGTTAGGCCTCATCCATTTCTTCATAGGATTGGTTATTCAATTACCTTTTGTAGTAATCCATCTTTGTTGGGAAAATTATAGTTAAAGTTTTAAATTTGAGATTTTTTTGAATCTCATTTAAACTAAATCGTTTCATTAATGTGTATGCTAAGGTAATCAATTTACGTACAAAGCTTAAACATTATGGTAAGAGAAAAGGCCCTTAGTTTTATTCTATGATGTAGCAACATTTAGTTAACATTCATAACATACAATAAGGTAATACCGAGCTCCCCAATAACCATGCGAACCTTAGCCGTTCTAATAAGAAAGTAGGCACTAAGCTTGGAAAAAAAAAAAAGTCACTAAGCTGTGAAAGATCAAATGACCAAATTCCTAAAGACATGTTTAGGAGTGAGTCTAATGGCTTGAGCTTCTCACTTAAGACTCTTCTTTATAGGAGGCTTTGAGTTCGAGTAACGCCAAAGGAGGAGAAATAGGAAATTTGTCTTATTAATGATCCTCTAGCTTCTTGGGGTACAGTTCCTTGATCGGATCAATTACGGATGCCTCGCTCGGCAGTGTGGGAGTTGAAGCTACTAGAGAACCCGAGGGCTGCTGGGAACCTGATGCTGAGTAGGAGAGTCAGCGATCAATCAGCAGTTAGACCAATCAAGTATGTGACGACTCCTTGTGCGCAGAAGTGTAAAGGTTACGTAGGAACCTGAGAAATCTTGAGGCTCCAGATTTACATCCTCTAAAATTTTTGAGATGGGGTCTTAGAAGCTTAGGATTAGTCCGGCTAAACTGAGATACCTAATGTAATAATAAAAAAAAGATGGCTTCCAAAACAAAGGAGAAGAGGATTGAATTCAATGTGTTGTCACGTGCGAACAGCGTGAATTAAACGCCTGTCTTTGTCTAAACTGGCGTGAAGATTCAATATAAGTCTAATCAATGTGACAGAGCAGGGGATAGATAAGAAGATGCTCTCTAAAATATTATCTAAAGCACTTTGTTGGCCAATCTATAACAGTTAAAAGCACAAACATACCTCTAAGCCTAAAAGGGAAAGCATAGGAAAAGCTTTCAGAGTATCCAATCCTCGAAAAGGGCAAAATGGAACCCATCCACTGATTTTTATCTTCATATAACAACAATTAAAGAAGACGTAAGCGAAGAAAGTATTATATAAAGCACAAAGTTGGGCAAGCTAGTCAAGATTTCTCCATGCATACTAATCAGATCACCGTGATACAGAGAAAAAAATCTGGGGTGTCGACACGTGTACGTCAAAGGTCCTACTGTTCCTAAATATGCAATGAATACCAACCGCCCCACATTGGTTCATCGCATTCAAGATCTTGTCAGGTTTATCAGTTGATGTCTAGCAAGCGGGCAAGCGCGCGTGGGCAAGATGATAAGTTGGGATTTGGCAGCAAAATTTTAAAGAAAATTTCAAAGATAAGGAATGTGTGTTGAGGGTTGCTTTGAATTTTTTACTTTTCTTTTCATGGCAACTTGCAGCTTGATGATAATATTTCTGTGTCTTTTTAGATACTTATGGCAAGGGAATCCACTACTGGGCTGGTTATGCTAATAATGAATGGTTATTGTGCCCTTGTAGTAGTAGTACTGTATTGAAAAGGTTTATGCATGCCAGTGGTCAACCTGTTGCTTTTCTTTGGTTACTGCACACTTGATGTATATGTATGATAGTTGATATATACCCCATTTCCTACTGTAGATGGGGTAGCCACCGTTGCAAAACATGTGGTCTTTAATGTGCTACCTCAGATATCTTCCGAGTAGTTGCCACTCTCTTTCTTTGGCATATACTTAGTGCCTATTTAGAAGGGCTTTGGGGGAAGTTAATAAGCTCTTTTCTCTACCACAAAAGTCCTTAAAAAAAAAAAGGTGTTTGGTTATAGAATAAAAAAGCACTTCTTTAATAAATATGGCTTCTTTGGTAGTTAAAATAAAGTTTTTTAAGAAGCTCAAATTTGAGACTTCTCAAAAAAGCCTCTCAAATGACTTTTTTAGATAAAATTTTCAAATTAATTAATGAGCTTATTTTTTAGTTACTTTTGTCTTTATTATTTACACATAATTCTTATAATACCCACAAATCATCAATTTACTCCTTCACGTGTATAATCATCTAGAAAATCTCTATATTACAAAACTCTCATAACCGACGCCTCTGTAGCTACTACCCACCACCATCATCTCTCACAAATCGATGAGGCAAGCCACCACTAACGACCACCGAATTGTCTGCCAACAAGTCTCTTTTTATTTCCTTTTTTATTTTTCTTTTTTAATAGCTTTTCAGATCTCTAAAACTGTTTTTTTAGGTCAGAGCATTGATCGAATCTCTCTAGCTTTCTCTCCCTTTTAATAATTTCAAGAGTCACACATTGAGGTATTTTTTTCATTCTTTTGCATAATTATTTTGGTCATAATGTATAAGCATTGAGCATTAATATGGGTGTTTTTTGTATAATTTTGTGCTTTTATTTTCGTTCTCTTCGGTCGATTTTATTTGTAGGTTTTTACATAATCATTGATTTATTTTTAGTTTTTTATCAAATTTTATTCTTTTTTTCTCATTATGTGTTTTATTTTTGTATCCCTGGAGCTAGTTTTGATTTTGCGTGATATGATTCTTGATCCATTCAAAATATACATGTCCTTCCATAAAAATTAAAAAATAAAAAAATCTCTTACAAAGTAAGAAACATATTAGCATTAGATCTACTGGTTATTGCCTCAAGTGCTCCATTAAATTTTTTTGACAAAGTTAAGAAGAAATACTGTGACCAAATTTTGATTAATTTATATTTGTTGGATTCATTGTTATCTGCCGGGTGTTTTGTTCCATTGTCAAATTTTAATCCTCAAAAGCTATTTGTCTATATGTCATGCTTATTATGCTTTTTTCTATGTCATTCTTATTATGCTTTTATATTTTCGTATACTTGCTAAATTCATTGTTATATGTAGTGGGTTTTTTGTTTTCTATATCATGTGTTGTTAATAGTTGTTAGTATTTTTTTTAATGAGGTGAAAACATATCTTCTTATTGCAATGAAGCGGTGACTTTTTATTAGAAAATGTCAAATCTAAGTCAAGAAATTCAACGTGGGGATAAATTGAAAAAAAGGGTTAAAGTGGAGTGGAATGATAGAACTCTTGAACCTGTAATTAAAATGTTTGTGGAAGACAAATTAGCTAGAAATCGACCAAATGGCCACTTTAACAAGATCATATGGAAAAATATAGTTTCAAAGTTTTCTCACGAAATTAAGAAGAATTATAAATACAAACAATTTAGTAAATGGGATGGATTAAAAAGGGATTGGCAACTTTGGACAAATTTAATAGGTAAGGAAATTGGACTAGGATTGGATCCTATTAATCGAACTATTGATGCAAGTGACGAATGGTGGGAAAAGAAATTGAAGGTAAGTATTTAATCTTTAGATTTATAATTTTCTAATGTTACTTGATAGTTTAATAACTTAAACAATATTATTGTAAGAAAATCGCGAGGCTGCCAAATTCCGAACTAAAGGTTTGAAACATATTCAACAATTGAACATTTTATTTAAAGATGTTGTAGCTACCAGGGAAGGAGCTTGGGCACCTTCTTCAGGTTTTGTACTAAATGATGCTTATGTGCTGTATAGAAAAAACCCAGTTGATACTGATATTGATGATAACTTTTTGGAAGACTTCACTGTCAATGAAGAAATTGAAAATTTTAATAATGAGATTGATTCATCAACTCCAACTCTAAGAACTTCTACACAAGGAAAAGGGAGAAAAGAAAGAAACATGATACTAAAACAGTGGGCAACAAAATGGTTATGTAAATGTTTGGACCGTATATAGAACTTTAGTAACCTCTATTAAAAGAGATGAACCTAGTTGTAGCATTTCTGAGGTGATGAACATCTTACAAAGTATGAATGAAATAGAAAGGGGAGGTGAACTGTTTATATTATCTACCTATTATTTTTGAAGAAAGAAAATAGAGAGATGTTTGTTGCGCTTAAGGATGTTGATCTTCAAATCGAATGGCTTAAGCAAATGAAATGATTGTGAGTTTTGTAATAAATTAGACATG
>JAOTJB010000006.1:23939014-23965032 GCA_027123815.1 Erythroxylum minutifolium | reverse complement strand
CTGAAAATAAAGCAGTTTGCCTACTCTACATTAAAATTGACAAACTGTCAGTTTAAATGATACCACTGCTTTATGGAAATCATAAACATAGGAGAATGATATTAAACGCAAGAACTTCTGGTAATATCTGAGATACCTAGCATTGAGCTTAACAGCAATCGGCCCAAAAAAAAAACATTGAAACATGCATACACAATGTGTAAATGCATGTATGCATATGGGCTTCTAAAAATGCTGGTACGGAGAAGAGATGGTTTTGGGCAATCTCAGTAGCAATTTAATGAATCCAAACATATGAGAACGACAACTAGGGTTAATAAGAGAAAATGATAACAATACTAATTTGCATCCAAAGTTCACCTGCCACCAAAAAAAAAAAAAAGCACTTGCCACATAATTCAATCAAGATAAGGTAGCTTACTAGCTTACTCATGAAATTATTTGCGATGGCGTAGTCTAACAATACAAAACACTACTGCAGGTAATCATTTTCACAAAGGCAGATTAATAGCAACAAACTATGTAAAAGTCTGATAAAATTTGCTGGCTACCGAATTAACAAGGAATCTATAGAGTTACATCTGCTTAGCAAATTTGAAGACAAAGTTACCCTAGAGTTGATAGGCGGAAGCTCTAATTGGCAGACCTCATTTGGCTAAACATAGTTTCATATCATGATTACCTATCCTTAACATGATTATCCATCAAATGGGTTTATAAGCATGGCAAAGCAGACAGATATCAAGGCATACTTATGCCTATGGAATTAAGGGATCATACTGTTGTTCAAGTTTTGGTTCTCAAAATCCATCTGGGCCAGGATATACTCAATCTGATGCAAACAGAAAGTTTAATAGACAAGAACCTGTTTCAAATCTTTGGATAAAATAGCTCAAAAAAGATCAATCAAGTCAATCACATGCTGCCATGGTGCTCGGCTCACAAAGGTATAAAGAAAAAATGGAATCAAATGCAGGTCTATTATCTTAACCAGTAATTAGGAGTCCATTTTTATATAAAGAAAATATCATAAAATTTAAGTTATGTTAATACTTCCAATCGAAATCATTAATTGATGAAATTTAGCCTCAAATGCAAAAGTTACATATGAATGCAAAGATATTCTCTTATCATGTTTTACTAATAAATTAGCATAGCTAAGTGTCAAATGAAAACATAATTTACCTTTGGCAAAATCTTGATAATTTGCTTCATTTCCTCTTCAAAGTTAGCCTCCAATATTCTGTCTGCTTCATCAATCATAAGGCACTACAAGTTGAACAAAAATTTCAAAGTTTTACACATAATGTCTATTTCTGGCCTCGTCCATTTTACTCTTTTTTTTTAGTATGATAGGACACTGGGCAGGAAATGACATAAAGGTTTCTGTATACAAGTTCTTAAGATAAACAAGTTGCATTTAGAATTTGAGGTAAATAATAAGCAAACTAAAGTAAGTATACTGATGTATCAATGTGGAAGGAATGTGAATAAGTTACCTTCAAGTTCTTATATATAAAACCCTTGGTATTTTGGAGATGATCAAGAAGTCGACCAGGGGTTGCAACCAATAAATTCACACCTTTCACAATACGTTCTGCTTCTCCCCTCCTAGCTGAACCACCAATTACCAGCCCTAGTGTCTGAGAATGATACTTAAGAAGGTCTGTGGCCACAGCATGAGTCTGCATTATTAACACCATAAATTAGTCCACTAAATTGCTACTTGAATATACAAGACAAGCCATACTGGAAATTTTAAAATGATAATAGACCAAACCAGCGTCACGATTGGTATACAAGAGAAGTGTGGTTAATGGGTCAAGAAATTTTCATTCATCCACAATTCTCATCTAAGAAACACTGAAGCTGTCACAGTCTTTTCAAAAGTTCTTTATCTTGTTTAGGCATTCAATGGTTAATCACTTTTTAGTAATGCAAAAGCAAACAGATATCCCAAAAACAAGGTCAACAGAATATATACTTAGAAATTCAAAACAAGATAGTAAGGAAGAGCTTTGGAGCAACGGTAAAATTGTTCCATTGTGGCATTTTTTCAATGCACTGAAACAAAAGTATGTGAAAGTAGCCAAACTATTCAACTTCATTTTGCAAATAAATTTTGAACTTCAAACTCATGGCTTATCAGCTCCAATAAACAAACCATTACCAAAATGCTCTCAGCCAATTGGTTCACCCAAAACCCAAAATATAGGAACCTTTTTTCGTTCATTGCCATATTGAACATACAACATATAATGTTATTGGAACTTTAGCAATCACTAAGATGGCAAGAATTCTCTGTAAATTCCAAAAATAATCACATAAAACACCCTAAATAACATCAAACACCCGGCTTGCTATGCATAAATAACATAGAAGTTGAAAAAGATTAAGTAGGCAACAATATAACCAAACTCGCAAGAGCTAAACTACATTGACCACTCATATTCATCTTTTCTCAACATAAATAGTAAATTAAAAGAAACAAATATTTCATGTTTAAAAAGATTCACCAAGAAAAAGGGCATTAGTAAGGTATCTTGGACAACAGACTACCCCCACAAGATTACATTTTAAATGTTACTACTGAGAGGACTTGATGCCAGGTTAGGCTACCACTAGAGAACAAGCAACGTAACTGGAAATCAATTTTTGATAGGGTTTACCTGTATGGCAAGTTCTCTTGTTGGGCAGATAACAACAACACCCGTCCCATTACGAGGAGTGAAACGAACATTGTACAACAACTCAACGGCAGGGATCAGAAAAGCAAGTGTTTTACCAGAGCCAGTCCTCGCAGCACCAAGAACATCTTTTCCAATTAAAAGTGGAGGAATTGCTCTAGATTGAATCTGCATTCATAATGGCGTGACAACCGTAAGATACTTTTTCAAGTGAAAACACTAGATAAGTGATCTTTGAAAAGAATATGTCCGATTAAAGCAATAGAATCAGCACATACAGGATTTCTACAAAAAGTCCATTGTTTTTTTGGGTTTCTATTCGGAATGAACATAAAACGGTCAAAGTAAGCATTTCAATCAATCAAAATCCAACGTACGAGAGATGAAAACAATAAATCAGGACGCCAATGGTAAAATTAATACCTGAGTCAAATACTCAAAACCCATCTCCTTGATAGCCTTGAGAGTAGGCTCAGATAATCCCAAAGAGTCAAATGTATCAGAACTCATTATACCACTCCCACTCTTCGCCTTCTCCTTCTTCTCTTCCATATTCTCCTCTCGTTCCCCCTGTTCTTCTCCCTCTTCTTCTTTTTCTTCTTCTTCTTCTTCTTTCTCTCCACTCTTCTTCTCCTCTTTCTTCATCTTTTTCCCCTTCTTCTTCATATTTTTCTTCTTACTATTTTGCTTCTGCATCTCAACTAAACTCTCATCTACTTCACCTACATCATCATCATCATCTTCTTCTCCAATCTGATTATGATTATAATTAACGTTTTGCTCTGCCGCCGCAGCAGTAACTTGCTTTGCTCTGCTTCGCTTCCGCTTCCTTTTCTTTGCTGACATCTCGCCTTCTAGTGATGAGTTTGGCTGCTTATCCTCTATTTCGGTCATGGCGAGACAACGGCAAACTCCCGTTGTTCGTGGTTGAACGTGAGCAGAAGCGCTTTTTGAGGTATACTCAATTGAATGCTTCGTGTCTTTAGGGTTTTGGTTTGCAGTTGATTCACTCTTAAACCTGGTGGAACTGAGTTACTCTTTCCTTGGGTCGGGCCATTATCTTGATCCGTCTAATTTATGGGAATGATCAGCCCATTACATTGCCCTATATTTTAAAGGTGTAATAATAATAATAATAATAACAATAATAAAAATTTTAAAACATAAAATATCAAATATAGGTTTGAAGATTCATTTTTATTACTCATTTTTAATAATTATAAAGAAATTAATTATTATGAATGATGACGATGATTTCTTTTTATAATTAAAAATAATAAATTATATATAATAATATAGCTTATTATGGAGGGTAAATTATCTAAAATTTTTTAAATTTTACTTTATTTTATAATACTAATTTAAACTTTAAAAAATAACAATAAAATATTTATATTTAAATTTTCGTAAAAATAACATATTGTTGACCTCACAATTAATATTGCTAATATAGATTGACATGTCAACAAATTCGTTGAAAATATAACTGACACGATGATTTATTAAAGCTACATCATATTAAATATTTTTCTATTTTTGTTGTCCATATTGTACTTGGTTATTAGTGAGTATAGCACGTTAAAATAAAGTAAAGCTGATACGTGGTAGTTTTGCATTAAACGAATCTTTTGAGGATTATATCTTTTACATTACTTATGATGTTTTTATATTGTTCTATTAAATTTCATTCACATATTTACGTGAATCTCATATAAATAAATGAATGAGATTTAATAAAATAAGATTATAACAGAATAAGTGGAACAGAAGATTTGACGAGAATCTTTACGGCAATACTCTTAAAAGAAGTTGGGTATAAGGTTTCAGCAGTCCGAACTTAGCCTTCCTTTGTAATCAACAAGGTGAGTAATTTAAATTTCAGGATATGATACTATTTGCGTTTGTATTCATCCAAAGAAAGGCCAAATGTTTTACCTTTAAAATTTTATCCACGGAAAGTTGGTTAATCATTGCTCGATTGGCAATCCACTGCTAAACCCAAAACTACTAAGTGTATGGATTGGATTTCTAAGACGACAGAGCTTGCGGAGGGGGTGTTCTCCAGGGAAGGAACGGATATACAATGCTTGGGACCATAGACAATCTTGGAGTTATGGTTTTGGCAATTAAGGTTCTCTTTACCAAGATTAGACAGAAAAGCAATGATGGAAATCACACCGTACATCTGTCATATGTTGAGGTTTACCATGAAACTATTAGATATTTGCTCTCCCCTACAAGGCCTCTGGTTCTTAGAGAAGATAAGTAGGTCTTGCCTCTGCCTTAAATCCAATTAAAATTCATAATCCATTAATTATTCCTTTTGAGTTGAAGGTTAACAATATACATTTGTGATGCCTTTAATCAACGTACTAAATCACAGTGAATGCAATACATAGTCAAATTCCCTTGCCCTATACCTTCCTGTCTGTATTGGCATGGTGATTTTAGTTGTACCAACTCTCTACCATTGCAAACTTATCATTCTTTTGTTTTAATTTTTTATTGCTTTTTTCCAAACTCTGTAAATGATCCCTCATTTTCCATGTAATAACAAAAGTTACATAATGCTAATTTAAAATTACACTTGATCCAATGTGACAGGACATTGTAGTTGCAGGTCTCACTCAGTACAGAGCTTAATCTAAATATGATGTAATTAGCTAATTCTATGATTTAACATTTTTTAAATTACTAGGGGAGAAATTGATATTGACGTATGTGTTGTGTCAAGTTATGGCACTGCTTCAACCAAGAAATCAAAACCAAATGATGGAGCCAACCCGTGCCAGTGAAACCTCTTAGCTATCTCATGCTATTTTATAGGCTACTCCAAATTGGGGCCTTCAGTTGTTATACTGGGATACACAAGCTATATCTTATGTATGTAAAAAATATAGCTTAATATTATGACTTATATTTTTTTAGGTTTATATTAAACTTAGTTTAGAGTTTTTCTTAATTTTCCAAACCAAACCAAACCAAACATACCCAAATTCTCGCCTAAGCAGGGTATGGGGAGGGTAAGATGTATGCAGTCATGCCTACATCTCCGATAGAGATACAGAGACTGTTTCCTGATAGACCCCCTGTTAAGGTAAGAGCAACAACAGATAACAACAAACAAACAAACAAACAAACACAAACAACCAAAACAAACACAAAAACAAACAAAAACAAAACCAGACCAATGCAAGTACATCACTGTATAAGTATAATAATATATTTATATGCATGGAGACTATAACCTATAGAATGCACAGGAAAATGAAAATATATAAATACATGACGATGTAAATATGTGAACAGGCATAAGCAGAGATATATAAAAATTAAAATCAAGAAATTAACGTAATGAAAACACCAATAAAATAAAAAGAGTACCAATAACATAAAAGTACACTAGGTAAATAATACATATTTATATACATATACACTTCCTGAATGGCCTATTCATGATCTATCGTCTGCTATCTATTATAGCAGAGGTAAAACCTAATCATCTCTTATATGAGACTCTAATCTCACCCTAGACGTGTTCTACTTATCCTAGGCAGAGGTCGTATCCTCATGGGACTTCAGTAGGAGGGCAAGCAGTCGTGCAGAGCGGAGGAATGGTTGACCGACAGATAGACTATCCGCCGAACTAGGAGTGTACAGCCAATTTGTAGCCCTTCGACTCCATACAGAGGTACATATAAGAATGAAAGGTCGAAACAATAAACAAAAACCAAAAATAAACACGTCTTACATTTACTACTTTAGACCACTCTAAGTGTCGAACTGTAGCTCTTTGTCTCCCGCACTTCAAATCACAGGTCATGTTCTCATAGCAGTCTAAAGCTCGCTTTACTCCTCACGCCCCTGCGTGCCCTATACGTCTAATATCGAAATTCTGTATCGCCAACTGTTTCTATCGGGTGTTATATCCTCAGATAGATTTAGCGCTTGTAGGTCCAGTTTAATCTGTTCCTCCCATGTCCTTTTTGGCATCCCTCGACCTCGCGTTCCTTCGACTTGACTGTTAATTTAGTACTTAATATATGTACAAGATTTAATGTCAATAGAGAAATGTATATAAACTAGTCATCTTTCTACCTTAATTAAGTTCAGACAAAAACAAATACAGAAAGAACGTATTTAGCTATCTATCAAATTATCTGTTACAGAAAGAAGGTTAAGAGAGAGAAACTAGTTCGTGATTGTTGAAAGCTCTCTCTATATCATGTCAATTTCCGCTCAAAGTAAATGATTTACTCGCTTCATCTATGTAATTATTATTATATTCAAGATCTAAATTAGCATATATTATTTATGTATTATTTATGATTTACGTATGATCTATGTGTTTGATGTTTGAATATCAAGAGCGAAAACTTACATTGGTATTAGAGCCACAAATTTTGAATAGATAATAATCCTTAAATTATTAATTTGATGATTGTTTCAATTATGATGTTTATAAAAATTATAGTTTTAGGTTTTTACAAAAGAATAATCTTTTCAATTCTATATGGATTACTATGAAAAGAAAATGACGGACATCATGCAACCTTTTCATGAGATTTGTATTACAGTGTTTGTGTTTTTTATAAAAATAAAATAAAATAAAATGTTGTTGTCATAGTCACCGAGCTTAGTTGCGCAGGCTCGTCACTTAAGTAGGGGCACTGAGGTGAATAGCAAGATTGGGTTAGATGTTAGAAGAAAGTGGTTTGCAAGTTCCAAGTAAGGAGTTCGAACATGTTGGCTTTTTTTTTTTTGCTACTAAAGAACAGATAACAGCAAAAGATAATAGCTAAGGACATAATACTCGATGCCCTCGCGATCCTCCGCAAGAAGAGGATTTAGAGGCACCGGAGGGTCTGCACAATAAGTAAAAGCCTGTGGTGAGGAATGTGCCAAGTCAGCAAGTCAATCCACACAGCAGTTTCCTTCACGGAAAATATGTCTAATGTCGACAATTCACCCTCCCTTAATCATCTCCAAACAATCGCTAACTAGAGTATGATAAGAGTGTGAGGCAATGACACCAATCTGAAGGAACTGGACAACATCCTTAGCATCAAGTTCGATAATTAGCTGGCTAATATTACTCGTTTTGGGTAAAATCAAGCCTTGTTGTATCCCCCATAATTTGGCATCAAGGCTTCCAAAAGAGCCAATATTCAACAAAAAACCTGCAACCCACATGCCATTTGAGTCCTAAAACAGATCACCAGCTGAAGCATGACCATCAACAAGTCGTCGGGATCAATCAGTATTAAGTATAATAACGTCAGCTGAGGGGGGGACGCCAATAGATCAATTAGCAAGAACAATTTAAAGTAAATGCTGAGCAAGTATGGGCAACAGAGCAGTCGACCACCAGCGTTATTGCATACTGTAATATTGATTCCACATTAGAATGGATGCCATCAAGCAGTAGTTTATTACGTGCCTTTCAAACACTCCATAAGATGGAAGTGAACAATGGACCCCAAATAAGGTGTGGGCATATCCTATTTGTCATGGAGGAGTGGTGTTTCAGCCACTTGGGAGAAGAAGCATCATGTAACACCTGTATACCAAATATGCGAGAGACACAACACCACAAACCAAACAACAAAAGGACATTGTCTAAACAGATGATTCAGAGTTTCTTCCCTAATTGCGTAAAGGGTGCACCCTTGATTAACAATTACTCCTCTCTCTACTCTAATTAAGTACAGACAAAAACAAATACAGAAAGAACGTGTTTGGCTATTAATCAAGCTGTCAGTTACAGAAAGAGGGTTAAGAGAGAGAAACCAGTTCATGATTGTTGAAAGCTCTCTCTACATCATGTCGAATTCCGCTCACAGTAAGTGATTTATTCGCTTCATCTATGTGATTATTATTATATTCAAGATCTGAATAAGCATGAATGATTTACGTATGATTCATGATTTATATATGATTTATGTATTTGATGTTTGAATATCAAGAGCCAAAACTTACAATGAATTGGCTAATTCTAAGAAACTTTATTTTCTAAGTATTTAAGGCCTATTATGCTTCTTTTACTTCTTGTTGAATATAAAGTTAAAAGACACTCCCATGAATGTCATCAGTAAAGTTGGAAAGCTCTCAATAATTGATCTTACTAGGTCAAAAAGAGCTCTTCGAATTGATCATAGGACATTTAGCACCTGTTTGGATGGGCTTTTGGGAGGTCAATAAGCTTTTTTTCTCCATCATAAAAGCCTTTTTTAAGAAAATGTGTGTTTGACTATAGAATAAAAAATCACTCCTTAACAGATATGGCTTCTTTAGCAGCTAAAATAAAGCTTTTTAAGAAGCTCAAATTTGGGGCTTCTAAAAAAAGACTCTCAAATAGCTATTTCGGGTAGATTTTTCATATTAATTAATGAGCCTATTATTTAGTCACTTTTGCCCTTATTATTTATACATAATTCCCATAATACCTACAAATCACCCATCTGCTCCTTCACATGTATAATCATCCAGAAAATCCCTATCTTGCAAAGCTCTCATAATCGACGCCTCCATAGCCGCGATCCGCCACCAACGTCTCTCACAAATCGACGCGACAAGCCACCACCAACAGCCACCGAGTTGTCTGCTAACAAGTCTCCTTTTATTTTCTTTTTTTATTTTTCTTTTTCTTTTTATTAATAACTTTTCATATCTCTAAAACTGATTTTCCCCTTTTTTTAGTGAGAGCATTAATCGAAGCTCTCTAGCTTTCTCTCGCTCTAAATAACTTCAGGAGTCACACATTGAGGTTTTTTTAATTCTTTTGCATAATTATTTTGGACATAATGTATAAGCATTGAGCATTAATCTGGGTTTTTTGTTTAATTTTGTGCTTTCATTTTTGTTCTCTTCGGTTGATTTTGTTTGTAGGTTTTTATATAATAATTGATTGTTTTCAGTTTTTATTCAATTTTGTTCTTTTTTCTCATTATGTCTTTGATTTTTGTATCCCAGGAGCTAGTTTTGTTTTTGTGTGATACGATTCTTGATCCATTCAAAATATACGTGTCCTTTCATAAAAATTTAAAAATAAAAAAATCTCTTAAAGAGAAAGAAACATATTAGCATTAGATCTACTGGTTGTTACCTCAAGAGCTCCATTAAAACAATTTGACAAAGTTAAGAAGAAATACTATGATAAAATTTTGATTATTTTATATTTGTTGGATTCATTGTTATCTGCAGGGTATTTTGTTTCATTGTCAATTTTAGAAATACTATGATAAAAATTTGATTTGTTTATATTTGTTGGATTCATTGTTATCTGCAGGGTGTTTTGTTTCATTGTCAATTTTAATCCTAAAAAGTTATTTGTCTATATGTCATGCTTATTATACTTTTCTCTATGTCATTCTTGTTATGCTTTTATATTTTCTTATACTTGCTAAATTCATTGTTATATATAATGGGGTTTTTGTTTTCTGGATCATATGTTGTTGATAACTATTAGTATTTTTTTTAATGAGATGAAAACATATCTTGTTATTGCAATGAAATGGTGAATCAATTTCCTTTTATTAATATTTTACCTTTTTATTAGAAAATGTCAAATCCAAGTCAAGAAATTCAAGGTGAGGATAAATTGAAAAAAAGGGTTAAAGCGGAGTGGAATGATAAAACTCTTGAAACTGTAATTAAAATTTTTGTAGAAGAGACATTAGCTGGAAATAGACCAAATGGCCACTTTAACAAGATTGGATAGAAAAATATAGTTTCAAAGTTTGCTCTTAAAACTAAGAAGAATTATTAATATAAACAATTTAAGAATAAATGGGATGGATTAAAAAAGGATTGGTAGCTTTGGATAGATTTAGTAAGTAAGGAAACTGAACTAAGATAGAACCTATAATCAAACTATTGATGCAAGTGATGAATGGTGGGAAAAGACATTGAAGGTAACCATTTAAGCTTTAGATTTATAGTTTTCTAATGTTACTTGATAGTTTAATAACTTAAACAATATTATTATAGGAAAATCCCTAGGCTGCCAAATTTTAAACTAAAGGTTTGAAACATATTGAACAGCTAAACATTTTATTTAAAGATGTTGCAGCTACAAGAGAAGGAGCTTGGGCAACTTCTTCAGGTTTTGTACCAAATGATACTTATGTGCCGTTTAGAGAAAGCCTAATTGATATCGATCTTGATGATAGCTTTTTAGAAGACTTTACTGTCAATGAAGAAATTGAAAACATTAATAATGAGATTGGTTCATTAACTCCAACTCTAGGCACTTCTACACAAGGAAGGGGGGAAAAAAAGAAAGAAACATGATACTAAAACAGGGGCAATATAAAGGTTATGTAAACATTTGAACCGTATATATGATATAGTAGAGAGTAGAACTTCAGCAACCTCTATTAAAAAAAGATGAACCTAGTTATAGCATTTCTGAGGTGATGGACATCTTACGAAGTATGAATGAAATAGAACGGGGAGGTGAACTGTTTATATTAGCTACCAAATTATTTTTGAAGAAAGAAAATTGAGAGATGTTTGTTGCGCTTAAGGATGTTGATCTTCAAATCGAATGGCTTAAGCAAATGAAATGATTGTGATTTTTGTAATGAATTAGACATGTATTTGGTTACTAATATTGGACTACTTGTAATGTGTTGTATCGGAATTCGCTACTTGTAATGTGTTGTACTGGATTTTTATTTGGTTAATTTTGTTGTAATGAATTAAATTGTATTTTATTATTATTGTGTTATGATTATTGCTACATTACCTTTTTATAAAATAAGCTTATTATTTATTTATTTTATATATTTTGATACAAATGTCATCTTCTAATAATGATTCTGATAATGATCATAAATATAATGAAGAGATTGAAGAAGAAAGTTTGCACATGGTTCAAACTGAAGTAGCACTAACCATAGACCATTTTATTAAATATTGTATTAAAAAATTATGTAGAACATCCCCTCACACTGGATGGATGTTTGTAATGGAAATACTTAATGGCCATAGAGATAAATGTCATCAACAATTTAGAATGAAAAAAGATGTTTTTATCAAATTATGTAAATTGTTGAATGAGTCATATGAATTAAAGAAAGGTACAGAAGTAACAACAGAAGAGGTTGTAGCTATGTATTTGATCACTTTAGGTCATGGACATTGTAATAGAATGGTTCAAGAAAGATTTTAACATTTTGGTGACAAAATTTCTAGATGGTTTGAAATAGTATTAGAGGTAGTTTCATGTATATTGACTGATTTCATAAAACCTAAAAATCCAACTTTTAGAGAAATTTCAAACAAAATTAAAGATAATAGAAGGTATTGGCTTTATTTTAAAGACTGCATTGAAGAAATTGATTAAACACATATACCAGTCATAGTTTCAAAGTCTAATCAAATAAAATATATTGGTAGAAAAGGCATTGATACACAAAATGTAATGGTTACATGTGATTTTGATATGTGCTTTACTTTTGCTTGGGCTGGTTGAGAAGGCACAACACATGATGCTTGAATTTTTATGGAGGCTTTGCGCAATGATAGATTACACTTCCCTCATCTACCTAAAGGTTTGTGAATTCAAACTTTATACATATTTTATTTTATTTATTCTTAATAATTCACTACTTCTTTATTTAATTATTTTTTAATTTGGGATGTAGGAAAATATTATTTTGTAGATACAAGATATTCTCACATGCAAGATTATTTAGGACCATACATAGATGAGAGATATCATCTTTCTAATTTTCGACATGCTGGTCTTCTAAGAGGAAAGAAAGAAATATTTAATCATGTACATTCTTCTTTAAAATGCACAATTGGAAGAACATTTAGCGTTTGAAAAAATAGGTGAAAAATTTTATGTCAAATGCCTAGTTTTCTTTTTCTAAATCAAGTTAAAATTATAATTGCTTCAATGGCTATTCATAATTTTATAAGGTTAAATACTCAAAAGGATGAAGAGTTTTCTCTTTATGATAAAGATGAGGAATTACTTCCTAAAAATGAAGAAATCAACGAAAATGAAGACGTTGAAGAAAATCATTTAGTTAAGCGACAAAATAATGAGATGACTAATGCGAGGGAATATATTGCAAATCTTTTTGTATTACAGTAAAATGCATAATTTATTACGTATTTAACTATCTACTCAACTTGAATATTTATTTTAGGATTTGTATAATATTATTCGGCTATTTTTATATATTTTAATATTTATTTTAATTTTAATTTTACTTATGTTATAATCCAAATAAAAGATTTGATTAGATATATTTTCATTTATATATATTTTCATTTATATTTCATATGTTTAAAATTATATAATAATTAATATATTGTGCTTCATATATTGTTTAATATAATTTAAATAATATTTATATGCATAAATAATTTTTATTACAAAATGAAATATAGTTAAAATCAAAAGTGTTTTTTATTTTTATATTTTAAAATAGTCTACTATATGAAACTCTTTCAAGAAAGCTCTTTTTTAAATAACAATCAAATAATTAATTGACTTCTTAAAAAAGCTTTTCTCAGAAAAGATCTACAGAAAAAAACTCTACTAATAAATGCTTTACTAATATAAGCCTAACCAAACAAAAGCTTAAAATCTAATATAAAACCAATCATCTTTCATCTTTACACATGTTCATCATTCTTTTTTGTTTTAGTGTTGGAACTTGGACTGAACCATTATTTATTATGCCCTACCTTGGGGAAAGGAATCGAATTTGAAGAAAATTTTAGCACAATTAGTCATGGAAGATTCAATAAGAATATTTGAAACTTGCAACTTTGGAAAGGACATAAGTCATCTCCACGAGGTGACTCATGCTTTTATGCCAAGTCTAGGGTCCCGTTGTTCCTGACTGGATCAAAGGGCATGTTACTTGAAGACCAATAAGAATATTGAAGTCATTTTTTTATACCATTTAATCACCAAGTGTTCCTGGCTGTTAGTAGGAAACATTTTGGATGAGATGGCATCAAAGAATATAAGATGGTTTATGCTTCTGAAACTAGCTGTTCTTTTGATCCATACAAATATGGTATATCACCTTATGAATAGATCACGTTGCTCCAAGTTGTATACAATTTAAATTAAGCGAAAATGAAACAGACATTAACTAAAAGCAACATTTAAGCTGAAAATGAGACATCTTTGTACATACGATGGGACCATATATAAGATGCTGATTTTGCTATATGATATAAATCGGACAAGATAGGTTGAACCAAATTTGTACAAGCCACATGATTTAGAGCAATTCTCTCAATAGATGGTCATAGCTAGAGACTAGTTTCTTTTAAGAGAAGAACCAACAAAATAAAATCATGGATTTTTGTTATCATATGGGATAGGGTTTTATCTTAAAGGGATAGCTCTGTCCGTAAGGATCCTTTCAAGCATGTCAGAGTATGTCTTTACACTCCAATGTCTAATTTGTACACATACAAAATTTTCATTTTCATTGCTACAACCACTTGAAAGCTTCATCTATCTCACCTGTTAGTAGTACTAGTAGTGGGTCACACACCATTGATGATAAGTCAACACATTATAGATGTGGAATCACAACAACTTACTGGAATAATCTTGATTATATAACCGCAGCATTTGATGGGAAGGTGATCTTGACTTGAAAAATGATCTTCTAAGATATTCTTGATATGCACATGGGATATCAAATAAAGCTGATGCAAATCAGTAACTATCAACTTATTGCTAAGGCATAGATATATTATGGTACAATCCGGTATTTTGTTTCTGAATTATTCAACCCTTTTCCGTAGCTGGTACTTGAAATTTTACCCCCAACGGTAGTGTTATATTTATTTTTTTCTCAGATAATAGAGCAATTCTATTTGCATTCTGGTATATTCCAAACTCAATAACATATAAAAGGGAATAATATTTACTCACTCATTAGACCACAAGTATACAAATCTTTGATTACCTTGGGAGACAGTAAGGTATGATGTACAGATACCAATTAATATAATTACTTCTATTTTATTGGGTTGTTCTTTTAATGCATGAAAATATTTTTGATTAAATTATCTCACTATATATTTCAGTCTTGCAATATAATGTGACAGTTAGGCTCAATGAAAACTCTTGTTTTCTTCTACTGTTAAAATCCTTGAAGTCCCAAGTATAAATTATATACTCTTAATCAGATCCCAAAAAGAAGACTAATTTAATATTTTATATTTGTACAAACAAACAAAGAGAAGTGGGTTGGGTTGGGGGCATATATGCATGTTAAAAGATTAAGTACGTTTTAGGGTTGGTAGGAGGTTACAACGGTTGTACTGTAAAACAAATTATATGGTTCTTTTTTTTTCCCCCCATCTGGCCTCTGAATCCCATAGTAAGTGTACTGTTTACCCTCGGGAAACCAGTACTAACTCTTATCATTTCTTTCGGTGGGAATACCCTTTTTTCCTATAAATAGAGGCTATTGGTTGTTCCTTACAGGTCATACAACAATTGTTCTCTGTCTATCAGAAGAACTTCTCTAGCTTTCTTTCCATTTAAAGAAACTTTCCTTTATGACGATATTCTAATCATCATATCATAAACTGCAAAAGAATAGGAGCGGTGCTAGCTAGCTAGCTAGTTCAGGCATCTAGGGAATTATAGACTTGGGAAAGAAAAGAGCTAGGCGCTAGCGATGTTGTTGACAGAAGATAGAGAGCACAGATGATGATATGCAAGTGCAAAAGGATTCTGCATCTCACTCCTTTGTGCTCTCTATGCTTCTGTCATCACATCCAGCCTTCTCATTCTCACCCTTTCTGATTGCTTTTCTTTTTTCTTCATCTTCTTGATTATTGTTCTTGTTGTTGTGCTGATGTCCACAACTTTATCTGCTTACTGTTGTGTTCAGTAATTTTTTTGTGTTTTCTAGTTGACAATCAGAATTCCGGAACCAGATTTTTTCAGATCGTGGAGATGGCTTTTGACCAAAAATTTTTGAAGAGTCTGCAGGTCTAGCTTTGTGGGATTCGTATAGATTCTACAGCAAACGAAAAGATACCCTCATACCAGCAAGACTAGGTCTTATTATTACTTTTCTATTTTCTGTCCTCTTATTCTAACGTGTTATTATATGTTTCATCCCTTCTTCGTCAGAATTCGATGTTAATATTGGACATTGATTTGTCATTCTTCATGGCTCATCCTTCAGTTCTGGAAATCCTACAATTTCTTGTTGATACTGTGTTTTAGCATGTTAATGTTACCATCATCAGTTCAAGACACTTTTTCTCAATTTCTTCAGAAAAGTTTACACCCCTTTTTATGTTTAATTTATACTGTAGTGAGTTGCTTTTATCCTCTTAATTTTTGGCTAGTGATTAAGTATCTTTGAGTGGCTTGTATTGCTAATTCCCTGCGGTCAAATAGAGAAGAGGGATTGAATCTGACAACATTCTGATGCTGCGCTCAGATATTAGAATTGAAAAAAGTGATTCTTGAAAAGCAGTAGGCACCACATGGTTTTGGGAAAAGGGTCATGTTTATCCAAGGAAAAATCAAAGTAATCAACCATGTCCAACGTATAGGACAAGAATAGTCTCTTCAGAGAAGGGCAGAAGTTATTCTTACGCGAGAGGGCAGAATCATTGTTTGATTGGTTGGAAAACAGTAGAACTTCAGTTAATTTCTTATCATTTGCTTCCATCTTTGTTTTTCTGATAAAAGAGAAATTGGATGAAGAGAAGTGGAACAGATTTCAGTAGCTTGTATAGTATTGCAGTTATTTGACAATGTTATGCTACTACAGACCCTAATATTTCTCTTTTAGAAAGTAATTAATTCAAGAAGAATATCTGCTTCGGATTGTATGACGAAAACCTGAAAATCATCCTACTACTTTTGTTATTTTGTTTTTTTTTGTTTAAGCATGAGTACAAAAGGCCATTCTAGGAACAAGTGAATAATCTGTAATGACTCCATCCTTTTGATCATCGATTCCATCTTTTAAGCTAAATAAATATCTTACAACAATTAAAACGGTAATTGGCTCTGCATTTGTAGCTTTTTCCATCAAGGTAAACAGCCTCTAGAGATCAATGTGATTGATTATGCTTTTATTAGCTCTATGTTGAGTAATGCACGGTAAATGCGGAGAAATATTATTGAACTGTTCATTAGAGTGAAGTATCTAACAAGTGTTCTTAAAGCAGCTGTTTTATATTTCGTTGTATTGACTCCTACACTTCCAATTTGACCATGCTGAAGTTTACAAGTATTTCTTCTTTTTCTTTTATTGGATAGTAATGTGTGATGAACGTTGCCCGTAGCACAGACTTTAGTCAATCCAATAAGATTTAAGGATAATTACTGCTCCTTCTCATGGTTAAAATTTAAACTAGTTAAATCCCTTTAACTTATTTGCTTTTCAGTTGATTATTTCTTTCTATTCTTGTGTTGAAAACATTTCCCTGTGACAGAAATATAAGCAATGTAAACTATTCTCTCAACCGCACTTAATCTTTATTGTTTTCATTTTTGGTTAAGAAACAGTGGAAGTTTTAGATTACATCTAAAGCCTCTTAGGAACAGCAATCGGCATTCAGAAAAAGCAAATCCCAGTTGAAGGATCACTCCAGATCTGCCCTCCAAACGAGTATGATGACAAATACAGCAGCTCCAGTGTTCCTCCAACAATATTGACACTCCTGCATGTATTAAAAGCCTGTGTAAATCAACACAACATTTTTTTTCCACCTCTGCTTTAGATTATAATCCAAGGTTTTAATCTGCACTCTCTCTTTAATTAGAACTAAGTCAGCTAAGCATTGCGGTCGTATCAGTTGCCAGATAGTATGAAGAAATTTTAAACTATAAATTTTGCAAGTGTTGAGAATTGGATAACAATAATCCATGCAAGTTTTGAAAATCTTGACGTCAACTTTTTGAATGCTTTTTGTTTTTCCGTAACATGAAAGTTCACGAATTAATACTGGAGATAACCTATGACATTGTAATGAGATAGAACAAGGATTAATGAAGTTCATATATGCTAGAGATAATCTATGAAATATTTGAATCAGATAGGGTAAAGATTAATGAGAAAATACAGCCCAAAGAACATGGTGTTGAGACCACTTATAATACGTATAATGGAAATATCCCAATATTGGCTATCATGAAAAAGGAAATGCAAACAAGGATAACCGAATCGAAAATTATAGGTGGAGGATATCATAATACAAAGACTTAAACATGAAACATTTTATTGATGAAGATTTCTCATCCTATCCAATTATTCTTCCTAAACTAAAACATAAAACTATGATTCTCATCGAAGTGGATCATGTATACAAAGATTAACCGATTGAAACATAACCATATAAGCTAAAATTATTAGATTATGAAATATTTATTGCAAAATACTTCAGTCAAGTTTATTCATTGCTTTAATTTCCAATGAAATTTTGCTTTTTTAAATGCTCTGTAAGACTTGTGTAGTCATAACTAAGTAGGCAATCATAACCTTTATTTATGTGTATCTTCTGAACTGAAGCTAAACTGCTATGGTTATACTTTATAAAAGTATGATTTATAAATGTACTCTTCATAAATAGGATATTTAGCTTAGAAAGTAATGATTAAGATTATAACATATTTAAGTTAATATATTTCCCATATTATAGTACTTTAAATTTTAAAATCTATTGTATATCTTTGCTAGATATGAATGTTTTTTAAAAAGAAGCATTTTGTGATATAACTATTACAAGTTGATAATTAATTAAATAAATTATTTTTATTCTTAAATTATAAATTTAATCAATTCTATCATATTGTAATTGATTAATTATTACAATGTTTAGAGTGATGAGAAAGTCCCATCTTTTTTCATGGCTTATTTTCTAACTCTCTTTCCTTTTTCCAAGTTCTAAACTTAATCAGTTTCCTTTGTTTACTCTCCCACACCTACATTTACTTTCCTCTTTAGTCTTTTTCACTTCACTTATGCTCTCTTTCTTTCTTGTTCTGTCGTCTCCTACTTCCCTTATTTTCAGTGTCTTATAATCCTATCTCCTTCTTTACCTTCTTTTTCTTCTTTTACTACTACTTGACCTTTCCCAATCTATACCCTCCTATTTTCTAGGTTTCCTTGTTACTCCTCTTTGTTGCACTTCTTTGTTGAGATAACGATCCCAGATTTACTATGTCCTTTTTTCTTCTCTTTTTTCATCATTTAAGATAACTACTTTATGAACTCCAATCCCTTTCTTTGCTTTATTTTGTCTAAGCATTGACTTTTGGATTTCTCCCAGTTTCTTAAGCTTGCTAGCTAATAAGTGCTTGATTGGTTATATATGTACTTTCCAATGCTTAGTGGTTAATGTTATGTTATGCTTAGGATACTTATTTTGGTTTATATTTTGTTTTAAGTACACTAATGGTTATGTATGAATCCATTGCTAGAATCTAGACTGTAATAGGTAATCATTGTAACTCTAATTCACTTGTGGTAAACTAATAGTCTTGCATCATTAGAGATAACATAATATAGGTTAAATGATTTGAGTTTATATGGTTGTTGTCTTGATTAACCTATTTTTATATTACATAATGCAGTTGTCACACTAAATCTAAAGAGCTTATTCTCGATTGTTTGATAGCTAGACCTAATTAAAAAGCTTGTTTTAATTAGATACAACTTAAGGGAAAACTGAAGTTAACAGAGCTTGTTGTTAATATACAGTTAATAGTTTTGAGGAGAGACTCGAGAATAACATAACGATTGATTATGCTCATTTATGAGAAGTTTGATATTGAATTAGGAATTATAATCGAAACTTATTGGTTAATTATAGAAATTTTGTACTATTGATTTGATTTAACTCTTATAGTTTTGTTTTATTTTATTTTATTAATCAAAATTCAACCAAAACCCTGCTCTTACTAAATTCCTAAACACTGATTTATTCATTACAAAAGCTAGACATATACTCTCTGTGGATACAATTCTTGCTCACCACTACTATAAATTTAGTTGTGCAGAGTTGGGTTTTATTTTTTGGTGTGTTTAACAAGCATAAAAAATTTTGGCATCATTGTCGAGAAGTGAAGTAATTTAGTTTTTTATTGATTTTAATTAGTTATATATATATGTAATTAATTTTTATAGTTATTTCTTGATCTTTTCATGCTTATTAGTATTTATGTATGGTAGTGACGAGATCTCCTCATTAAGAACCTATACAATTTGATCCCGATATTAAAAGGACACTACAAAGATTACGAAGGGAAACCAAAACAACATTAGGAATATAACAAGGAATTGAATTTGAAGAAGCCATAGCCAATACAGGAACTCTAAGAGAGTTAGCTGCCACATATTTGACTCAAAGGCCTTTATGCATCACTTTTCCAAATTTTGATGAAAATGTTACTTTTGAGCTTAATTCTAGCTTAATCCATCTTTTGACCAACTTTCATAGTTTTGAAGGTGAGGATGCTGATATGCATCTCAAGGAACTTAATATGGTATGTCTTAGTATGAAACCTTTAGGGGTGATAGAAGAGCTGATTATGTTGAGAACATTTCCATTTTCATTGAAGGATACAACAAAAAAGGCTGGTTTTTTATTTGCCTATAGGGAGCATTAGTCTATGGATAGAAATAAAAAGGTTGTTTTTAGAGAAATATTTTCTAGTATCAAAGACATCCAGTATAAGGAAAGAGATTTATGGTAAGCAACATCACAGAGAATCCATTTACAAGTATTGAGAATGCTTCAAGAATTTATGTGCTAGCTACCTTCACCGCAATATCACAGAACAACTTCTTATCCAATAATTCTACGAAAGACTATTGACTATGGATAGGAGCTTAGTAGATGCAATAAGTGGTGAAGCACTATGTGAAAGGACTCTTATTGAGGCGAAAATTTTAATCAAGCATATGACAACTAATACTTAATAATTTAGCATTCAAAATGATATTTGTTAGGGTAAATGAGGTTAAAAATTCTTCTATAAAACATCGTCTAGATGAACTAACATCTTTTGTTAGGCAAATTGATGTAGGGCTAGAACATGTGAAAGCTTGTTCTATATGTGAAAATGTGAACCATAATGGGTGTCCAACTCTGTAAGATGGAAACACAGAGTATGTTAATGCTACAGGGGGAAATTTTGCCCAATAATACAATCCATATTCCAAACCTATAACCCAAGTTGGAGAGGACACTCAAACCTAAGTTATGGAGGGAATAAGTTGCAAAAATATTTCCCAAATAGGCCATAAGGTGTATAGTAATTTTCAACTAGACCACAAACCCCCTCCTCTAACTCAGGTACATTGTTAGAAAATATAGTTAAATCTTTTGCATCTAAAACTTTGAATTCTAATAGGATGTGCAGCAGTTTCAGTAGGATACCAAATCTAAATTTCAAGAGACAAGGTCTAGCATTCAAAAGTTGAAGAACCAAGCTAATTAGATGGCAGTGGCTATCAACTGTTTAGAAGCCTAAAGAGGAGGAAAACTACCATCATAACCTGAGATTAATATGAAGAATGTTAGTGAAATCACCTTAAGGATTAATGTTACGCCTCATTCCATATATGCTTCTTTAAATTTAGGCCTGTTAAAAGAAACTAACGTTCTCATACAATTTGCTAATCATATTAACATTTACCTAGATGGGTGATTAAGGATGTGCTTGAATAGGTACTAATATTTCATGCTAATTTTTATTTAGTAAACATGAATGATGAAACTTCCTATAATCCAATACTTATCTTACTAGAGAGACCATTTTTTGACACGACCCAAACTAAGATAGATGTTCATGAGGTACCCTCATGATGGAATTTGACGACAAAGTTATTCATTTCAATATTTTTTTATATCAATAAGCACCCTGAAGATGAAAATTCTATTTTTGCAATTAATATGATTGACCCTTCAGTATAGAAATGTTGTGTGCAGAAGCATACAAATAAAATTGAATTAGTTTCAATTAAAGAGAAGACCAAAGCTTTCAATATCTCAAGAAAAAGATTTGTTGTTGGTCAAATAGTGCTTCTTTACTACTCTATATATAAATTATTTATGCATAAATTACGTCCTTATTGGGTCGATCCTTTTGTGATTACTAATGTCTCTACCCATGGTGTAGTAGAGATTAAGAGTCTAAAAATAGGGAAGACATTGAATGTAAGTGTTCAACGACTAAAGCCTTATCTAAAGAAGGACAAGTGGCAAATGCAAAACTTGTGATACCTGGAGATCAAATTTTTTTCACGTGATGAGGAAAACATAAGTCAAGCTAATGAAAGTAAACAAAGGCACTGCTTGGGAGGCAACCTAGGAGAGATCTATTCCTTTTTCTTTACATTTTAGTAATTGTTATTGTTGTTAAATACTTCATTTCTTATATTTAGGGTTACATTAATGCAATTTTTAAATATGGTGGTGGGGAACTTTTTGATTATGTTTGTTCCAAGTTCTTTTTAGGTGTTTTAAAGTTCTTTTTACATTTAAAGAAAAACATTCTCTCATTTATATTACTTCTAGGACTATATAATTATAATTAGAGAATAGAATTAACTAAAAAAATTCATGGCAACTTGGGCATATATTTATGATTGTTGATGTTTGTGGATGTACAAAAGCATAAATGCGGAGATATGCATATATACGGGTTGGTTATAATTGATAGAATGTGATTTTGTCTCTTATCAGTGAATTCCATCATTGATGTAGTTTCTTTAAATTTTTGTCTTTATAAAAAGGAAAAGAATAAAAGGAGAATAAAACAAAAGAAGTTACTAAGGAGGAAAATCATTTGTTTTATACAGTAATTCATGTTAGTCTTTCCTCTTAAAGTTGTATGAAATGGGTGAATTGATTATGATGCAAATAAGGGAGAAGTTGTTGTGAAGATCATTCCTTACAGTTACAATGTATTGTTTATCATTAATTTTTGTGAGTGATTTCTTCTAATTATTTATGCTTCACGTTGATACTCCATTGAATGTTTTTACTTCACTAGATTTAATGGCTTTTGCACTACATGATCCAAAAGTCCTTTGATTCATGATTATGCGTGTGAATATTTAGTGTTGGAGAATTGAAATGATGCACAACGTCATGGAATGTCGTGATCATGAAAGGTGTTTGAGTGTACCTATAGATTTATCTTATTGTTAAACATAAATTTTCAAATTCTATCCCTAGATTGCTCAGTTTTTTAAGGGAATGGTTATTGATTGATCACAATTTTGGGGAATAATGGCACACACAGTCACTTACAGGTCGGTGTAACTAATCATATGTTCTAATGGAACCCTAATTTTTACTATAAAATCACATTTAAAAGGCCAAATGAGTTATAAAGAGTTTAGAGACACAAAAGGGGGTAGAGTTGTTACCCTTTCGAGAGCTATAAGCAACTAACCTTCATTCTTTCAGTTTAAATGAGATTTCGAGGCTGAAGGACATGTTTGGGAATTTCTTAACCTATTAATGTTGTTCTCACTTTCTTTTGGAATTGATTGTGTTATTCTATGATTAATGATTAGGGATTTATTTATGAATGATTTGAATTTCAAATAGATCATTTATGTATAAACCCATTTCTAGAATTTAGATTTCAATACATTATTGTTGTAAATTTCATTCACTTGTGGTAAACTAATGGTCATGCATCATTAGGGATAATATAACATAGGTTAAATGACTTAAGTTTATACGTTTATTTCCAAGATGACTCGAGCTTATATATTTGTTGTCAAGATTAACCTACTTTCCTATTACATAATACAATTCTCATACCAAATCTAGAGAGCTGACTCTAAGTTGTCTAATATCTAGACCTAATTAAAGGGCTTGTTTTAATTAGATACAACTTAAGGGAAAACTAGAATTAACAGAACTTGTTGTTAATTTATGGTTAAGAGTTTTAAGGAGAGGTTCAAGAACAACATGACAATTGATTATGCTTATTTGTGTGAAGGTTGAGAATGAAACAAGAACTAGACTCGTAACTCATTGTTTAATTCTAACAATTTTATACTATTTGATTTTATTTAACTATAATAGTTTTGTTTTGTTTTATTTTATTAATCAAATTCAACCAAAACCCCACCCGAAATCCTAAACACCAATTTATTCATTAAAATTTAGACACACACTCTTTATAGATACGGTCCTTGCTCACAACAACTATAAATTTAGTTGTGCAGAGTTAGGTTTTATTTTTGGTGTGTTCGATTGGCATCGCTAGCTACTTCCCACTTCTTCTAAATCAAGTGAACTTCCTACCTTATCCTCAAAGGTGAAAATGGTAAGTGAACAAAAACATAAACATCCAACTATCAAAACTTAGAGGTAAATTCTTAGAGACATCTCTCTAGTGGAGAAATTGCTTTTATTCCTCCTTCTTTAACTGATAGACGTAAACTATTGATTGCTTCATGAAAAATTATAAGAAATGATGTAATGAAATGGATAACATATTTTGTAGGCTTTTTTATTGATAGAAAGCCTACTTTTCTTGCTTTAAGAGCTTAGGCAACAAAAAATTGGAAAGCTTATGGATTTCAAGATATCTTGCTAAATGAATAAGGGATATTCATCTTTAATTTTAACTTTGTCACTAGGCCTAAGAAAGTTGTTGAATTTCGTCATTGCCACCTTATGGATAAACCATTCTTTCTATAAAAGATAAGGCATGTCATTCTTTTAAAGAAATAAAAACAAGACACATACCATTGTGGAAAATTATTTGCAACATTCCATTAGAATATTGGTCCATATTCAAGTTGAGCCATTTACCAATCTTCATTAGAAGTCCTTTTGTGACAACATCAACTAGAGACACATTATATGTGATAGACTTTATATGGAAGTCAACTTGAAGAGTGACCAATTGAACTCTATTCCACTCATGAGAATAGGTGAAATTAATGGATTAATTAAGGTTTTGTTTAAGTCTTGTACCAATAGATACCTCCCTTTAATTTGAAATGAAGGGGATATATCCCTACAAAAAGAAAATTTGCTAAAGGAGATTATTAGGAACTAATTAAGTTAGATAAAGACTATACAATTGATGAAAAGTATGTTCAAACTATTCATGCTACTAATAGCTCTGCAAATAACAAAGAAGGTTTAGTTCAATAGATCACCACTAGTGTAAATGAAAGTTTAGATGCAAAAAATGAATGGAAAAAGTAGATTGATTAGGCTGTTATAAGCTCCTTAAATAATGAAACAAATGTACTTCAATAAATCACCACAAATGGAAACCAAAATTTCAGATTCTTCAACTAAACTTAAGCCTACTTCCTCAATTGACAAAGTTTTTGATTCTCACATTGTAACTCAAATTGATCAATAAATAGTTAATTGACCTAAACTTAGTTATTCAACTATGAAATATCTACAAATGCATGACATAGCTGTAGCCACTACCAGTAAGTACATGTCGATCCCATGAATATGATGATTACTAGGAGTTACAATTATCCTATTATCTAGTCTACGAATTTAATTATGATTTTTAATTTAAAAAAGTAATAAATAAAACAAATATAATAAAATAGGTGACAATAAAAATAGAGAAGATAAGGAAAATCACTTAAAAACTTATCAAAATCAGGAATTAGCGTCTAGGTTACGAACCCCCCTAAAAACCCTTAACTAGTTGATCTTTTATTAGGCAATTGTTTTATTTACTATTGGACCATGGAAACCCTTATGGTATATTAATAGCTCTCTCAAGTCTAGTAGTAACTAATCATAAGGTTATCAACACAATTACTCAAGTTAAAGTTTATAGGATTGCTTTACCGATTTTTGAATTTCTCTATTAAGTTTGGCCATAATTCGGAGGATTTATATCACTCTATCTCTAGGACTGCAATCAAACTCCTTTCAATTATGATAGATACATTCATAGAAGAATTTCATAATAGATACATTCATAGAAGATTTTCATAATCTCTATGTTATCAAATCGAGTTACGATCTAATATTTCAAATATATTAAAACATAAATTAAACATGTAATCGAATCACAATATGTCAATCAAAACAATTGCATTAAATAAAAGAATCAAAACATGTTAAATCATAAACATAATGTTCATCTGACCTAGACACTAAAGAAATTTAGTTACACATTATTGAAGATGAAATCAAACAATAAAAGAAATAAAAACGAATAGAAAATAATGGTTCATAATTCAAAATCTCACCTTTTATCTCCTATCGAATATTCTTGCAAGGTAGAGGTTTGATCTTGCATTCTCTTAGATATTTTGATAAATTCTTTGTGTATTCGACTTTTCTAGAGGT
>JAOTJB010000006.1:23924110-23938914 GCA_027123815.1 Erythroxylum minutifolium | reverse complement strand
TTCAATCAAAATGAGAGAAAGAATAAAACAAATGAAACAAACATTTTCTCATTTTCTATTGCTTCTAGGACTATATAGTCATTATTAGTCTTGTGATTGGTCGATATGCATCATCTTTAGAAGAGTATTGACTAATGCTAGACAAATCCGGTGAGATTTTGAGCCTTATTAGACTGACACATTCATATCAGTCTTACTGTATTTTGATAATGTGTGACCTTCGTGACATGTACATCCTGATTTTGCCTTGAATTTCTATTCGAGACCGCATTTTTATCACTTGCATTAATATGGAAATGATTAGGTATTCTTTGTTTCATAAGTTACATTAGCCAAATAGCCTACCCCTTAATATGATTTTTCCCTTGTTAAGCCCCCTTTAAGCTATATACCTTTCTTTTTGTATTAACCACATTTTATGCTTTTAAACTTAACTAAATGTCTTACACAAGTCATAAAGTTAGCGGGGCATTTGTGATTGGTGAGTTTCTGGATGTACAAAAGTGTAAGTGTGGGGGTATATATATGTGTGGGTTGGTTAATGTTGGTATGTTTTGTTATGTGATACCATTGAAACTTCCATGTTAATGTAGTTTCTTTTAATTTAAAAAAAAGAAAGGAAAAGAAAGAAAGAAAAGAGAAAAGCACAAGAAAAGAAAGAAGAATGAAAAAAATTTGTTTAAATAAATTTATCAAGGAGGAAATGCATATGAGTTTGTAAAGTTATTCATAATTAATGCATCTTTCTAGAGTTGTAATGAATGTGTTATTGGAGTATGTTGAATATGAGGTAGATGTTGGCTTGGAAGGTTAACTCTTTTGTAGTTTCAATGCATTGTTATCAATTGTATGAGTGATTCCTTCATATTGGTATATGCTTCATGTGGTTCGTGTGTGAGACCTAAATTAGGTTGTGAAATATAAATGTTACATTTGTAATAGTTAACAGTACCTAGTTTTTGATGAGTGTTAACTTGTGCACTTGATGTCACATTGAGTGTTAATTTTTTTTCACTAGCTTTGATAACTTTCATGCGACTTGACCCAAATACATCTCACCTTACCTTTGCCTATATTACAACCTTGAAAATTCCTTTGATCCATAATGTTGCATATGAACATTAGTGGTGGAGAAATGAAATTATAGGCAAAGTTGTGGAATGACATGCTCATGAATGGTGTTGAGTGTACTTATAGATATATTTTAGTTAAACACATTTTTCGAGTCTACTATTAGATTGCTCAGTTTTTGAAGATGATAAATGTTGATTGATCATTAGTAAAAGCTTAGAATGTTGACTTCTTTCTATGATTTTTGAAAGTCATTCATCTTTGTTTATGATTATATATTCTTAGAACATACGGGACATGAATCAATGTTTTTAGGTCTTTAAGCTTAATTTTAATTTTGCCCGAGAACGATAAAAAGATAAGTATAGGGGAAATTGATAGGTGCTTAATTGATTATGAAATTATTCCATAAAACTAAGCGATTATTGACATAAAATTGCTTAAGGTACTCACTCTGACTCATACGTGATTTTAGGTACAATTCGGAAGCAAAAAAGTTAAAGTAAGTCAAAAGCATGATATTTTGAGCATTTTATAAAAATTAATTTTCACTTGTCTTTATGGAGCAAAAAGAAGAAAATTAAAAGAAAAAATGCAAAGAACATGAGCTGTATGGATTATGCATGGAAATTATCTTCAATATGAAATTAATGTCTCACATGCATGCAAGACATTAATTTAATTAATCTCATAGTTGTCGGAGAGAATGAAGATGGACAGATGGAAAAAGAGATAAAAACGGCAAAGCAAGATGAAGAAAATATGGCAAATGGTTAGGATACAAAGCATGGAGTTGTCCACATTAAAAGAAAATGATGTAGAAGCGAAGTAACAGATGACCAGACGACGATGTACAACTGGACGTATGAGAGGAAACGCAAACAAGTATATGTTTCATGTAGACGTGCATAAACATAGACGACGTCTGCATTTCACGTAAACATTATGCAAGGTTTTTAAGGGTGGAATGTACAGTAAAGAGGGGATAAAAAAAGTGATGGTGGACCAGATAATTAATTTGTCAAATCAATAGAACGGTAGGGCGAGAGAGAACAGTAGTGAGTGCAGAAAGAGGGAAGCACTATTAGGGGCCTTTAGTTAGGGTATTTCAATAGGGCTGAAGCATTTTCTTGGGAGTGACTCATAAAGGGCTAGACGTCTCGACGCCAGTTTGGAGGTGACATCGATGTCGACGATCAAGGTTAAGTGTATTTCATTATTTTTGTTGTTTCTTGCTCTCATTAGGAATTGATTATGTTATTATGTTGATTGAATTAGGTATTATAAAAAGATGATTTTAATGCATTCATTGAATTGTTTATTTGCAAACCCATTGTTAGAATTTTGATATAATCCATAATTGCTATGTTAAAATTCATATATAGCAACTAATGAATCGTAATCATTAGGGATAACATAACCTAGGTTAAATAACGCATTGTATGTGGTTGTTGCCTTAATTAATTGATTTTCCTAATTCGTAATGCTACTGCCTAATTAAATCTAGAGATCGTATCTTTAGTTATTTAGTAGTTAGGTTTAATTAACGATTATATCTTGATTAAACACTACCTAAGGAAAAACTTGGGTTAATTATTTACTCACACTTGATTTCATTAGGTTCGTTTTTATTTTATTTTCTTATTTGAAAATCCAAAACCCACCATTAAACCTAAACATGAATTACTTTCGTTTTGGAAACTTTACACACACTCTCTGTGGGATCGATCTAGACTCACCATTGCTATATTAGTAAGTCTAATTATTTTATTTTCACTAGCGTTATGATGCACTGTTAGTACTTTTACAAATCTTTGGCAAATGGGGATGGACAAGTTAACTCACATAATAGTTAAGTCAAGATGACTTCACGATTATTAATTTTGGTGACAATCAAATAATAATAATATTAGAAATAAATGAACGATTTTAATGTGTTAAGTGTGCAGAAGTACAAAACAAAGAAGAAGCGCAAAACACAGAAGAAGTAAAAGATACAGAAAAAGGAAAACACAGAAGAAATGGAGAACACAGAAGAAAGGAAAACACAAAAGAAGTAGAAGATACAGAAGAAGTGAAAACACAGAAGGGGTAGAAGATACAGAAGAAGTGAAAACATAGAAGTAGAAGATACAGAAGAAGTGAAAACACAAAAGAAGCAGAAGATACAGAAGAATGAAAACACAAAAGAAGTAGAAGATACAGAAGAAGTGAAAAAACAGAAGAAGCAAAAGATACAGAAGAAGTGAAAACACAGAAGAAGAAGAAGAAAACACAGACGATACAAAGATGAAGATACGTTAGTACGTCGAACAGTTAGTTAGTTGGAGTTAGTTACAGAACTCAACTAAATAATAGTTATCAAGAATCAAGAAGCAGTTGGAGATTTAGGCTATATATATTAGTCGTAGTCGAAGATTGAATAACTTTAGATCTTAGATCTTTTGAGCTTTCAAGTGTTTACTTACAAAGAGCAAACCCTACTGTAACAAAAAGCTCACAATATCTTTCTAATGAGAGAAAGAAAAGGCTAAGAACCTGGAGAGGCTAAGATAATAGAAAGAATACTTTGTGTAAGAGACCTGAAGAGGCTCTGGAAGGGAAGAAAGAATACTTGTAAAATTGTTGAAGAATAGTGAAATCTCAAACAAACTCTGAGGACTGGATGTAGCCCATAGTTTGGGGTGAACTAGTATAAAAATCACAGCGTCTATCTTCTAACCTTTTACTTTATTCTATTTAGTTTTAGACAAGTATATAGAAGTTATTTGCGATTTAACTACGTAACTATTTTTGTATAACTTTTGTGATATTCTTTTAACAATTGGAAAAGTTCTTAACAAGATATATTAAAGATTTTGTTTTCAAGAAAAGAATACACAATTCAACCCCCCTTCTTGTGTATCTTGTATATTGTACTTGAATTTTATATTAATGTGTGATTTACTTAAGCGAACTCTAGCCTAGAGTTAAAGGAGTTGGTGGAAGAACTTACATCACAATTGTCAAAAATCTATGAGTGAAAATACAAGCATAATATCATCATAGATTTATACTGAAGTTATAGTTTTTAATTTGAAAATGATCTAAATTAGCTTATATATTAGGTTGGTTTCGTTTGGAATGTGCCCAAGAAGCATGACATCCAAGTTTAAGGAGAAGATTGATCTTGAGTGTTATATTTGGAAAAATATCTCTCAAGCGACAAAGGATTTTTATTATCAGGAGTTTAAGGTACAAAAAATATATTCTTTAGTATTTTATCTAATTAATTTTATAAATTATGTAGATAAATATTATAGGTTATAAGTAATTATAGTATGTTTTCTTCTTTTCAAAAATTTTTTTTATGATCCCAAATTTGATGCAGTAATTTATAAAGTGTGGAAGAGGCAAGCTCGTACACGTTATAGAGACTTTCTTGGTGCGATAAAGAAAATTGTTGTACGAACTCCTTATATATCTGAAGAAATATGTAGTCATTGGCAGCAATATTGGACATCACCCGAGGCAATGTCCATTTTAGAGTGCAATTCTGCTAATAGATGTGGAGGACCAGGGGGAGAGAGTCTTCCCATGCACAATGGAAGATCTATTACCCACTAGCAGTATGTAGAGAAACTTATAAATATCTACACTTTACATTTGTATTCTGATTTTTTTACTTTGACGTATTTTAATTTAATTTGATGTGGGTTTTGGAATGAAAATATATGTGTGTTATTGAGAATGATAATGTTATAAATGTCTAGTACCATATATGGTTGTATTGTTGAGTTACTTTCTTTGTTCAATAGAGGGTAACCATCATAAAAATAGAGGAAACTTTACCCAAAATTTTGAAAATTGTAGTTAACTTATAACATTTTATTCTGATGCAGGAATAGTCTATGGACTGAATTTGCTTATATATTAGGTTGTCTCTGTCTGGAATGTGCTCAACAAACATGACATCCAAGTTTAAGGAGAAGATTGAACTTGAAGGTTATATATGGAAGAATATCTCTCGGGGGACAAAGGATTTTTATTATCAAGAGTTTAAGGTACAAAAAATATATTATTTAGTATTTTTTATATAATTAATTTTATAAATTAATTAGATAAATATTGTAGGTTATAAGTAATTATAATATTGTTTTCTTTTTTTAGAAAATTTTTTTTTGGGACTCCAAATTTGATGCAGTAATTTATAAAGTATGGGAGAGGCGAGCTTGTACACGTAATAAAGACTTTCTTAGTGCGATACAGAAGACTGGTGTATGACCTCCTTATATATTTGAAAAAATATGGAGTCATTGGCAGCAATATTGGACATCACTCGAGGCAATGTCCATTATAAAGTGCAATTCTGCAAATAGACATGGATGACCAGGGGGAGAGAGTCTTCCCATGCACAATGGAGTATTTATTACCCACTAGCAGCATGTAGAGAAACTTATAAGTATCTACACTTTACGTATATATTCTGATATTTTTACTTTGAAGTATTTCAATTTAATTTGATGTGGGAGTTTTGGAATGAAAATATATGTGTATTATAGAGAATGATAATGTTATAAATGTCTAGTGCCATATATAGTTATATTGTTGAGTTACTTTCTTTTGTTAAACAGGAGCTAAATATCATAAAAATAGAGGAAACTTTGCCCAAATTTTTGAAGATTGTAGTTCATTTATAAAATTTTATTTTGATGCAGGAAAAGTCTATGGACAGGAAGCCTATACCTTTTCATCTTTTTTTGCACACCCATACTAAGAAGCATGATAGTGTTGCCTTCGTCAACACTCAATGTAGAGAACTTAATGTATGTGAAACTTATGCTTTAATATTAATTCTTAATAATTATCACTTATGAACATAAACATTGCCTCCTTATAGGAACAAATATAGGAAAGCATTCAATAACAGTCTTAACACTTTAAAACTATTGATGAGAGTCAGGCATATCTTATTGCGGTGGATGGTAGGGACCGTCATAGAAGAATCTTCGACTTAGGTTCATTTGCAAACACATGTTATCCGCAATCCTCCACGTCCAGTACAGCTGTATTAAGTAGGTGGTCCGCATCCAATGAGAGGATCGTTTAGCTTGAGAACACAGTATAGATGTTGGCAACTCAGTTGCAACAGCCGATGGAGTACGTAGTCATAATCCATAATAAGGTGGATGAGTTGAAGGGGAGGGGCAACACCTCATCAGAACAGTTAAACCATCTGCTTTCACCAACTACATAACTTAGTTTTACTACTCTCATCTCATTTTGTATGAATTACATATTTATTGTTGTAGAAAATAATTTTTTACCAATTAAGATCATTTTTACTTTATATTATCATTTAACTTACTATTTAGATAAATTTAATGTAGAAAAAATTCAATATATTATCACCAGATAACTGTAAAATTAAAAATGAATCATAAGATTATGAATCAAAATTAAATTTACAATTTAAAACTATGGAAAAAAAAATATTGGTGCATTTACCGATGGAATTATAATATCCTTCAGTACATTTAGTATTAAATTTACAGACGGAAAAAGAAAATTTCGTTGGTAAATAATTTACCAACAAAAAACCTTATTTTCGCTAAATTTGAACTTCAACACCTTATTTGTCGCTAAATTTAGCGACGCATTTATAAAATCCGTCGTTAAATTTACCAACGGGAAAGGACTTACCATCGCTAAATGTTCCAACGGATTTTTAAAACTTTATCCATTGGTAAGTAGAATAGAAATATTCCCTTGATATAGTTACTAATGAACTTAAAATTTTCGTTGCTATTTATAGAGACAGAATATTTCTATTCTGTCGCTAAAGATTACTGATGACTATTTCTCTAACGACTGGTGCAGTAGGTAATTTTCGTCGGCAAATTTGCTTACTGAAAGAAAACCTTAACATTTCATTTGTAATTTTCATCGCTAAACACCTATTTTTTTATAGTGATCTTAGTATTACCCTAGGTTATATCTAATTAAAACAAGCTTTTTAATTAGATCTAGCTATCAAACAACCTAAACTACAATGTCCAGATTTAGTGTGATAGCCACATTATGAAATAGGAAAACATTCTAATATAAGAAAAAAATATAAGATCTGGTCATTTAACCTATGCTATGTTATCGCTAATAATGCATGACTATTAGTTTAACACACATGAATTACATTTACAAAAATGATGGATTACAATCACGATTCTAATAATGATTCTATAATGAATAATCTAGTAAGCCTATTTAAATCGTTCATACATAAATCTCATACTTTATAGATAGAATAACATATACTTCTGAAAGAGAGTTAAGAAGAACATCATTAAGATTGATTAATGCCAAAACATATTCATTAGCTTTGATATCCCCTTTTAATTATAAGAAGAAGATTGGCCACTTATAGCTCTCAAAAGGGAAGGGAATTCACCTCCTTTTATGTCTCTAATATGTATATACCATTTTAACCTCTTAATTGTCCTTTTGTAATGCATAATTAGGGTTGTGTGATTATACACAACTACCTACATTGATGTGTAAGTGACCATGTATATTAATTTGGAAAAATTGTAAAGCTATGCTTTCTCAATAAGATATAAGATTAAGATACATGACTACGTAAGTCAACTACATGTCAGTGTAAGTATCCACATGGGATTGTAGGTCATAAAGATGGTTGAAATAGCATCCTCGAACTCGTACACATTTCTAGTGAGTTCCACTTTCCTATACGTGATTGTGTAAGTCATAGTGACCCTAATTCTTTCATTCTTTGCCTTATATTTATTCTGAACAATCTCTTATTTACTCCATGAAGGAGAAAAAGATATAAAATCAATAAAACAACAGTAAGGATGTGAATTTAGCTTATTTCAGTTCTTATTCCTCTAACTTGTACCTGAACCAAAATAAGTATCCTAGATGCAATAAGACAATAATAACTAAGCATTGGGAAATAAATATATATTCAATTAAGCATTTATCTTACGGAATAAAGATTTATGAACAAATCAGATTGTGCTTTATTCAAAGCTTCTTTAGTTAATTAGAGGAGAAGATGAGTGCTTCCTATATTTTCCTAAAGAAAAACTTAAGCTCCTCTTTAACTTTGTCTAATTTTTTGACAAAGATGTACTATTTGGTGCCTAAAACCTTAAAGCTTAGATCTTTCTTTATAGTTTCAAGGAAATCTGTAAGAACATCTAAGAAATCATTAAATATGAATGGGTGACTTCTAGGATCGCTAGAGTTATTTACTTAAACAACAATAGGGGAATGATTTGAAAAATTAGGATTAGAGAAGAAAATTTTAAAATAAGGTAAAACTTGAACCACTCAACATTGATGAGGTTGCAATACAACTTTCTTCTTAAGGAATGAATTAAAGGACTACTTGTTGTGCCGAGCGAAAAAGTTTCCACCAAAGGGAGATCAGTAGCTTGAAGGTCAATGATATAATTTTTTAGATCCTCATAATGAGTTTTGTGATTAGAATCGTTTAGCTTCATTAGGAAACATTTTGGCCTTAAAGACTCCCAATAAAATCCAAGGCTCAATGATTGTTAAGGACAATTCTCTTAGCTTAGCCCTAAGATCTTCTCTTTGAAAAGCATAGTTAAAAGCATATATTAAAAAGACAAATTCAATAAGATTACGATCCTTGATGTAAATTTTGAGGTTTATTACCTAATATAACACTAGAGAATTCATCATATTATATAGAACTAGTGTCCTTCCATTGAGGTGAGTATTATATTTAACAATAAGGTTTTAGGACAAAAGAAATTGTAATTATCAATTAGTATTTTGTACTTAGGAAAATATTAAGAATGTTACGTCTATCAAATTTGATTTTAGGCTCTATAATACCTATAATCCAGGCTTTATTCTCCAAAATGATGTCTTTGTTTAGTAGCTTTTTAGTTGTGGAGTTCATGCCCCTAATATTTCTAGTAGTAATAGTAATTTGCATAGATTAGAGGAAGAAGATCTCTTCTTCCTGTTAGACTTCCTCATACCAATGATGGTGAATTCTGCATCATCTTTTTCAACTCCTCCACTGTATAGACATTATCATCGATATCCTTTTTTAAACCCCTCTCTTCTATGTTGAGGTTGGGAATGAGAGCAAGATCTTGGGTTCCATTGTGAAAGAGTTGATATCATCAGTAGCTATATAAGGGTTGAACTTGTCTGAATTGTTCAAAATATTAGTCACAAGTGTTTCTAAAAGTTTAACTGGGCTATAAATATCATCACATATAGTAGTTAAAGCGTAAGACTCAATAGTTGCCTAAGTAGTATTATTCCTTTCTTCTATCAACTCACGTGAGAAATTTATTTTGAATACTTTTCTTGTAGGTCTTTAAATTTTTTTTAGGCCTTAGTAAAAGCATAAGTGATTTTAGCTAGATCCTCAACTAATTCAAAGTTATCATTTAGCCTTACGATGCAAATTTCTTTAGGTAAATACTACAAAGAACAAAAAATAACATAAATTCTCCTGTAATTAATTATGCTTATCTAAATTCTAGGTTCATACAAACAAAGTGCTCTCCCTATATAGCTAACAATATGGCTTATTCAAGATGTTGTCCAGTATTCTAGAGGGATTCCATAGACACACATCAATACTAGGATGTTGAAGAATTTAATTTCTTCTAAGTTGATTATAAGCTATGAATTCTAAAGCAAAATTGGTCTATTTGGTAAGTGCTTAGGCCCTAATTCCATGACTTTCTTAGCTGAGGAGTAGTAATAAAATTTAAAGAAGAATATGTACTCATAATTAACAAGAATGTATTTGAGTTCTAGTTTCCTCTAGTGAGTGTTTGCCTAGGATTTCATAACTAGGACTGCTACTCCCTCATCTAGGAAGTAATCTATAAGCTAGATACCCCATATTTTAGTTCCTACCATATGATTATCAATATGAAAAGCTATTATAATATTATCTCTATTTCTATTATGAGGCTAAAAGTTGAGTTTGATCTCTAAGTTTCTTTCTCCAGCCTCCTGGTCTAAGTTCTCATAGCAACAACTTGTTGTTCTAGTTGATTAGGACAAGGATTAGGATCTATATGGAGTTTAGGAGAAGAGTTAGAAGGCTCACTAGTGGGGTGGGACATAAGGGTGGAAACAACTCAAAGGAGGTAAAAGAGGTAGTGTATTGTCTGAAATTACTAAAAATGGTAAGTGAACAAAAGAGCAAAATGAGAAGGAGAAAAATTGAAGAGAAAGAGAAAGGAAGTATTAGAAAGGAGTAAGAGAAAGACACTAAGTAAAAGAAGGATAAGATGAAGAGAAGAAGGATTAAGAGTAAAAGCCTATAAAGATCATACAGTTAAGAGTTAAGGATATGGAAAGAAGCAAGAACTTCTCTTTTAAGGTTGAGAGATGTGATTGCCATTCTTTAACTCTTAAAACATATTTGTTATAACTAGCAATGCATATATTCTAAAACTTGTAATGTCTATTAAATGGAAATTATGAACTCATGCTCCTTAATTTATATATCTTAAATATATAATCTCAATACTTTTTGACAATATAAATTCTTATTATACCACTTATTTGTAAATTATAATTGACCTTTAGAAATTGTCACATCAATAATATTGAATGTTTTCATATTAAATATTTGGTTTGATATTTCAAGTGTAAATAGAAATTTTGAATTCGTATGAATTTTTAAAATTTTACTAATTAATACTAGTTTAAATACTTTTACTAAAAATTATCATATTTAAGCAAATGAGTATAAATTCAAATTTCACTATGTGGTGCTACTCAATAAGCTTCTAAGTATGAAGCATATAAGGCTGATGCATGAGACCGTATATTTTCAATTTATACAAGTTCAATAATCATGTTAAAAGCTTCGGTATATAGACTTGTGAAACTTAAATAAGCACTTATTTTATACTTATCTAGTATTTCTTCAGTATATAGACATGTGAAACTTAAATAAGCACTTATTTTATACTTATCTAGTATTCCAATTAAACAATTTTAAATAGATATTTTCTGCTTTAGTAATAACTAAATAGACAATTTAACTCATTAATTAGTGATAAAATTTCCTCTCACTTCTCTCTAGAATCCTATTACATATCTTATTTTTTATTTCCCTTTATTTTCTTGTTCAAAATTTAGTTTGATCTTCCTTTTTTAGTTAGCTAAATTTCGGAAGTCTTGTTTACTTTAGTCAAAAGAAGTTTTTTTTTTAGAGTGGAAATAAATTTAGTAGGTCTCCCTCATCCTCTAAGTTCATCTCCTTCCTCGTTGTCTCCTATGATTCTACCTATACTATAAATTGCTCCTTTCTCTTTATTGCTGTCTTCTCCTTTGAAAGTCTCCTTTGTCTCTAGCCTAGTATTTCACTCTAACTCTTAACTTACTTCTCTAGGATGTTCCCGTCTTATTCCTAAGAATACTCCTCCTTACTTTGAACATCTACCATTTCCCCTCATTTTCCTACCTCTTATTGCATCATATTTTATTAGTCTCTCTCTTTAACCTCCCCTTCTTCTCTTACCTACTCGTGGATCACCTATCAAAACATGATGCCAGATAATATTGCAATTATGTAAATATAGTGCCCTGGAAATCAAGTGTATTTACTTATAACTTAATTTTCTTCCAGTTACTTTTGTAATGAAAATATTTATTATTAATAAAATGAAAGAGTTTGGTTTTTATGAGCATTATATATCTAGTTACAAGGTATAGAGGTTCTTTTATAGGTAATATACATATACATAGAGATGTATGAGAAACATGTATATTATTAGACGCTAAATTAGTTGATTCACAGTTGAATAATCAAGTTGGTTGCTTGATTATGGTTTAGATTGTAGTGTTGCGATTTATCTCCATGTAAGTAATGGAGTTTACTTCAAGGGAATAATGAGTTTCATACCATGATAATAGTTGACTATCAATAACATCACTATTAAATGAATCTGGAATCATGTATGTTTTAATGAATAAAGTAGGTCGTTACCTTAATCTTAAAACATACATTTTAGCATTTGCTTATTATGGACCATAATCTTAATGAGTGGTGAACTCATATGTGTTTCATTATAATTTTTGATATGATCGGAATGGATTTTATAGAGTATTAATCCAGTATTTGCATGTTGGAATTATTAATTGAAACATGTATCAGGGAACATTCACTCAAATAAAGAGTTTATAGTGATATCATTACTTCTAGATGTTTTAAGGAGATTTGGTGATTAAACTAGTGCCAGTAGTTTGATGGACTAGCTACCCATCAAATCTAAACACCAAGATGAGATCTTGTGTGTTAATTACCATATAAAGTAAAACGGGAGATCTAGAAGGAAAAACTAACATAAGGGCAAAATGGTAATTTTAACCTTTGTTGTGCGGATGGCTACAATAAGGTTCTAAATAGGGTTTGCAATTGGACATAAAATATGTGTTCTCATTATTTTTAATAGTTCAAGAGTTCAACTAATTGTCTTTAGTGGAATGACATTTAATTAATAAGCTAGAATTAATTATAATGAGATTAAATTAATTCTAGGCTTATTGGAGCTTGAATTATCAAAGTCCAATAAGATTCCCCACTTAGCTTCAAGGAAGGTTATCAAGCTAAGTAAGAAATATAAATGGAGGTTTTAGAAGCCCATAATTGAATGTCGGGCTTGCACTAATTAATGGTTAATTAGAAGCCTAAATGTTAATTTAGAAATGGGCTAGACTTTGGTTTAATGTAATTGATTAGATTAATTATAATAAAAAAATTTTAAAGAAAGGAGTAGCAAGTTTGATTTTAATAGACTGATTGTGAGGCTTCACATTTGACATTAAATTGCTAAATAAAGATGGTCTTTGTTTTATGGTTTATCATCATTAAATGTAGTTATGAACTTACCATTACATGGTTTAATGGTTATCTTTTAATGTTAGCATATAACCTATTAGCATTCACTGGATTAAAGAAGAAAGATGTGCATTAGGCACACTATCTTCCTTCTTCCATCTTCCAAAACCGAAATTGGTAGGTCATATTTAGGTTAATAGTCTTTTCAGTTAATAGTCTTTGCATGAGAAGAGTCTCATTTTTGGTTCATTTCTTTTAAGAAAAATCTCCTCCAAGCATTTCTTCTCCTTTCCCACCAAAGGATTTTGTTAACCAAGTTATCTTAGAAGAACAAGAGGTAAATCAAATTGGTTAAGGATACAACAACAAGGAGAGGATAGATTGACAAAGAAAAAGGTTTCAAAAGCAAAAGGCGTTGGATATAAGAAGAAGGAGAGGATAGCACTGCAAGAAACTAAAGCTGTAGCGAAGGAGCCGGTAATATCACTATCTTGTTTATGTTTATTATTATCCTTATACCATATCATGTATAAATTGACATGATGATTTGGATATATTGCTTTCCCAAGAAATAAGATTTCTAAAAAGTTTTGAAATCTACTGATTCTCCAAATATGGCATGCTTTCTTTTCCTGATCTAACACACTTATCCTTTTTAGTAGGATTGAAAGCAGGTGCATACCCCATCAGCTCATTAAATCTTATCTCATACTCTCCTATTGTGAAACTGCCTTGCTTCAGATACAAAAATTCTTTCATCTTCTTCCCAGATAAATCTTCAGAATGTAATTCTTTTTAAACACCTTAAGAAAATCTAGCCATGTCAAACTGCAAGGCCTGGTGGCACAGCTTGGAACAATCTTCTACCGCTAATATGTTGGACCTTGCAGTAAGTAGACCGCATAGTCAAATATTTCATTTGACTCATAATCCATCTGATCAAATACTCTTTTAGTACTTTTTAACCACCCTTTAACCTCGGTAGGGTCTGTACTTTCGTAGAAGTCTATAGCCCCTGCTTTCTAAGCTTACCATATCTCCTTTCCCTCTTCTCAGTAATTCTCGGAGGCATTTGTGCAAACTTAGGTACAGGAGACTCTCTATTGGCTCCTACAAATTTTACGTTAGTTGACTCTCCAACTTGATCTTTTATAGTGGATGACCTATAAAAAATATAATTATGATCACTATATGAATCTCTCACTATATATCATGTCTAAATGTTCTTATATGGCCCTATGGATGCCAAACCATGCTCTGATACCAAAAATGTAACACCCTACTACCATAGAGTATATACCCAAACATCTAGAGGACATCATGTACATATCCTATGACAATGGCATGTTAAAGCAGTTATATTCACTTATATGGCATCATACAGAATAAGACAATACTTAAAAAGCTCAACTCCTCATTTCATTTACTAATATAATTATCACCATATTCATTTAAACAAATACTTATATCATCAAAAGTATCTGAGAGTTTGCAACTTTTTTTACAAAAGCCTTATATGACATATGAAAACTACGTAAGAACATTCCACTACTCCCCAGATGTTAGCTGACAGACCTTTGAGCCATTTCTTAATCCAAAATGTTCTTATAGAGTATCTTGGGAACTAGGTCTCTTCTTTTGTACCTAAAAAGTCGTGTTGGAATTTGATGAGTTTTGCGAACTCAGTGAGTGAAACATCATTGATGATCTTACTTATGACAAATACACAAATATCTCACATATAACTAAATTCACATAATTCCTTATCTCAACAAGAAATAATGAATGTCACACATTTCATATACTCTTTTCAAGCATAATTTAAACATTTATCCTAATCAATCACATTATCCACAATTACACATATATGGCATATCAC
>JAOTJB010000006.1:23897761-23918786 GCA_027123815.1 Erythroxylum minutifolium | reverse complement strand
AACTAATTCATGTGTCACCATTCCATTGGTCCATGTGTCACCATTCTATTAGTACATATGTTATCCTTCTATTGGTCTATATGTTGCTATTCTATTAGTCCATGTGTCACTTACTTTAGGCTCCATATATAACTTATTTAAACCTTCATATGTCACTACCTATAAGGCTACACATGTCACCAATTGTAAGGCTACACATATCACCAATTGAAAAGCTACATATGCCACCACTCTATTTACATGTCATAAGTCTAAGGTGCCATTTGTCACAAATTTAAAGGGCCACTTGTAACAATTATACTCAAGCCACTCATCATCCATTTAACTGAGCCATTTGTCACTTATTCCCAATGCCACATGTCACCATTTCGTAGGAATAATCAACCTAAATTCCCATATATCAATTTGTCTTGCTCTTTAACATTTTTCTTAGACTAGATGCACATATCACCTCATCAATTACTTAATTGTAATAAACAATTCACTAATTATAATCCATCAATTCATGTTGTTAGTAAATCAAAATGCAGAAAATTAGGAATGCACATTCATATTACATTCATTTTTGTTCCATACCTCGGCATATGTCAATTGAGTGCATATACTATCTTTTAATATTTTCAAATCATGATTCATATGTGTGTGTATGCAAATATAATGCATGCCAATGGAATGCTCTTCATATATTCTCACATGATATGGCTTAATCTAACAATTAATCCTTAAATGTAGGAACGAGTTATTACAATTCTTCTTCCTTAAGAAATTTCATCTTTGAAATTCTTACCTGATTGATCGAATAAATAGGGGTATTGTCTCCTTATGCTTTCTTCAGTTTCCCATACGACTTCTTTTCTTGAATGGTTTTTACAAAGAACTTTAATTAATGGGCTAGTTCAGTTTCTCAATTGTTTAGTTTGGTAGCCAATTATTTTGGCGAGTTCCTCTATGTAACTCAAATTATTTGTAATTTCTACCTTGTGTGCTGGTAATACATGCGTCAGATCTGATTGATATCTCTTGAGCATGGTAACATGGAACACATTGTGAATCTGAGACATCTCTGGCGATAATGCTAACTTATATGCTAATGGTCCTATTCTCTTTGTAATCTCATAAGGACCAATATATCTAGGGCTCAATTTTCCCTTTCTACAGAACCTCAATACTCCCCGCCAAGGAGATACTCGTAGAAACACCTTATCTCCAAATTGGTAGTCCATATCTCTTCGATGCTGATTTGCATAACTTTTTTGTCTATCTTGAGCTGCTTTGATTTTACTATGAATCATTTATTAGCAGTGTCTTGAATCAATTATGGGCCCTCAATAATCCTCAAGCTTTCTTCATCCCAATATAAAGGCGATCGACACTTTTTGCTATACAATGCCTCATAAGGAGCCATGCCAATACTACTATGATAATGATTATTGTATTCAAATTTAGTAAGTGCTACATATTGATCCCATACTCCTTGAAATTCCATTACATAACCTTTAAGCATAGCCTCAACAGTTCTAATAGTTCTCTCACTTTGCCTGTCTGTTTGAAGATGGAATCTTGTACTGAAATTCAACTTTGTACCCAATGCTGTCTATAAACTACCATAAATTATAAAAGTAAATCTGGGATCCCGATCAAACACAATAGACAATGGAACACCATGTAATCTTACTAACTCATTAACACACCTCTGGGCCAACTGATCCAGTGTATTATTCTCTCGTATAGGTATGAAATGGACAGATTTCATCACTCTGTCAATAGTAACCTATATAGCATCATATCCTCAGATTCCTTTTGATTCTCTTCCAATTCCACTTTGGTATAGGAAATGATTGTAATTTTACAATTGGGGCCTGATGTTCTGCTTTTATCTGTTGACAAGTTAAACACTTAGTAAGATACCCAGCTATTTGCTTCTTCATCCCTAACCACCAGAAATGTTGTTTTAGCATATTATACATTTTGGTAGTATTAGGATGTATGGCATAGGTAGTTAAATGTGCTTCCTCTAAAATTTCTTTTCTCAATTCAGCAACATCAAGTACATATAATCTCTGCTTCATCTATAACACACCATCTCTCAATTCAAATTCGAAATTTAGATTCTGTTTTGATTGTTCCATAACCTTTACTAATTCTGGATCCTCACTTTGGGATTTCCTAATCCTTTCATGTAGTACTAGTTTAAGCTTCAATGTAGGTATCAACGCTTCATTCTTCCCCGAACTCAATTCAACATTCAATGCTCTCAATTGAACCAAGTGTTAAAACCTCGTGGTCTGAATATGGGCCACGTTACTATTAGATTTCCTACTTAAAGCATCAGCCACAATATTAGCTTTACCTGGATGGTATTCAATTATGCAGTCATAATCCCTAAGCAGTGCAATCCACCATCATTGTTACATATTCAACTCCTTCTGACTCAACAAATATTTTAAACTTCTATGGCCTGTATATAACTGAAATGTCTCACGATATAAATAATATCTCCAAATCTTCATTGTAAATACTGCTGTAGTAGGTTCTAAGTCATGAACTAGGTAGTTGAACTCATAGGGCCTCAACTGCCTCGATGCATATGAAATCACCTTAACATACTAAATCAAAACACATCCTAACCCTTAATGTGAGGCATCAATATACGCAACATATCCTCTTGATCTAAATGGGATAACTAACACCAGTGTTGTGGTCAATTGGTGTTTCAATTCCTCAAAACTTCTTTGGCAATCATCAGTCCATCTGAAGTGTACATTCTTCCTTAGAAGTTTTGTCAAAGGGGCTGCGATAAATGAAATCCCCTTGACAAACCTTCTTTAATATCCTACTAATCCTAAAAAACTCTGAATTTTAAGCACATTTTTTGGGACTTTCCATTTCATCATTGCCTCCACTTTCTTTGGATCCATCTGTATACCTTGTCCAGATACGATATGGCCTAAGAACACCACTTGATCAAGCCAAAAGTCGCATTTACTGAACTTGGCATATAATTGTTTCTCTCGCATTATTTGTAAGATTAACCTTAAGTGTTCAGAATGTTCCTCTCGACTTTTCAAATACACCAAAATATCATCAATAAATACAATCATAAAGTGATCTAGCTAAGGCTAAAATACCTTGTTCATCAGGGCCATAAAAGCTACCGGAGCATTTGTTAATCCAAAAGGCATCACCAAGAACTCGAAATGCCCATATCCAGTCCTAAATGAACTCTTCGGTACATCTGCTTTAGCTATCTTCAATTGATAGTATCCAGATCTCAAATCTAATTTAGTGAACACTTGAGCTCCCCGTCACTGATCAAGTAGATCATCTATCCTCAATAAGGGGTACTTGTTTTTCACTGTTACCCGATTCAAATGTCTGTAATCAATACATAATCTCAAGGTCCCATCCTTCTTTTTCACAAATAAGATTAGAGCTCCCCAAGGTAATACATTGGGTCTGATGAAGCCCTTCTCTAATAACTCCTGTAGTTGAGTCTTAAGTTCCTTAAGTTCCATAGCCGCCATCCTATATGGAGGAATAGATATAGGAGTTGTACTTGGAATAAGGTCGATAGAGAACTCTATCTCCCTGTTAGGGGTAATCTCAGTAATTCACTAGGAAATACATCAGGAAAATACATGCTAATAGGAATATCTTGAATTGTTTTCTCATTCCAGATATCAGTTACATAGGTTAGGTAAACCTCACTTCCGTCTCAAATCAATTTGAAAGCATTCATCAGAAAGATTAGTCTAGCTAGCATTGCTTGACTAACACCCCAAAATATTACTCTTAGTTGAGTTCCATGCCTAAGATGAGATCTATCTCTCTCAATTGGAGTACTATTACGTCGACTTCTAACTTCTCCTGATCAATCTGGATAATGCACTCTTTACACACTTCCCCACTCATAATAGCGTGACCTATAAGAGTATTCACCTCTAAACCATATTCCAACATCCCTTTCTCATAATATAATTTAGATGCAAAATAGGGGGAAATAAATGAATGAGTGGAGCTTGGATCTAGTAATGTAAATGCCTCAAATTGAAAAACATATAACACACCTGCAGCCACATCAAGGGAGTTTTGTGCCTCTTGTCTAGTAATAGCATAGATTCTGGCCTGGGATTGCGATTGGTTGCTTCACACTTCAGTTTTGGCATTAGGATCTAAAGAACTCACTCTTGCTCTACCTCTACCTCTCTGTCCCCTTACATTGGCTCTACTCTATTGGACAGTCACTTCAGATATGGATACCCCTCTCATTCTAGACTGTGCTCCTGCAATGGTGGGACAATCTCTGATCCGATGCTCAAAAGAACCACAACGGAAACAAGATCCTGACAATGTCCAACATTCGCCACCATGTTTCTTCCTGCAGTACCTACAACTAGACATCTATGATGGCTACCTGTTATATACAGGTCTTCTAGATGCCTGGCCTCTACCAAAAGAGGTAAAACTGCCTCTCGACCTGAATCCTGACTACCTCAACCTTAACTGTGACCCTGATGGTCCACTCTGATGTTTGATGAACTTTTTACTAGAATCAACTTGAAATTCACAAGTCTCTTCAATCTAAACTTCTGCCTGTGCTCACCTCGTTCATCCTTCAATAACTGTTTGATTATGATCGAAGCGACTCTAAACTCAGCAAAGCTACTCAAATTAGTGATTGCAAGTCTTGTTTTGATTTCCATATTCAACCCATCTTTGAATCGTCTGCATTTTTCTTCCTCAGTCAGGACTAGAGCCATAGCATAACCCAGCAACTCATTAAGCTGCAGTTCATACTCGGCTACAGTGAGGTTGCCCTATTTTTTAGACCAAGGAACTCGTTCATTTTCCTGTCTAGATAGATCTTTGGCATGTAATTTTCCTTGAAGACCTTCAAAAAGATTTCCTAAGTCAATCTTCAGATCGGGCCGAACTATCAGGAACGGTCTTCTACCATTGCTAAGCTGGACCTTATAGTAACGAGATGACATAATTAAACTTCTTATCCAGTTCACAATCCATCTGGTACAATATTCTTTCTATCTTCTCTAACCACCTTTCTTTCTCAGTAGGGTCTATACTCCTGTTGAAGTCACGTAGTACCTAAGGTGTCGATCCCACAAGGAAGTTAATCTAATCCTAAAATCTACGGCTGAAATTAATTCAAAATAATTCAATGAATAAAAGTTAACAAGAAAATAATTCAATCACACAATTAATTTCAATAATCAAATTCAAAAATGTAAACAAGATAGCAATTGCACACCTAATCACAAAACAACCTAAAAACAACCAATTGAGAGAAACGAGATTTTTATCTGACTTTAATGAAAACCTAATTGATTATGAAATTGTTGAATTACCAGTTTTAGACGGTCCTAAGTTGGATTACACTCTCTCAAGTTATAATCATTAACCCTAATACTAATCAGATTATCAGAAATTGAAACCTCTTGATTCATAATTTATTCCAAAACCTATATTAGATCTTAGGTTTTCCAATAAACTACTGAAACTTATATATGATATCTCGTTACATAAATTTACCAATTTGATTTAATTCTCGATTTATTAAACTATATAACTCTCATTAGTGTAATTTAATGATTTTCACTCAATTCACCCTATCAGTTTGTCACCAAATTATTAAGTGTAGAATTTGAATCACAAATAATTTAATAAAAACATAATAAATCAACTTTCATTAATATCAAAGACAAAATTCCTGAAGGTAAGTTTAGACAGGTACTTAACATTCAACAAATCTATCATCTATGGCTATCTCGATTTCTATACAATCATAAAGAACAAAATAAAACCAGAAATAGGTTCGGAATAGAATGATGGAGGCAACAACAGTAGGAAAGCTTCTATTCTCGAAAGTACTTCATGTAGGCTTTCTCTCCACGTCTCTCTTCCTTTGTTTCCTTTTTTAATCTCTCGATAAGGCTCTTTAGGGTTTTGGGATGTGGCTGATGTAAAAAGCTCTTCTCTTATATTCTTTAAATACTTCGGCAACCCTAGGGTTTTCTTTTTTTTTGAACGTCTGCTCGACGTTGGCCTTGATCGTGACATACTCTTTGTCACGATCATGGCCCAAATGTCATGATTGTGGCCTATGGTAGAGTCTTTCTGTCACGATCATGCCCCTTAGGTCATGGCTCACATGGTTCTGTCACGATCGTGGCCTATTGCGCCATGATCATGCGCCGTTGTTTCAGCCCGAAAGTCTCTGACTGGTAAGAAATTCAGAACCAACGGGTAAGTGATGCAGAGTTATAAATTATGGAGCTAGTTCTGCATTACCCACCCGTAATAGGTTAACCATTATAAACTGGTAGTTATGAAGCTGGTTCTGCATTGCTTACTTGTAACAAGTCACGAAGTTGGTTCTACATCACTTACTCGTAACTGGTTATCCATTATTTATAGAGTTGGTTCTACATTACTTACTAGTAATTAGTTAACTAGTATAAACCGGTATAATAACATGTATAAAGCCTAACAATATACCATAAGTAAAAGCAACTCATACTTTTTCAATTCAACTTATTTTCGAAATCAATTACAAGAGGATTCATAATCATTCAATTTAATGCATAATTTCAATGTAGCTTCCAACCATACAAAATTTAACTTTCAAATTAAAACTCATATATTGCCAAAGCATACACTTATCCTAGCAATATTCACTTTAAAATATCATTTGCATAAAATTTAGCATAAATATTCATTTCATGATTAAATGAAAACCATTTGTATAAACTCAATTTGAAGAACACTCACATATCATCAATTCTTTTACAAAGAATTAAGTCATATAAAACAATTAAAATACACTCACTATTTTGCAAACTTACCATCAAGCATACTCACACATTCGGTGTCTCTCATTTACCTACACAAAACATATTTTGCTTAGGCATTTATTTCCAAATTAGGAAATAAGGCATTAAAACTATATATTCAGTTTAACAAAATTTGAGATTTGTATCTAATCGTGTAACACACATGCTAATCATATTTCTGCTTACTTCTGTAAGCTAACCTATTGGTCACCGTTTCCAAATATAACTTCAAATGTCACTTAAACACCATATTTTATTCATTCTATCTTACCAATTTATTCAAAACACAATCTTAACTAATTTAATTCACTATATTATAATCGTGCATGATGAGTCATGATTATGACCCATGTCTAAAATCCATACCTCCACTTTTTTCTTAATTTTCTCATAGAAAACGTTCAAATTAGGTTTTAATTCTTTTATAAATTTGTTCCCCTATGTCTCTAATTTCTATATCATCAAAAATCATGACATTTCAACTTATAAATCGTGAAAAATGTACCAAATATCACAAGTTATTTCAACACAGGGGCAGTATCAGGTTACCATTTTAATTCTCAAATTTCAATATCATTCATCTTGAATTAGGTCTAGGTATCTTCCAGAGATTTTTATTAATATGTCCTAAGCTTTAGATCCAATTGGAATCACCCAATTTGGAGGTATGTAGGCTGAGTTATGGCCAAACCATTGGAACTGGTTTAAGTTAAACTAAGACAAAATCCCACTACGCATTCCTCTCTTGTCATATTCAACTAATTGCATACAAAGAAACATCAAAGTAATACCAAGACAACATTGATATTAACACATCTGTCTCACTCAATAAAACCTATAAAAATTAAAAATTTAAGCTAGGAAATTTACCACTTTTTCCTCCAATCTTTTGAGTATTTCATGAGTACTTCAAGATTTCTCCAAATCAGCATCAAATTCCATCAAAAATGACTACAGTCTTCTTCCTATCTCCTTGGACAATGTTCAACCTTAGCTTCTCTTCTTTTCCCTTTCTTTTTTTTGTCTCTCACATCACTCTTACATTTATGTTGAAAGAATGAAGCAAACTGTCTTAAGTTTTGCTTTTCATACTCATTTAATGGATTACATATGTCACCTTCCTATTTGTCTAATGACTCATCAAACACATGTCATCATCTCATTGGTCATCTCTAATGACTCATCAATCCACTAATATCATGTAAAAATACCAAATTACCTATAGTTAGTACAAAACGACCAAATTGCCCTTTAATGTATTTAATTAACCAACTAACTGAATTAAATCTCAAAAACATTCTACAACCATCTTGCTTTCAAATTGACCATGAAATACTCTAATTAGGGTCAATGCTTATTTATTGAATGCTTTTAAAAATTTTGAATGGGCTTAAAATCATCAATACCCATTATTTTCCAAAAAGGCATTTCAGTCCAATAATTTCAGATTATCCAAATTCTATTCAAACAACCTCCGTTTTGACCTATTTAAGTTCATATGGACTCCAATCCTAATTTTGGAGCTTTTGATCATATTTTGAAATTATTCGGTAACTTTTTGGTTGCCTAGAAGAAATTTTGGATTGAATCTGGGAATCATTAAATGTCACCAAAATTGTCTAGATTTTATTCAAAAGTATCACCTAAATCTCCAAAGCACATTTCACAGCTTTTAAAACTCATCCCAGAACCATCTCTGTTCTACCTTTAATGTCCGTTATAATCTCAATAATACATTGAAAAATTTTCGAAAACTCCAAAAAGCAACGAAATGTGTCTAAACGAGCTTTAAAAGCTGCAAAATGTGCCAGACAAGTCTAGAGCCATCTTTGGTCTGTCTATGATCTCTATTATAACCTCAATAATACATTTAAACACTTAAATTACTCTATTACACAATAAATAGAGCATACTCTATAAAATGCATGTATAACACATTACACAGTACAATCATCGAACTAGGATATTACAATTAATATATGCATGTTATCATAAATTATTGGATTAGACTATTTATAAAATTGCTAATATATTTATGTATAAGAGAAACTTTAGTTCCTAAAATTCACTAGTTGATAGCCTCAATTTCTACTAATTATACTCAGTTGTTAATTTCAATGAACAATAATAGCAGTGGAAGATAAGTTTAACGATGAAATGTAGGGTTTTCGATTTAATATTGTTGTTGAGGAGTTATGAAATGAAGAACCAAATGTTTTAGTAAAATACAATGTATGATAATCAAAAATCTTTCCTTATAGATGTTGTATTTATCATGGAGGGATGAACCTTTATATAGAGTGTATACGATATGTTATTCATTATCTATTGTTGATGTATATCATATTTTTTATGAATGGAATATTTTTCCAATTTAAAATAAAAATAAAATCATCACAATTTGGAAAATAAATTCTTATTGTAATAATTATAATTACACAAAAATATTTTATTTCAATTTTTGGAGTCCAATGGCTTTATTTTTAATGTTGATAAATGATTTTTCAAATTTTGAAAAAATAGAAAGCATAAGGGAAGGGCAGCTTAATGGAAGTTCCCAAAGTTGTGTCTAACATAGTATAGGTATAAAGCTTCCTTCCTAAGATGTGGGCATGCTTCATGGGCATACTCATAGTTACCCTTAACAAATTGTGGATGGAAGCCTTCCTTTATGGTAAAGTCTAGAATTTTTTCTACGAAAAAGGAGATATAAGACTTCTTTCTATAAGAAATAAAAGTGACATGGTTTTATAACATATGGTAAGTTGACATTATTGTTCTAATTAATTAAACATGTGATAAATTGATAATATAAAAATATTGAACTTGTAAAACCTTTATGATATAAAATCATCTAATAATAAGTAAATAAATATTATAAAACTTCTTTATTTTTCCATATGATTTTTATGGGATTATGCTAAAACAACAAAACTTATCATATTAAATGTATTAAGGGATAAAATATGTTCATCCTAACATATGTTTATAATATTTCGGTATTGGATATTTCAAATTAATAAAAAATTGAATATTAAAGCACTTAAATTACATTAAATTGAATTTTTATTTTTATTAATTTAGTATTTATAACATCACATTATAAATATGCTAACTTCAAATAGCCAAAAAAATAAGGAGAGATTTTGTATATGAAGTCTATTCAAACCATTTACACGTAACACAATTAATTTGATCTTTAGTAAATATCGATATATATATGTGTGGTTTTATATAGCCTTGGATTGCTTTTACATACTATATTTATATTTTTAACCACCACACCTACTTTAATAAGGATCATTCACTAGAACTCATCATAAACTAGTTTTATAACAAAATCCTTTTGCCTAACAAAATTTATGATATTTTTCTTTGGTAATTGGAAACAAATAATTGTGTGTGTTTATGAAACAATAGAATGTGATTGCATATGCAAAGAGGGATAACTACAACTTCAAACCTCATACTCTACCTCTAATCTTGACAAAAGATATTTTTATCGTGTGTAAAAGGTAAAGTGTTATTTTTTGAAAAACATAATGACAATTATATATAAGTATATTTTTCTTTTTTTATAAATTTAACTAAAGGTTAACCTAAAACTCAATTTCTTTTTTAAAAAAGCTCAATTCTAGCCCAAAGCTTGGTTAACTTGGACTTAACCTTTAACTATAGGTCGAGTTAGACCAAAGCTTGGTTAACTTGGACTTAACCTTTAACTATAGGTCAGGTTAGACTCAAGCCTTTTTTCCATCCCTACCTCGAAAGAATGATGTTGCAAGACTTGTTAAAATAGAAATTGTTGACTTCACAATTTAGTGATTAAAAATTTTTAACTATCTTGGCCATTTCGAGTGATAACATTTTGAAATTAATTCTTCATCACAAAATTAAAGTGGTATTAGCCTTATTTTGTAACATTATAATGCCCATACTCATATGGAAGTGGAACATTTGATTTTCGTTAATATAAAACTTTTTATAACAACAAAAAATGATATATATGAAGTTATTTAATTTGCATTGAGTTACCATTTCATAGCACTTCTAAAATAATTGAAATTATCCATATCATCTAGTATTTATGTTTTGCAAAAGCTAAATACATGACATTTTTTACTTTCAAAGAAAAGAAATAAGAACATGTACTGCTTTTAAATATACATTGGAGGACATTGAAAATTAACATAGAAATGAATACAAATTAGGAAAAAATAAAAAAGATTTGAAGCAAATGGACAAAAATATAAAAATTTTAAGTTCTTCCCTCTATAAGAAGTTAAGTCCTTACATTACTCGAGAGAATTAATATGATCCTTGTATTCAATTATATATATATATATATATAATGGCGTTATCTTTTTATAGGGTGATGATATTTATAGTATAGAGTAATGATATAAAAATAGTAGTGGAAATTTTTATTAGAGTGATAATATTTCTTAGGAATAACATATTCCAAAGTACCCATTCTTCTTTTCAATTTAGTGCCTAAACTTTTAAAATTTTCAATTAAGTGATCAACCTTTTATAAGCATAACAATTCAATTCAAAACATTAGTTTTATTAGTATTTTATTGATTTACAAACGAAATCTTTTTGTCCTTGATTGTAGGTAATCACATGAAAAATTATTTGCCATCTAATCATTAACATAGACTAAATAGTTGGGAATTAATTTTTTACCTGGATACCTATACACCATAGACAAAAACGATTTGTTAAAAAAATTAATAAAATATTAACAGAAATAACACTTTGATCCTAATTGTTAAGGTTATAAAAAGTTGGTCACTTAACTGAAAATTTTAAAAACTTGGGCACTGAATTGAAAAAATCTCAAAAGATTGGGTATGTTCGAATATGTTAACCTTATTTCTTGTATATAACAATAGTATTTATATAATAAATTAAAGATATTTTTATATATAGTGTTAGTAATTCTTGTATACAATGGTAATATTTACATAATGGAGGTATTTTTATAGAATGATGACATTTTTAAGAGAACATGCTCAAAATTGTCTAACCTCTTAAGACTTTTTCAATTAAGTACCTAAGCTTTCAAAATTTTCAATTAAGTGACCAACATTTTAAAACTTTAACATTTTAGTTTAAAATGTTATCTTTGATGATATGATGTGTCTACTAAACGCCACACAAATTTCCATCTATTTGGGGCATCAGTAAAAGCTAACGTTTTGAACTGAATTGCTAAGGATTTTAAAGATTGGCCACTCAATTGAAAAAATTGAAAAGGCTGGGTTCACTAAATTAAAAAATCCTAAAATTTTGTGCCCTTGAAGATTGGTTATCCCATATTTTTGTATAGAGGTGTGATATTTCTTGTATATAATGGTGATATTTACATGGTAAAATGATTGTATTTTTTATAAATTGGTGATATTTCTTATATATAGTGGTGATATTTATACTATAGAGTGATAGTAATTTTGTATATATTAGTGGTATTTCTTCTATACAGTAGTGGCATTTACAAAATAGGAGAGATGGTAATTTTTGTATATTGTTGGTATTTCTTGTATATAGTGATGATGTTTACATAATAGAGAGGTGATATTGACATCATATAATAATGATATTTTATGTATAGAACAATGATATTTTTAGTATATAGTGATAGTAATTATATATATAGCGATGATATCTTGTATAAAGAGGTGTTTTTAAAATAATAAGTTGTTTTTTTTAAGAATGTAAATATATATTATTCCTTGAGCGGAAGCATAGGTATAAAAGTCACGTAGGACTGTTAAAAGACAATTGCAAGTTTTTCTAGAAAAGATATAAACATGGATAACTACGATATCATATCAGGAGATTATCTACTATAAGATTAGCCACTTAGAGATAATATTAGATCTAAATTTGTGTTTGGTCATGAATAAACAAAAACACTCTTTAAATAATATTAGAGTTCGTATTTATTAAATACAACGGTATTATTTCTTATAAAGAGTAATTCTTTTTTTGTATAGAGTATTGACACTATTTGTATTAAGTGGTGACAATTTTTTGTATATAGTGATAGTATTTTTGAGCAAAGTGATGATATTTTTTGTATAAAATGGTGATATTTTTCATATGAAGTGGCGATATTTCTTATATGAAATAGTGGTATTTACATAATAAAGAAGAGGGTTTATAATATAAAGTAATGATATTTTTTTTATATAGAGTAGTGATTCTTTATATATATATAGTGATGATCCTTTTTGTATATAGTGGTTGTATTTCTTGTATAGAGTGGTCATATTTTTAGTTTAATATGGTGTTTTTTATGTAGTGACATTTTGTTGTATGGTAAAATGGTATTTTTTATAGAATAATGATATATTTTATATATACATATTGGTAGCTTACATGGAACCTAGCTATTAATCTAAAACATCAGAATTTAGAAAATTAAGGATTAATTCAGGAAAACCCACAATAAGATATGAGATTTTATAACAATCCCCCTTACTATTTCTTTTCAATTCCTTTTGCATTTAGTCTCATAAATCACTAAATTATTATTTGCATACAAAGTGGATGATAATATTTTTTGTTGGAGATTTACTAAATTTAATTAATTTTAGTCTCTCTCTAGTGGTGGGTGATATTAAGCACCTTAATCTTCTTCTTTTTTATTTTACGTATTCTTATATTTTGAACTTAATCTAAGTTATTAGCATTTAATAAAAAGAAAAGGAGAAATGCATTAACTTAATTATGAACTATAAATATGGAGGTTATAGAGAACATAAGGGAAGAAATAAACAAATAACAATATAGAATTTATAACTTTGTTTTGATTATTTTAATTTTGGATCTAATAAGTTTGTTAATAATGTATTAACTTTATTGTTTCAAAGTTGATGTATTTAATTCACTTTCATTTGGAATCAAGCCTACCAAAAATACACAAATTGTCATCTAGTATTATGGGATAAAAGATTAGTGAAGGACTTTGTGGAGTAACTATAACCCAAGCAAATTAAAAAACATGGCTTGCCCAAATTACTTAATTGAGCATTTCTATAGTGATAAAAATTAAGGAGACTAACTAGGAAGTCAAGAACATGAAGGTGGATGAAGAACATGAAAAGAAAGTTGTCATTGTTATTAAAGTATTTAATTATATGTCAAATTAATTAAAATAAATGAAATAATAATATATTCGCAAGGTATTTTAATAATCTGATAAATATTTTCAATAAATTGAGTTCATTTTAAAATGTTATGTTAACAAAATTTTTAATTCAAATTATTTGGATAAGTTAAATACATTTAGTTTTTATTTTACTTTTGATGAATCATCCACTCAAATATAATAATAAAAACAAATGTTACCATAATGTATATATTATCATCAATTATAATTTTTTCCGTTGTAACTTTTACTAATGTCTAATAAATACTAAATCACCCTAAACCAACTGTTTGAAATTGGATTAGCTAGACTAAATTTTATTTTATATAATATTAATAACATTTTAGATTTTACAAATTAATCCATTATGAGTTGAATTGTTTATTTTAAAATTGAAACTTAATATATAAAAACTAAATATTTTGACTCACCGACATTTTTTATTGAAAATATCTAAAGTATTTTCATTTCTTTCCAATTTCATTTTCACTCACTTGCCTCTACCCTTTGGTATTGTCTGACATTGACCAACTAAAATTTTCATCCAAGTGTATAATTTAAGCTTTCTCTTTCGCTCCAACATTCTTCTCCCACCATTCTTAAATACAAAACATTTTTTACTTACTATACGTAATTTTTCCTTCAACTATGAAATACCAGATCTTTTTCATTTAAATACACACTATTTTTATTCAAAACTTGTTTAGTTTTAATGGATTAATACATTGGTCAAACAAAAGGAGGTCAATTCAGCCACTAATAGTTGTTTGGGTCAAGCTTGAACAACTATAATCTTGAATAAAGAAAGGTAAAAATATCTTACCCAATGTCAACTAATTAAGGTGGGTAAATGGTTTTTAAAACCAAACAAGGAAAAATCACATTCTAGAGGAATTCAAGAAAATATTCTATATAAGTACGTCCATTACCCCACTCTTGATGAATTGTTGAGCAAATGTAATTTTAATCTAAGATTGATGTTATTAGGTAAAAAACATGTGCATTTCAATCAATTGCCTTTACTTCACTAAACTAACTAGACAATTTTACATAATGTTTAAGTATAAAAAAATATATTAAATCACTTTAAAAACCTATCGTAATTAAACTGAAATCAATGAAAAAATAGTTTCATTTTTATAACTGAATTCAAAATTTTTGTTAGGTTTATTGATAAGGAATATAGCCAAAGTTAGGCATAACTAAATTCCCCCTTTGATCACTACTAAGAGGTTATACTTATGTAAATGTGGATTATTTTTTCTACAGAAAAAAAGGCATTGATAAACCTTTTGAACAAGAAGTTATAGAAATGCCAATATGTAGGATTTATTGCCTCTCAACTTGCTTTAACTTCATCTATAACTATATAAAATGAGGATAGTATTTAAATTCAATGATCAGAGTAAATGATCTTAATGACAAAGAAGAATTTGACATCTTTTTTTATTTTATAGGATTCAAATCTTCATGTCCACCAAGTCCGTACATAACTAATTATATTAAACTGTATTATATTGTTTTAATTGTGTTATTGAGTTATGAAACTTTTAATGTTTGTAGTACTTGCCAATATTCATATATACAAATTTGTCGACAAGTTTATAACTAAATGTTATCCTATTTGTTTAAATGGTTTTCATTTCATCTTGAGTTAATTATTCATGATTTAATGTTTTTATTTTATGAGTTTTATCTTGAGTATAATTAGTAAATGTTTAAGTTGATGAAGGACTTTGGTAATAATGATAGTAACGTTTGTGACATATTATGTATAAACATCCAAATGTTATAAGTCATAGTAGGAACGTTGTAGAGCACCTAGAATTTGTCGCGTAGCATTTTTATAGCCTAAGGAATATAGCTAGTTTTTTCCATACTAGTATTATGCCTTTTTGTATGGTCTATTCATACCATCATCATTCAATTTATTGTAACGGTACTTTTGTGTAGAGTGATGCTATTTTTTGTATTAGGTGGTACTTTTATATAGAATGTTTGTATTTATGTATACTTTTATATAGAATGTTCGTATTTTTTGTATTTTGTATTGGGTGGTGCTTTAGTTCATTGAATCAAGAATAACAAATTGTAATATGTATAGAACATAAACACATAAACCTACTATAATGTATGATCTATGTGCCTAATCCTCATACCCAAATTTCAGGCACAAAATAAGTAAATGACACAATTTTCATTTTTTTCAATAATAAAAATTTTATTCAAATTGTTAATCACTTTATTTGATTAAACTAAATAATAATATTTAAATGTCAAAGATCATTGCAATCCAACAGAGATAGGAAGTGTGGACTACAAATATGAAAGATCACATTAAAGACCAACTGACAATATCAACTACCATAAAATAAGTACATATAGGCATAATACAATCGCCTAATGCTAGATCTAGTGTAATATCAAAATTTTTCCATAATAGTACATAAATATATTACCACCTATAAGTGCTCCACTTAGATACTACTCACCATCCCTCACATAATACGAGTCAAAAATAGTTATCCCCTTGCTTTTAATTGCATATAACAATGCCCCCAATGCTAATTACAAAGTATAGGGATGAAAAACTACAAAGAGAAACAAAGAGAAACATATTTAAATCCAAATTATTATGGTATTTGTATGCTCTTCATTACCAAACTCCAAATCATTGCCAACATTTCTCAAATGCTTAGTAACAATATGCAAGAAATCAATGATAAATATTTATCCAAGTTTATATCTAATAGGAGTGTAAAATGACATGTGTTCCTTTATAGTATTTAATCTTTTATGCTTATTTTATACTAATATATAGTTATTATGCTTATATTCTGATTTAGAATACATTTGGGGTTATTTATTGCAAAATGAACATAATTGGGCAATTTCAGTAATTCTTCTTAGATTGGTTAGATCTAAAACTATTTTTTTCTAAGAGATTTGGACTAAATCAGGGTCAGAAGAAGTAAGACACACCTATGTAATTGTCTAGAAAGAAGCACCACTAGGTAGAAAGATCCACATTCTGAGCACAACTATGCGTCATACCATATTCACTATATATATGTATATATATGTATATATTGCCTTAAAATATATTAAATTGTTAAATCTGATTTGTGTTTATTGTTTGATTTATATATTGAGTATTGATTGTTTTTATATATAATCTTGATTATTATATCACTTGATTATTAGGATGTGATAAGTGTAAATTGCATCTTGTTTTAGGGTATAGTTTGATATATGTTTAGTTGTTAATTCGATCATTTAGTATGTGTTTAAGTTAGAATTGTGTAAGTTTGTTAACTATTTGTGTTTTAAGTGTTTTATGGTTTAATACAAGCTTTTGAGCTTAAATATTATGTTTTTGAGGTACCTTGATGTGTTTGCTAGTGTTTCAAGGCCAATATCGAAGAACAGAGGAGTTTCAGAGGGAACTCAGGCCATAACATAAGCCTACGATCGTGGCAGGTAGGTCATGATCATGACAAAAGCACTAGGATTGGCCCATGATCATGGCCTGTATGCCACCATCATGACAGAGAGCTTACTAAAAGGCCAAGATCATGTCATATAGGCCACGATCGTGACCAGCGACAGGACAAACATGGGGACGCTTCGAGACTTATGTTTTCAAAAGACTTTTCGATCTTTTTGGACCCCAAAAAAGACCATAAGTTACCCTAAATAGAAAACCCTATAAGAAGAACATGATGTGTGTAGAGAAAGGAGCCTTCATTCAGCTACTTTTGGAAACCTTAAAGAGAGAAAGAGGAAGAGGAAGAGAAGAGGAAGAGGAAAAAGGAGGAAGAAAAAGTGGTTTTGATGTGCTCCCAGATCAGGAGGTTTTTCGACATTGCTACCTTCCCAGATCATCCATTCTAAGTATCTGTTTCCTTTTCATTTCAATTTTATTCATTTATAAAGTTGGCATGGATTGTATGATGATAGATAGTAGAATGATGATGATGTTCTAACTGTTCTTCGGGATATTTTGATTTAATATTATCTGAGTTTATTTTGTGTTAATTGAATTGGGTGTTATGATTTGTTACTTGTCTTGCATAATTCGGTAATAAAATAAAAGGATGAACTAGATAAAAAATGATTGGATCGGTTTAATAACAGTTAGGCGATTCAATAGAACACGTAACTAATCATATCGATAACTGTGTGGAGAGAGATCCAGTTTAAGACCTGACAGTTTATTAAAGTACTTCAAATCTAATTAGGGTTGTGAGTCTTTTATTAATTGAAAGATTACAAATTTCATAATCCAATTAGGGTTTAAAAATTAGGATCAATGGTCATAACTCCAGAGAGAGTAATTAGCCCTAAGATTGTCTAGAACCGACATCCCATTAACACATAATTGGCTAGGTTAGCATTAATGATAGGTAAAATCCGCTTTCTCATAACTTGGTAAATTCCTTGGTTTATTTCCATTATACTTGCTTGTTGCTCAATTGTTAATTCCTTTATGTTTAACTTCTAATTTAGTTAGCTGAATTCAATTCTCGTATTTACTTTCCATGGCATTGTTCATTTTTACTTCTATATCTTTTTAGCCTTAGAATATTAGGATTAGATTATTCCCCCGCTGCATAGGATCAACACCTTTAATACTACGCTATAAACCTTGCGCTTGTGGAATATTAAAGGTTTATAACATTAAAACTTACCCTGACCAATTTTTGGCACTATTGCCAGGGAGGTGTAAAATTATTTTAATTCTTATATTTTGTAATTTTGGTACCCAATCACAAGAAAAACAAAGTGTGGGAGGTTTGGGAAAAAAGTAGAAATCACATTGATTTGGACATCACAAGGCAACGATGAAGAATCTAGCAAATTAGATACTAAGAAGAGATAAAAAGAACAATCATGGAGTATATATATTATAGGGAACAAAGGATTCTTGCAGATTTCAATGAGTCCCAATCTAGTTGGGAAAATCATCATCCATATATGGGCACGTACACTTGAGAACTAACCAAATTTCTATTAGTCTGACAATGTAAGTATTCATATGGGACATCAAGACTTATTAGGATTTCAAAAAGATGAGTCCAGTTCTTGGGATTCCCAGTTGGATAAAATCACGGATAAGCTAACAGACAAGGAAGAGACCCAGAAGAGACTGAAAGAGCGATTTGATGAAAAATCATGCCTCTTCTATTCACAACCTGGAGATTCAATTGAGACAACTTTCTCGTGAATTTTGTCAGAGAAGTTTGGAAGACTCTCTGAGCAATATGGAATTACATCAACGAGAGCAATATGAGGCTATTATACTTATAAAGGAAGAGTAAAAAAAACTAGTGGGAAATCAAGCTAAACCTCATCTTATAAAAGATCAAGAGATGAAGAAAGAAGATGAAGAAAAGAATGACAACCTTCCCTATTATTCCCTAGATCTTAGTATACCATCCATGAAGAGAACAAAAATCATTCGGATTATTAGTGCCAAGTGACATTCAACATGAATGACGTATTAAAGAATCCGAAGGAGGGTGACTTATTTAGAGAAATTGATGTGCTTGAATCTTTAAAGGAATGAGAGGACGAAGAACAGTTGACAACAGACATCAAGTTTGAAGAAGCTATAGAAGTCTCTATTTAAGAAGCTAAAGAAGAAAAGGAGATAAAGGTTAATAAGGAAGAATCAAGAAGAGAACAACTCACCCTCTTGCTGGTAAAACTACTAAATTGCATGGAAGATTTGTGGAGTTTTGTTATTCCCTATTTTGTTAACAGTTTACTAAAAAAAAGAGACATTATTGAGCTTAATTGGTTTTCATAATTTTATCAATATTATCCCTCTAATCATTTTGCAATTTGTAGCTTACTTATTGGCTACAAAAGTGATGTTGAACGAAAAGGGTGGAAGTAAGTTGCTCATAATTAATCCTGACTGAGTTTCTAATGATACAAAGTTAAACTAATGACTACAAATTAGCACATTCAGTAGTTAGATTTAAATTGTTATGTTTAGTTAGATTTTTTTTAATTTTAAATAAAACTTTAATGATTTGAAATGATCTAGGATTACTAATTCTCTTACTCTCTTTAAGCAATTCCAAGATCAGACAACAATCTCGAGCCTCAAGAGGATTTGGTCTCAACACCTCACCATCATCACCGTAAGGTTTTGTTTCTAACCCTTTTCTTTTAAATTTAGACTTTATTTTTTTTATTTTATTTTATGTTATTTCCTTCCATGTATTTTTGTTTGTCTCCTTCTCAAATTGAGGACAATATGTTGTTTAAGTGTGGGGAGGGTTATGTGTTTTGCTTTGAATGTGAACTTTGCAAATTGTTATATTAGTGGGTTTAGGTTGCATATTATGAATTATATGAATGTATCGATTGCTTAGATGGAATGAAATCGATTTAATCTTGAGCATAATCTATTAGATTGTGAAGATTCATTAGGTCGTGAAATTAGTGATCTGAGTTTTTTGGCTAAAATATGCAAGTTAATTAGGTTTCGGGGTTAGTTTATCACCCTATAAGTTGTCACATTAATTCATAGTGTTAGGTCTTTTGACTAAGTAGCTTTACCAATATTTTTTCATGAAAACGAGTAGCTAAAGCAACGAGGTAGGCATTAATTAAAAAAAGTAAATGTAAATTTTAAATAAATAACTATTCCTCTAGCCTTCGGGTTATAAATAAAGTTAACAGCTAGTTGTAGCTCACTAACCGAATTGACATGCATCATAAATGTATGCCTTCACGTCAAAAGGCTATAATGACATTCCAACCAAGTAACTTACTAAAAAAATGTCTTAGTCGAGTAACGAGATCGACATTTATCACCAATGTTTACTAATCGCAAGTTTCCAATATGAATAAGTTTGAATAATTTAACCTTGATATTTCGCAAGCGCATGGGTCGTTTACGTAGCACTTAACGTTTCGATCCCACAAAGAGGGTTAATCTAATCCTAAAATCTAAGGCTAAACACAATTCGCAATAATTTAAAATGAACAAAACTAAGCAAGA
>JAOTJB010000006.1:23864263-23877977 GCA_027123815.1 Erythroxylum minutifolium | reverse complement strand
ATCATAAACAGAATATTTTTTCTATCTTGTCGAATAACTGCTTTGAATTGTTTGATATGTTCTATCATTTAAGCTGTATCATACATTCTGATATATCTTCGAGCATCTCTTGAATTATGAGTTTCTTTATTAGAGGCGTGATATCTGGTTAAAAGTTAGTCCAATCTTTCTTCTCGTGCATAAGTTTCTTTGATTAATGCTTTTAAGGCTACTTTGCGATCAAAATATCCCCTATTCATGCCTGAAATTGAAAGATAATTATAACAGATTATGATAATCGATCATAGGGTTGAACACTTGATCAAGTAGATATTGCTGTAAGAATGGTATAACGCCATAATGTTTTAATTTTTTAAAGAAATCAATAATATCAATTCAGTTTAAACAGATAAGACTACCTAATAACATGAATAAACATGATTCAATATAAACAATAAGTATGAGTAATAAATGAATATAAGTAATAAGTGTATATAATATATGCATTAAGGGATGAAATAAATCATTAAAGATAACATAATATAGGTTCAATAATTTAAGCTTATGTTATTATTAACTAGATTATTATCATCATCATCATCATCATCAACATCATTATTATTATTATTATTAAAATTTTCATATTATTATTAATTTTCTCCTTATTATTATAGAATTTATTCTTGTTATTAATATTTATTATTATTATTAATTTTCTACTTATTATTATTCTAATTATTATTAATTAAATTAATTATTAATATTAAATTCCTTTATTATTATTATTATTAAATATTAATAACAAGAATAAATTCTATAATAATAAGAGAAAATTAATAATAATATCGAATTTCTAATAATAATAATGATGATGATGATGATGATGATAATCTAGCTAATAATCACACAAGCTTAAATTATTGAACCTATATTATGTTATCTTTAATGATTTATTTCATTACTTAATGCATATATTATGTACACTTATTACTTATATTCATTTATTACTCATATTTATTGTTTATATTCAACCATGTTTATTCATGTTATTAGTTAGTCTTATTTGTTTAAACTCAATTGATATTATTGATTTCTTTAAAAAATTAAAATGTTATGGCTTTATATCATTCTTACAGCAATATCTACTTGATGAAGTTTTTAATCCTACGATCGATTATCGCAATCTATTATAATTATCTTTTTATTTCAGGCATGAATATGGGATATTTTGATCGCAAAGTAGCCTTAAAAGTATTAATCAAAGAAACTTATGCACGAGAAGAAAGATTGGACCAACTTTAAGAGATGCTCGAAGATATATCAAAATGTATGATACAACTTAAATGATAGAACATATCAAACAATTCAAAGCAGTTAATCGACAGACAGAAAAATTTTCTGCTTATGATCAATCATCTTATCGATTAAGACATATCTGTATATGTATTATGTATTTCTCTCACAATGAATAAGAATTATTTCTGTACACAGTTTGAAGAACATATAGAAGACACTCGAAATAGACTTAATAAATATTAATAATAATAATAAGAAATATAATAATAATAACTATAAGTATAATTAAGAAATTTAATAATAATAATAAATATAATTAATAATAATAAGAGTAATAATAAGTACAAGATTAATAATAATAATAAGTAGAAAATTAATAATAATAATAATAATAAATATTAATGACAATAATAAAGTCTATAATAATAAGGGGAAAATTAATAATAATAAGGAATTTTTAATAATAATAATAATAATGATATGATCTATTCCGTTCTTTGAACCAAACAGCCCATTAGAAAGTATATTAATTTATTGATATTATTATTTTAATTTGTGTAGCATTATCTGATATTAATTTATATTGTAATTTATAAAGGATGACTACACCATATGGTTCGAGCAGTCCTACTCCTGCACCACATCCAGGGCCGGTATATCCATACTTGCTTTACTTATGGCAGAAGCATAGGGCGTTGGCCATATTTAATAGGCAGATTGATCCGGATAGGGCATTAAGGATTAGACGAGTTGATAAAGATTTTTGATAGTATCCAGTAGATAGAAGAGTGGCAGATTACATATTCTTGGAAGGATTTCGAGGTATATATTACATTGGAGGAAGAGTTCCAGTAGATCATTATTTGATTACAGCATTAGTTGAGAGGTGGAGACCCGAAACTCATAAATTTCATCTACCTGTGGGTGAGGCCATCGTCACTTTACAGGATGTAAAGGTGTTATGGGGTCTAAAGGTGGATGGTAGGGCAGTTGTTGGACGTTGTTTTGGGGCTAAACGTGACTGGGTTGGTTTGTGGGAGTGCCTTCTTAGCTTCACTCCTGGGAATGATGATATTGATGGATACAAAATGAGAATACACGCACTGCAACCGTATCTTACTGCTCCCTTAAGTGAAAATGCTACTAATGAGCAAGTACAGCAATGTGCAAAGATGTACATATTAGTTTTCTTGGCGGCTTACTATTTGCTGATACGAGTGAGAAACATATGCCACTATATTTTTTAGATTTTGTTGCTGATTTAACTATTTGTGTCACATACAGTTGGGGCAGCGCGGTATTAGCATGTCTTTACCCCAATTTGTGTAAAGCGTGTAAAGTACGAGCAAATGATTTAGGGGACATCACATTATTGTTACAGGTACATTGAATATTTTCATATTCTTGACTTAATTGATAACTTTTATTTTCACTAACATGTTTGTTTATATAATATTAGTTTTGGGCATACGAGCGTTTAAAAGTCGTACGCCCAACAGCAGTTGATCCTACCTTGCAGCAATAATTGGGAGATGATTGTCCTCTTGGTGCACGATGAAATGTGGCATTTAATAAAACAAGGATCGTGAAACATACGGTATCGATATACCGTGATTAGCTGTCCGTTCTTACTTGGGATCATGTTAGCTAATAAAACCAACTAAATATGAATAACGTGTTGATTCTAATGTTGATTGGTTTAGTAATGCAGTTTGTTTATTTTACAGTTTGAATGGACACCATATCCCGATGAACTTTTGATTTATCTTCCTGCCTACTGTATTGAGGGATACGTAGTGTGGCACTCAGTGGTTCCGCTTATTGCGTGGGAGGTTGTGGAGTGGCACCTTGCACATAGAGTTTTATGACAGTTTGGGTAGAGATAGGGCATACCAGTGGTCATCGACACATCAACTGCATTGCACGAAATATCAACAAGAAACAATGCTGGAACTGATTGGACAACTCGGCATTAGCAATGAATCCAATTGTGGGACAATAGGGCACAATCTGTGACACAAGGCCAAGAATGGGATCCTATCATTTCGGACGACCAATACATGCAGTGGTATCGAAGTAGGACTATATTATACATTGCTACCCCTCATGATAGGCGTGTCTATGACACTGGTTATGACACTGTTGCGGGTGACATTGAGTATGCGGTATTTGTCTATTCTCTCTAATTTATAATTAATTGTTATTCCTTTAATTAATTTATTTAGCTCTCCTTTATTGTTTTTATATTGTTGTACAGTACGATTCTCTTGCTTGTATAGCAAGAACGGAGCCTATAAGGGATGAACCAAGACGTGTCGAGGCAACTGGGAGCATGCTGTATTTGCAAAGGGGCATGATAGAGCATTGGGATCTAAATGCGCGACAGAATACCCATCCCTTACTAGGGGCTACGATCGTGGGTAAGACTAGCGGTGCACCATCAACTAGAGTCAAATCTGAAACTAGAGCTGGACCGTCAACCAGTGGGTCGCGACCAATTATATCTACTGGACCATTACCAAGTGGATGGAAATCATTTGTATCCACTGGACCATCAACCAGTGGGTGGCAACCATTTAGAGCATCTGAACCGTTGACTAGTGAGTGGCAACCAATTGTATCGACTCCGTAGATATCAATCCTAGTTTTCTCTAGTCACCATAGTTGGTATAGTGGTTCTTCTCAAACTAGTGCATCGTTTCATATTAGAGGGTCATCAAGCAAAGCAGATGATGTATATCGTCCAGAAATCAGCCATATTATGCATTCACAGGGAGATGAATCATATGTGTCGCTTGGAGGATACGATCTTGATTCTAATTTGATTGCTTCTCAAATATGGAGCATTCACGATCCTGATGCCAGATTTGAATATGATGCAGAGTTTGATGATGATGATGATGATATGGAGTTCAATCAGCCGATTGAGCCAAGAAGATCACTTAGAATCCAAGAAAGAAATGAACAAAATCCACCAGAAAAAGGCTCAGCTGGTTGTGGTGCACATTGTCCCCCTCATTCCACTCATGTACATAATAGAGGATGTAGACATTAGTCTGTACATAATTAATTGTACGCTAGTCTGTACTTAATTTATTCCAGAACTACTTGTTATGTCTATATACTTGTTGTGGCCACCTAATAGAGGACGTAAAAATGTGAATATTATGTCACACTATAGCTAGATCAATAATTATCACCCCACCAACCCTAATGGCGGGGTGTACTATATTCACGGGATCCATTTCAGTCGTGTGTATATTTTGTCATATCTCGGCAGCCCAATAATTATCACCTCGCCAACTCTGATGGTGGGGTGTACCATAACCACGGAATTCCTGTCAGATGCGTGAATATTATGTCATATCTTGATAGATCAATAATTATCACCCCGCCATCCCTGGCAGGGTGTACCATAACCACGGGCTCCCTATTAGACACGTGAATAATATTATGTCATATCTCGGCAGACCAATAATTATCACCTCACCATCCCTGATGGCGGGGTGTACCATAACTACGGGATCCCTGTCAGACGCGTGAATATTATTTCATATCTTGGAAGACCAATAATTATCACCCCGCTATCCCTGATAGCGGGGTGTACCATATTCACAGGATCAGACCAATAATTATCACCCCGCCAACTTTGATGGTGGGCTGAACAACTATATAATAAGGGTTTGAACGATATATCTCGGCTGCTAAAATCTTCAACTTATTTGCAATTCTTCAATTTTACAGCAATGGCCTCTTCTTCACAAAGACCAATTCGATTTTGCTTTTATTGGGAGGAGAGATATGTTATGATTCTCAGGGTTTTGTGTTTTACAATCTCCAACATCCACAAACAACCCTAACAGTTAGGTGAAAGATCTATGTCATTAAGTTGGTGGCCAAAATATACAAGTTGATGCAGCTCGACTAGAATGCATACACGTTCAACTTAAGTATGTGAAATCCATAAACAGGTTGGGCAACACGACTGATGGACGATGATGATCTGCAACTCATTTTTGACTTTGCAGAGCAGATGCCAAAGTTTGAAGCAGAAATTTGTATCTAGACGGAGGAAATTCATTTTCAACATAGTGAGACGACTACATCCGAAATCGAATGCCACAATGCATATGAGTATCAGTTTTTGGATTTCGAACCCATGCAAACATATCAACAACATCAAACAGATGATGAAAATGTTGATGACTCTGATATTGCCAATAGTGATTACAATCCAAATTTAGAAGACTCAGAGCCAGAGTCATTCTATGACTTTGATCATGATTCAGAAGATTGTTCAGAACATGATGAGGCAGAGACCAGCTATCAACCTGTCCATGTAAATGTGGACTGGCAACAAATTTATCCTCTGATAGCATTTAAATAGCCATATGAAATTGGAAATGCTCTAACATATGACACTACATCGCGAGGGTATTATGGCCATCACATGCATGTTTGGAATAAAAGCGACCTGAACATTACTAAGGGATTACTATTCCCTACAAAACAACTCTTGCATAAAGCTCTTAGATTGTGGCACATACACCACAACAGAGAAATGAAGGTATGTGAGAGTAAAGAGAAAAGTTAGGCAGTAATATGCAATGCCGAACCACTATATGACTGGAGGATTAGGGGCTGCAAGCGAAGCACACATAAGATGTGGGAGATCAGACGCATGGGCGACTGCCATACTTGTATTCGTACTACTGTGGATAACTATAACAGACATTTGATAAGTCAAATTTTATCTGAACATTGATCGAGCACATACGTAATAGACCTCTTTTTTCAATTAAAGAGGTTCGGACATTAATCAAGAATAAATTTGATATTGATATTTCATATAAAAAAGCATGGTATGTTCGTCGCAATGCTATCGATGTTGTTTATGGAGATTGGCCGACTTCGATTGCTGAATTACCCAAATATATGAAGCAACTGCAAGCAATCAATCCTGGCATAGCGGTAGCTTGGTGTCATCATCCACAGTCAGGTAGTGACATAAATATCTTTGGGTACGTGTTCTGGGCTTTTGCTCCTGTTATTGAAGCGTTTCAACACATGAGACCTGTGCTATTTGTCGATGGCACTCATATGCGTGGGCCATATAATTCCAAATTACTAACTGCAATTGACATTAATGCTGACAATCGTTACCTTCCACTTACCTTTGCTCTTGTAAACGAAGAGAATAATGACAGTTGGAGTTGGTTCATGACTCAACTTAGAATCCATATTTGTCGAGATATACAAGAAATTTGTGTCATTTCCGATAAACATAAAGGAATTATACATGCAATGAAAAATTTGGAACAGTGGAAGGAACCAGTAACTTTTTATCATTTTTGTTTGCCACATATCAGGGCAAATTTCACAAAAAATTTAAAAGTCATGTATAAGTGGAAAAATTTTATATCATTATTAATCACAGTATAAATTATGATATTCTAATGATTGTTATTGTTTATTGAAAGGTTGAAAACTTTGCTATGGTAGGCTGGAGGGTCAACGCAAAGAAGAAAATTTGATGAGTTCATGCAAATGATTAAACAGGCCAATCTAGAACCTTATACTTGGCTAAACAGACAAGTCCCACCTGTGAGATGGGCATTGAGTAAAGATAGAGGTTACCGATGGGGTGTTTTGACAACAAATATGGCTTAATGCTTTAATAATATCCTCAGAGGGGCACGACATTTGTCGATCACTGCCTGTATTCACTTTACTTTAGAGCAAACGGTTAAATTATTCTAGAAAAATCGAAAAATCATACTCAAAGTACGGAATAATTATCCGACCAACATTTGGCACAAATATTTGGCAAATGAAGCAAAAGGCCGAAAGCATACTGTCCAATCATATGAATCAAGGTATGGTACATACAGTGTGGTCACTGCTCATCATGGGAATAATAACAGGGGAGGAAATATTCAAAATGTTAACTTTCAAGAAAGAACTTGTACCTACAGAAAGTGAACCGAACTTCATTTTCCATGTTCTCATGTCTTTGCTACATATTTTTGATCTAATGTTCATATGACAATCCATATCCATCCTGTATATAGTCTTGTGGCATACAGAAATAAGTATTCCGGTTAGTACTATCCGCTACAACATCCAGATTATTGGGAGGAAACAGATTTTTCATTGGAATTTCGCAGGTCAAGGTTGGTTAAAAAGAGGGGCAAAGTGAAAAGTGCTCGAATACAAAATGAGATGGATAGATGGTGTCCTGATTCTCCGCGAAGGTGTCATAATTGTAATATGCCAGGATATAATGCTTCAAATTGTCCCTCTTCAAGTCATGTACAATAGTGATTTTATTTAATGTTGTAAGATGATAGCAAATTATTAAGTATCTAATGCAATAAAATTGGTTTACCTTTTTAAATAAAAGTTGACTTTAAATATTTTCATTTTTCAAATGTATTATATTATAAAATTTGTAAAAATTAAATTAAGTCAAAATTATTTCAATACAGGAAAAACATAAAAAATAAAACTTACTTCAAATTTAATTTGTATAGATGTTCTAAACCATAAATAAAACTAAACCCTGAAATAAACTTTTTATGCTACAAAAAATGATAACCCTAAGCAAAATTAAACCCTAAAAAAACAAAATCTTAAACTAAACCCTAAAACAAAATCAAAAAAATAGTTAAAAAAATCATTTTAAGGTCTACTCGGCCATTGTAAACGGCGGGGTGGACACCTTGGCACCACCCCACCATCCACAATGGCGGGGTGTCTTACACGTAGCACTCCCACTTATTTTCAGGATACATTACGGCTTGAAACATAAAATCATAACAAACTGAGAATTTAGCCTAAAATGTTCAATATAATTTTCCAAGTTATAAATAGAGGCTTCTTATTTTTTAAGGGATGCTTCAACACTTTGGAATTAATCCTCAGATGTAATAATAAACTTTTTTATAATCTACTTAGTATTCCTTTCATACTATTGGTGCTATTGAAGTCTGGATGGAGGCCATTGCTTATGCTATCCTTAATTACTCTATGAAAAGTTTAAATGGTTCCTTCAACCTAAATTTTAAGTTTTATTATACAGATTACTTTGACACTATTTCCCTATAATAATAACCTGCTCATTCAATTGCATGATATTATAAAGGGTTGACATTTATGATTATGATTTCCCCACTATAAATGCTATAACTCATTACTTTTTCTGTCGATTTGCCAATTCAACATTGTCAATCTTTTTGCTCAACATTACTAATTTTGCCTTTAATGTTGTCACCACATCTACATTATGGAAACCACATGATTTTGTCTTCAATCTTAGGTTCTCCTACCAGTAATTATTTATAGAAATATTTTCAATAAGCTCTTACAGTTACTTAGGAGTTTTAAAACTAGTAGTTTCACATAAAGATGAATCGATCAACTACTTAAAAGAATAACTTAACCCACCATGAAATGTTTTGCATGGTATGGACACTTTCTTTAGAGCTCCTTTCACCTCTCCCATACCTCATATAACATCTGAATCTCTAATTGTTGAAAGGAGAAGGTGTTCTTAAGTCTTGATGTTCATGTTGGATGAAAATGCCTAAGTAAAAACTTCTCAGTAAACTCATTTTAAGTGGTAATGCATCTAAAAGGTAGAGACTTCAATCACAAATTTTCTCTTTCCTTAATATAAAAAGAAACATCACTAATTGAATAAAATCTTCCAATGCTCCATTAATAATAAAAGTACCACAGATCTTTAAAAAGTTAGTTATGTGTGCATTTAGATCCTCACTAGGCGAGTCATCAAACTAATAAGTTATTTAACCATTCAAATCATGTTGGACTTCATCTAAAATTATTGGCCTCCACTTTTAGCCTCGAAATGCTAGATTTTGTCCTAATAAGTGGCTGTCTAATATAGTCCCTTATAGTGTGCTATCCTCCTTGTCCTGCCATTCTATTTAATAGCTATAACATTTGAACTTGTAGTTATATTTAAATTCATAAGTTTATTTCCTTTAAATTCTAAATCAAATTCCTTCCAATCTTTGTATATGTCTTAAGTATTAATGATTACTTTTGGTCATAAAACGTGTATCTAAATCTTAAAATTCAGTAAACAAACACAAGATATAAACATAAAGTTTTTAAATAAATAATCTAAATAGAAAAGAAAAATGATTAGATTAATAAAATAAAGTGTTCCTAATATCTTATTCCTCAATAATGGCATCAACAACTTGATATGATGTATGTTTTTGAACAAATAAATATTGAAGTTCAGTAGGCCAATACACTTATTACTGTTATAGTATAACTTAGTGAATACGAGTGTCGATCTTATAAAGACTACAAGTATTAATACTGACCATCTTTTTATCATTTAATTTAACAGAATGAATGACTGAATTAAAAGAAACGATTAACAAAGATAAAATAACAAACCAAATTAATGTAAAAGAATGGAACAATCAAATGATAATTAAGATCTAGATATTGAATCCCCCTAGAACCTTTCTACGTTTGAATTTATCTTAGTTCAATAATTAACCTTAGTTTTCTGGAGTAGTAAAAATTCCAAAGTTAAAACCATATTCTTTCTAAAAAAATATAAGCTATATCCTTAAGTTGGTTGATTGGAATCTCTTTTTATTCAAAACTCTTAAAAACATATTATCTTATTCTACAAATTCCTATATTAGATTTGAGTTTAACATAGATTATTTATGTAGACATATCTTTATAATTCCATGCAACTCTTATCATTCATGCCATGATCTATTCATACATATAATTTCTCAATTCCTATATATGAAATTTGAAATTAAATCAATGCACTAGCATAGTTTAATTCAACCGTGATAAGTAATCATAAATAATTCACAAAATAACATGAGCCTTTGATTAATTAAATTATTAATTAACTTTTTTTAGGTTTATCCATCTAGATTTATCCGAATTTAGTTCGTACGAAGACTAAGAAAGCCATCAAAAATCAAGAAAGAACATAAAATAATATAACTCATTATCATGATTCTTGAAATTTTGATGGTCTTTAGATAAGTCTTGCTATAATTCCCTTCTTTCCTCTAAGATTGCTCCTTTCTTGTCTCAAAACGATTTATTTTGTTTCGTAATGATCACCCCCTTTATGTTTTTTCCTCTTTATCCTTTAAAATTTTCATACAAATTACTACCATCATAGGTCCATTATAGGTCTATGTTACAGACTTGTTAACTTAGTATCTTGACAACTAAAACCGAAATCATACACTCAATAACTTATCTTAGGAACAAAAGTCTTTAAGGAATAACCACAAGTCCATGTTTGGGTCATGTTTATTCATGTGGCAAAATTTTGAAGATATAGAATGAGTCAACAGTAGCCTATACAGATTGAATATAGGTCCATATTGAGCTAGTGTTTCTAAGATTATATGTACATATTTGATTATTGTTCCTTTAAAATCATGTCAAAACTTATCCAACTTGGGTCCAACTTGCTCAAATTCGTTCCTTCTTCATTAGGGAGCTAAAATAAGGCCTAAAAATAAAATATAAATCATATGAGTAATAAATCCAAAAAAACCATACAAATAGAAGCAAAATACTCTCAAAATTATGCTAAAAATATAACCTTATTAGCACTTATATATCAATGATCAACCTCTTAAGTGCTGGTAAACCAAGTTCTTTAAACTTTTGATGTAAAAAGAGAAGAGTTTGTGGAGGTATGGGGTGAAATAACCCTAGATGGCCTAAGTTATGACTACAGATCTCCAATCAATCCCTGGGTAAGGTAACTAATGGCAGATCAACTATCCAAGTGGTGGGTATAAGGACTTTAGAGAAAGGGGATCTTCTAGGAAGATAAGGGCGAATCAACATATTTGAAAGTTTAAAGTAATCATATTTAACATATGGAGGATGATTAAATGATGGAAATAAAAAAATACATTAAAAAGAGCATTTCTCAGTTATGTTAAGGAAGCTAGGAGGATCGTATGCATAGCCACAAGTTACACTAATAGTTGAGAAACTCTATCATATATCTTTTGCTTTATCTTATTTACACTATATGACATCATTTGAAATACTCTAAATTCTAAGAGAATGTGAAGCCTATTTGAAGGCCTCTATTTTGGCCTATAAAGTAGGGATATTATTATCAATGATGAGAAAGGACATGCAGAAGTACGTGGAAAATTATGACAAGAATGTATGTTTTTTTACTAAAAATATCAACACTTCGTTACCTAGTATGGATGTTTCTTTGTTGCAAGAATTTGCATATCTAATTACCAAAGAAATACCATATAGTTTGCTCCGTTAAGAGGCATAAACCACCAAATAGACTTCATTCCTGATTCATAAATCCCTAATAAATTATCTTATAGAGCCAATCTTAAGGAGAAAAAGGAGATTCAAAGTCAAGTGGATGATTTAGTACAAAAGGGATTTGTAAGGGAGAGTCTTAGTCTATATTCGGTTCTTATGATTTGTGTGCCAAAGGAAGATGGATCATAATGTATGTGTATTAGTTTCCAAGCCAATAATAAAATGACTGTAAAGTATACACATCATATCCCTAGGTTAGATGATATGCTTAATGAATTGCATGGTTTATGTATTTTTCCAAAATTTATTTAAAGAATGACTATTATCAAATTTGTATAAAAGAGGGTATTAAATGGCAAACTTCTTTTAAATCAAAATATGGTTTATATATGTTTAGTAATACCATTTGGTTTAACTAATGCATGTAACACCTTTATAAGTATAACGAATCTTGTTTTACATTCTTTCATTAGAAAATTTTTTGTAGTCTACTCTAATGACATTTTAAAGTATAGTCAAAATCTAGATGACATGTTAAATAATAACCTACTATTTTTTGTATTTTAAAAGAGTAGAGATTGTATACTAATTTTAATAATTGTTCATTTTTCATGGAATCCTTTTTCTTTTCTTAATTTTGTTGTAAGTTTGTAAAGAATAAGTATAGATGAAGATAAGGTCAAGGCAATTAGAGACTAGACTACATGTAGGAATACCAATGAGTTAAGGATTGTCATGGATTAACAAGTTTTTATAGAATGGTTTATGAAGGAATTTAGTTCTATTCTAGCACATTTAAATGAACTTGTTAAAAAGATTGTTCTGTTGAAGTGGGATGATGTGTATAAGAAAGCTTTTAATACTTTGAAATATAAGTTAAAGAATGCATCTTTATTATTTTTACATAATTTTGACAAGGCATTTAAGATTAAATGCGATGCATCAGGAATTTAGTATAAAGAGCACATAAATGTTATTTTTAAACCTAAAGATTAGGTTTGGGTTTTGTACATGTAAGGAGAGGGTCATTGCATAAGGCAAACCTAATTTATATCCTAGAGGAGATAGAACTTTTCAAGTGTTAAATAAGATTAATAAATACAACTAAAAACTAGATTTGCAAAGCAATTATGTTAATATGATTACTAAATTTAATATTTCTAATTTATTTTCATATGATGTAGGTGATGTGAGGACGAATCCTTTCAAGGAGGAAATGAATGATGGAGATCATCTTGCACAAATACTTATCTTTTAACATCCTTAAGATCTTTTGTAAGGAAATAATGGTCTAATGACTAAGGATAAAGACCAAATGTATAAGGTAGCTTTATAAGGATTATTCATGGAGGTAAAAAAAAGAAGGTTGTTTAAGATGAATCAGATGCATTGCTAAGATTGATCATGTTTATACATATTTTTTAATATGGAACATGCTTAATATATGAAGAAATATGCTTAGAGAAAATTGGAGAATAGAAAACAAAATGTAATTAGGGCTGGTGTTATATTGGTGTTTGACATTAGTATTGCACTGGATTCATGTGATTTAAGAAATATGATCAAACTGGTGCTAGTGCACTACTTGTGTCTAGTGACAAACTTACTAGTTTTTAAACCCCAAAAGATTCAAACACTAACTAAAATCAGTGTGGAACCTGTAATCACATTGGACTTGTGAATTAGTTAGATTTCAAATTTTTGTTTAGATAAGGATTTGACTTTTTCAAAGTTGTTTATTTTTCATGATAAAAGATAAAAGGGAAATGTTCTTTTCCTTTTAGGACTTTAGTTTTTAGAATTTTATACCCATTTAAGGAGGTATTATTGATGTAGTTGGGACATATTATTAAGAAAACAATTTGAGCTTTCTTCACTTTTTTGAGAATTTCCTCTTTGTTCTTTAACATGAAATTAATTATGATCTTATCATGACTATTTATGACTATCAAATTCATTATAACTTTAGTTTTAATAGCTGGATTGATTTGGGTTACATTATCAATGCTTGATTTTAAAGATGAACTAAAGGTTTGAATTTCCTTGTAGTTTATGTTTTAGGTGGTTTTAAGCCAAAGGTTTGCATTGAAAAGCCTTCGCCATTATCACTACC
>JAOTJB010000006.1:23765274-23777070 GCA_027123815.1 Erythroxylum minutifolium | reverse complement strand
TTCTACTTTTTGCAAACTATGTATTTTTGGATTATGATGTAATGGGGCTTAAAATGCTCATTAAAGATTTGTAAAACTCTGATCCATTGCTATAAATGAAAAATATTTCGCTTTGCTCATGGTTTTGTTGTTTTTGCAAGACATTTTGTTTGAAATGAGATTAAAGTTAGAAAATTCGTTTATATTATATGTATTATTGCTTTTGGGTTGAATTGATGAAGGTGGTTGAAGGATTTTAAGTTTGCATTTTAGTAAGATAGAAAATTTGGGTTTTGGGTTCAGCCACAGGAGTTTTTGCCTCGGCGAAGCCAAGAGTTCGCTGCGGCGTAATTCACCCGAAGCTCTTTATTTTCATTGGCATAGTTAATTCGCCGCGGCGAAAATAAAATTTTGGGCTTGCCGTGGTGAAGTTCAATGTGTTCGCCGTAGCATAAAATTTCCAAAGGGAGAGGGGGATTTTCCAAAATGATTGCCGCGACAAAGCCCACTTTTACTTCCGAAGGATTTTTTTTTAAATTTCCAAACTCTAAGCATTCTTCCATGCTCAAGCTTCATGATCCCATGTCCGATGTTGGGCTCTGAAAATGGGGTCCAACATCTCAAACCAATATTCCTCTCATCACACCACAACAAATTACTCAAACCTCTGCTATCCAACCAAGCAGTCCTTCGGGATCTCAAAAACAAAGAGATACAACTGAATCTAAAACCTATATGATCTATAATGGACCAATGGCAGGCATCTATGATCCTTGGCACAAAGCAGCTATACACATCACTGGGAGACTAGGTATCTTACATAAAAGTTTTTCATCCAGAACTGAAGCTGAAAAGGCTTTAGCTGAATTCAAAACACCTATTTTGAAACCACAATACAAACAAATGTTAGAACAACCTATCCCAGATACAAAGATGAAATCTTTAGGCAAACTATCAATGTGGATCACATCAATTCAGTCCCTTCAAAAACCATCCATATAGAAGCTCGCAAACTCACCTCTGAAATGTTTTACGACTGCTTCCATTCATTAAACACATGGATCGAAGCCTAAAAGATCTTCTAATACTATCCATAAAATTGACAGAAGTACGGACCTAAAGCCATTATTTTCCCAGAAGCAGACCCATTAACTACTTACTTATTTTTCCAAAGTGGACTTATTGATACAATTTATCTTACCAATCTACATATCCTCTCTGAATTCCCCACTGGATTTATCCAAGCTGTTAAAAATTATAAGGATCGCTTTGCTAAAGCTAGAGAAATCTTTATCAAAATCTTTAGCAGTTATCCTATTTTCAAGGAAAATGATACAATCAAAGGGACTAAATCAAATCATGGTTTCTACCTATAAATCTGCAATTACACCAAATGCTCTTCAAATCATCAAACAATTTTTATTACCATTTTGCAGCATGGAAGGCATTTTTAGTGATCTTACACCATCATGGAAAAATGCAATCTGTCACCAACTTTAACTCCATCCTTGACACAAATGTCAATATTGTCCATCCACTCACGGTACCCACGAAGGACAAAAAGAGGATGACGTGGCATTAATTGAAGCAATAATAGAAGAGTGAAGCAGTTAAAGTAATCAGCTACATATAGGCCATGTAGGCCCTCTTTTTGTAAATAATTGTACTCTATTTGCTTTTGCTTTTAGAAAAGTTAGGAATCTTTTACTTTAGTCTTTTCTTTTAGTCTTATCTTACTTTCCCTTTTGCTTTATGTCAATTAGATTCCTTACCTTTTACTTTTATCAGCCACCTATTTTGGCCTCTTCTCTTTTCCATTTCTATATAATGTAAGCCTTCAGAGCTTTCCGAACTATGAAATAAATTCTCTCTTCTTACCATCTCTCTCTAAATCCTCTCTTCTTCTTGGAATTGGCTTTTCGAGGAAACGAAAGAGGTATGAATTGAAGCTTATATCATCACTATGTTTATGTATATCTCATCTTCGTTAATCTATTCATCATTCATTATTAGTTCATACTAAATGTTTAAATTCAAACTTAAGAATTTTTCCTTTCTTTCTTTCAGACATGAATATGGCTTATTTTGAACGAAAAATAACCTTAAAAGCATTAATCAAAGAAAGCTATGAACGAGCAGACAGATTGGACCAACTTTTAACCACATATTATGTCTATAATAAACAAACTCATCATTCAAGAGATGCTTGAAGATATATCAGGATGTATGACACAGCTCAAATGATAGAATATATTAAGCAATTAATCTAGAAGATAAAAAAATTTTCTTTTTATGATTAATCATCTTATCGATTAAGGTTTTCTTCATTGTATTCAACATATTATATTAATATCAAGTTTTCTTTTATTAATTTTCTGCTTCCTTTTATGACTTATTTTAAAATTAAAGCTCAGCTCAAACATTTAATTAAACACTGTTTTGAAATCGAATAAAATCAAAATAAATGAATAGAAAACTATGAAGGATATCTCAAACAAGCCAGCTAAATAACAATGATATTCTAAAAACTGAAGCAACTCAGATGATTCTATTTCTTAAACATATCCGACAAAATAATAGGCAAAATAAAAAAGAATTTTTAAACGAAATTAACTATCTTATAGATTAAATTTACTATGATTATTCCATTTTCTGCACTTACTTTTCTTGCTTTCTTTTATATTTAACCATATCATGCATATCTTATTAACAGTGATAACATTTATTAATATCCTCATTCTTGGCTTTATTTACATTTGACCATGTCTATTCATGCTTATAATTAGTCTTCTTATACTCAGTACACCTTATGAATAAATATTTCATAGTTTTATTAGTTTCATTTCAATTCATGGATTTAATCGTTTATTATGTCAATATTTATTATATCAGATCTTTAACCCTAATATAGATTATGAAAATCTATGTTAATGACCTGTTCGTTCCTACATATGATATCTATAGTTTATATTAAGTATAGTTGATATTAAGAAATGACAACATCTAATTGTATTATTTGTAAGCAATTAGTTGAACAAATTAACTCTACCGAACAATTACAAACTCAATATTATAATGAATTTAAACACTTTGAAAACCGTTATAATTATCTTCAATTTATCATATCAAATCCAGCAGCCCTACAGCCAATTAAAGATCAATTAGAGTTAGCTCAACAATTATATGTTTTTAATACAAATGAAATAAATTATTTAGAAAGAACATTAAACTATCATCAAACCAGTACTCGTTATCATTCAACTTAGTAAAATGGCAGATAAAATTGACCAAAACAAGATTCAACTATTTTAGATGTTGATAATTTAGAATTAACAGAATCTTTAGAAACTTTTTATATTAATACATTATTATCTAATGACAAACAAAAACAAATTTCAAAAACTCAGCTAAATTTAAAATCAGGTCAAGATATTCAACAGTCTTTATGTCAAAATATAATCAATCGTAAAAATATTATTTATTTTGGTAAAATAGTACATGAAACCCCTATACGAATTGATCAATGTAATGGACATATAAGAATTAACCTAATTGATCAAGAACAAATAAGTAGACAATTACAAAAAATCCCTCTAGAAAAACGTTTCAAAATTGGTTATATTCATTTTTCTACAATTCAAATTCTGTTAAAATCCACTTTCTAAAAAGGAATTGATTCTCCTATATGAATGGCCATAGTAGATGAACGAATGACTAATTTAAATGATCAAATTATAGTTATTATGAATGAAAATCTCGCTTATGGAAAAATTAAATTTAATACTCGCTTAAAATTAGGTATACCCTTAAAATCCCATAAATTAGATGAAACGATTGTATATATATATATTAGAAAAAGAGTTTATTGGTCATGTGTGTGCTTATATAAAAGAAAAAATTTGGTGGTCATGTGTTTATATATGTTTGAAAAAAAGTTTGGATGTCATTTGTTTATATGTATAGGAAAAATTTTTGGTAGACAATGTATATATATATGTTGGGAAAAGAGTTTGGTAAGCACATTTATGTGTGTGTGTATATATATATGTAAAAGTTTTAGTGGCAATTTGTATAATTATATATAGGAAAAATTTAATGGCCATGTGTGAATATATTGGAAATACTTTTGGTGGACATATGTGTGTGTGTGTGTGTGTGTATTTGGTTGCTATATGTGGGTATATATATATTGGAAAAATTTTTGGTGGCCATATGTGTATGTATAAGAAATTTTTTTAACAAACATGTTTCTGTGTATATGTATATATAGGAAAAATTTAGTGCTTATGTGTGTATACATAAAATAAAGTAGTTTTGTGGTCATGTGTGTGTATATATATATATAGAAAATTTTTTGCTACCATATGTGTGTATATAAAGAAAAAACATTTAGACACGTGTGTATAGATCTATTGGAAAAATTATTGTAGCCTAATGTATATATCTATAGGAAAAAAATTTAATAACTAATTGTGTATATATATATATATGTATGTATATTGAAAAAAATGTTTGGTGGCTGTTTATGTATATACAAGAAAAAATTTTGGTGACCATGTGTTTATATATTTTGGAAAATTTTTGTGTGGCTTGGTTTGTATATATTTATAATTTTTCGGTCTCATGTGTATATTTATAGAAAAAAATTTTGATCATCACTTGTGTAAATATATAAGAAAAAAGTTTAATAGAAATGTGCGCATATATATATATACACACGAAAATAGTTCGATGGCCATATTTGTATAAATATAAGAAAATTTTTTTGTACCATTTATGTATATTTATATATTTGAAAAAGTTTTATTGGCCATGTGTGTATATTTATGAAAAAAATTTAGTGGCCATATGTGTGTATATATATAAGGGAAAAATTTTGAGGGCTATTTGTGTATATTTGAAAAGATTTTGAAGGCCATGTGTGTATATATAGGAAAAATTTTTGTGGCTATTTGTATATATACATATGTATAGGAAAAAAAATTTGGTTGCCATACGTGTAGATATAGAGGACAAAGGTTTAGATGCCATGTGTGTATATATATGTTGGAAAAATTTTGTGACCATGTGCGTATGTTTAAATGAAAAAATTTTGGTGGCCATTTGTGTAAATATATATGTTTATTGGAAAAATTTTCGTGGGCATGTGTTTATATATTTATGTATGTAGGAAAAAGTTTTATGGTCATATGTGTATCTATATATAAATAGGAAAAAATGTAGTAGCCATGTATGTATATATATGTGGGAAAAAAGTTTGTTAGCAATTTATGTATATACATAGGGAAAAAATTTTGTGGTCATGGTTATATATATGGGGAAAACTCTTAGTGCACATGTTTGTATATGTATATTAGAAAAAAATTTGGTGGCCATTTGTGTAAATATGTATGTTTATTGGAAAAAGTTTTGTGGGCATGTGTTTATATATTTAGAAAAAAAGTTTAGTTGCCATGTATGTGTATATTTTTTAGAAAAAAAAGTCCAGTGGCCTTGTGTATCTAGGAAAAAGTTTTATGGTCATATGTGTATGTATATATAAATAGGAAAAAATGTAGTAACAACGTGTGTATATATATGTAGGAAAAAAGTTTGTTAGCAATTTATGTATATACTTAGGGAAAAAAATTTGTGGTCATGGTTATATATATAGGGAAAACTCTTGGTGCACATGTTTGTATATGTATATTAGAAAACATTTGGTGGCCATGTGTGAATATATGTTGGATTAACTTTTAGTAGACATGTCGCGTCCTAGTAGGATTTATATTGGGTGTTGTTGTGTGTATTTATAATTTTATATATAGGAAAAAAGTTTAGTTGTGATTTTTGTGTGTGCGTGTATATATATATATATATGAAAAAAGTTTGGTAGCCACGAGTATACATATATAGAGGAAAAATTTTTGTTGCCATGTATGTATATGTAGGAGAAGATTTTAATAACCATGTGTGTATATATATATAAGAGAAAATTTGTTTGCCATATATACAGGAAAAATGTTTGGCCACCATGTGCCTTTATATATATATAAGAAAAATTTTTGTGGACATGTATGTATTTATATAGGAATTTTTTTTCTATGTGTATATATATAGGAAAAGAGTTTGTAACAACTTGTATGTAGATATACATGAAAAAAGTTTGGTGTCGTGCATATATTTATAAAGGAAAATAATTTTGTAATCATGTGTATATACATAGAAAAAGTTGGGTAGTCTCATGTGTGTATATGAGAAATATTTTTGTAGTCATGTATATATACATGTTGAAAATTTTTGGTAGTCATGTGTATACATAGATGGAAAAAAAAATTTGATAGCCATATGTTTGTATATACGTATAAAGTTTTGTGGTCATTTTTTTATATATAAAGGAAAAACATTTGGTGGCCACATATGTATATATATAGAACTTTTTTTTTGTAGCAATATAGGTGTATAATATTGGAAAAATTTCAGCAGCTATTTGTGTATATGTAAGTTAAAAAAATCACGTTCAGCATGTGTATATATATAAATATATGAAAAAATTTGGTAGCTATGATTATATATATAGGAAAATTTTTAAAGGAAATGTATGCATATATCTTGATCTTGATTAGCCTTTTTTCGTTTATCTCCACTTACATGTTCTCTTTTGATATTTTGTCTTTCTTTAGTGTTACTACTTTCGAGGCTTTTGCTAAATCTCAAAAGAAACCTTGATCTGAAATATAATTTAAGGTACCTAAAATTGTTGTACTTGTGTTCAATTTGTTAGCTGATCAGGAAAATTTTGTATTTTTTCTAAAATATTAGGTTGTAATTTAAAATGTGTATATACACATAGGAATTTTTGTGTGTGGATATATATATATATATATAGTTAATCCTTTGATTTTGTTCTTTAATGAGTTGTTTTTGTTCTTTATTTTCAGTTTTTATTTCAGTAAGGAGTTCAACTAAAGTTGTTTGTTTTTGAATTACTTCATAGAGATGATATTCTACTTGTTTATAATGTTCTTTTATTTCATGTAATTCTTGAATAATACTCATAATGTGTGTTTTAAATAGGTAGTTAATTCAGAGAGTTGATTTTGTAATGCATCTATCTTTTTTGAGGTGTCTAAAGAAGAGTGGAAAATCATTGGATCGGTAATAGGTATATTAGGATTTTTCTCAATATTTATTTGAAGGGGTCTTTCTATTCTTGATGATTGAGTTCTTATTAATGTTGGTGCTATATTTGATGTAGGAAGAATTTCAGAAAAAGAATGTCTGGAAGAAATAGGATATTGTATAGGGGGTAAAGTTCTAATTTTTGTTCGAAAATTAGTTCCTACTTTTGCCACATCATTAAAAAGTTGATCGATGTATATTTTATCTATATTTTTAAAATCTATACTATGATGCGAATTTGTAAGGGCATAACTAATTTGATAAGTTATAGAAAAAGGATATTGTCCTGGTGTCATTAAATTTTGATTATAAAATTTATAAGCAATTGTTATTTTTTCTTCTAAATCTTTTGATTTTAAAGGTAATCCTAATTTTAACGAGTATTAAATTTAATTTTTCCATAAGCTAAATTACCATTCATTATTCCAATAATTTGATTATTTAAATTTGTCATTCTTTCATCTAAAATAGCCATTCTTATAGGTGAATCAATTCCTTCTTGGAAAGTAGATTTTAACAGTATTTGAATAGATGAAAGATGAATATAACCAATTTTAGTTCGTTTTTCGAGAGAGATTTTTTGTAAATGTTTAAAAATCTGTTCTTGATTAATTAAATTGATACGAATATGACCATCACATTGTCCTATATTGATAGGAGTTTCATGAAGAATTTTTCCAAAATAAATAATATTATTTCGATTAATTATTCGATTAAAAATAGTAGTCTTATGAATATCTTGTCCTTCTTTTAAATTTAATTGAGTTTTTGCTATTTGTTTGATTTTTTCATTAGATAATAAGGAGTCGACATGAAATATTCCGTCTGCTTCATATATTGTATCTATACCTACATGGCATGATATGGACTACCTAATTAAATTGGGCCTGAGCCCATAACCATCCATCATGCAAGTCGAAACATTCTTGGGTTTGCCCAACAACCCTAATTTTAAAAAGACTCTGATTCTCGCCACATTAAAAGAAGGCGTTAGTTTTAATATTCTAAGTAAGGGGTTTGACTAAGGTCTTATCTAACTTTGATGGTCTTATACATACATCCATCATCTTTTGTACAGTATTCTCCAAATTGAACCTAAAGATGAAGAAAGAATCTTCATTGACCATTACATTTTCAATACCATGTTTCTGTCATTTAGTAGTTGCCCATTGTAGGACCATTGGAAGACACTTATCAAGGTAGTAGGCAAATCCATTATCTTTTGTACAGTATCCTCCAAATTGACCCTGAAGATGATGAAATAATCTTCATTGACCACAACATTTTCAAGACCCAATTAGCGGTTCCTGTTTTTGCTCCATTGGAAGACACTTATCAAGGAAGTGGCCAACCAGGGAGGTTTGCTATTTCCTTTCCCACATTTATAGCACTTCAAGTGGAGGCGCAATTGGAGCTATAGGATTTGTAAGAGGAATATAGCAAATTTTGTTGAAACAATTAAGGTCCCTGACCTCCTTCTTGTACGCTATCTTTTAAGGGTGGATCTTGGTCACCTTCTCGTATAGTCTAGAGCTAGGGAAAAGGGGGAAAGTATGGTCCAAGTCTAATGTAGGAGGCAAAGTATTAGCTAGATCAATGGAAGGAAGGGCTGAGAGGTTGCTAGGGACTTGGTCGTCCATTACCGTTAATGGTAAAAAGAAATGACCGGGGGCACTAAGTGAGAAAAATACGAGCAAAAGTTAAAGGCTAACAAAGGACATAAATTCGAGTTTGCAGAGCAGTTTAATTAACTGCATGCTAGACCGATTAAAGAGATGTTGGAAATTCTCTCTCTAGCCCATTTTAATTTTTTTTAATTAAGTAAACATTATTTTCCAAGTAGCATTCTCTACACCTTTCGTAGTACCTTTTGGTTCCTTGGATTCCAAAGCATCCTGTAATCGGTCTTTCGATTGTGGTTTATAGTAGAGTATTTCAAACTAAGACCAAATTGATTAATCTTCACACGTTTTTCATATTAATTTTTTTATATAGTCAAATTTAATTTTTCAAAACTTAAAACACTTGAAAAGTGAAATAAAAAGTTTCATGAAAGATACTTACTGTTTTAATAATATTTAATGTTGCATGCCTAATAATATCTTCTAAGATTAAGAAAAAATATAATTAGATGTGCTACAAGAGTTCGTATGTATCATAATAATTCTAAAAGTTCTATGACCATCATAACTAAGCTTGCGTATTTAATTACAAAACAAGTAAAGATTGAATATTCTTAAGCAAATGGAAGATTTTAAGCAAAATCGTGCAGCAAAGGAACCCTAACATTTCACAAACTTCAAAAATGAGTCTGACCTAACGTCTCTGAAAACCATCGGTTAAGAAAAATATAGGTGGCATTATTTTCTTAATTTTTGTGAGTCCCATGCCATATGTGTATCTTATGTCATGTGCTCCTCTCTCTCCATTCATCTTTCTCATCTCCAACTATCCCAGTGACGATCTTTGACCCAGTTTGGCTTTCCCAAGAATTTTGCACTAGTTCCACAAATATCCATAAAATTAAAGTAAGAAAACTAGACTGATAACCACAATACGAGATGGTCCTCTCCTCCTTGTAAATAAATTTAGAAAATGACACCAATTGTTCGTATAACTTGCTTTCTTTACAATCAACGATGACAATGTTGTGCAGTGTTTTTGACATTACAGAATGGAGCGAGACTTTAAACGTGGATGCAGCTAAATGATTCAAAAAATAAACTGTGAAAGAACTTCTTTAAGTCCATGTCGAGCCTCACAAAGTCCTATCCTTGTGATTTTCCTGAAAATCATCCTTGGCTTACTAATGTAGTTAGAGCCAAGTTGGTTTCACTTGATTCTTTAGGTGAACTGACAGATGAACAATATTGGAAATGGATCATCCTTACTTTTTCGGATATTGGGAGGGGTCATATACTTGATCCGATAGCTGGTTTGTTTGCTGGAGGGAGAACTATGCTTTTACTTACCCATGATTTAGTGCAAATTAAGTTGGCCTACTAGGTATAATATCTAAAATTTGTATCGCTCCCTCCCCCTCCCTTCTCGACTTGCAACCCTTGTTACAAATGCACCACATGCAATTTAACATCATTATAGAACTACATATAATTGGAGTTCAATGGAGTACTCATTTGACAGGTGCCAGCACGGTCATTCTAGACACAACTACATTAAAGTGGGTTAGGCTCCTCCTTATAAAGGTTCCAATAGCAATGGGAAATTCCTTTTTACTGCGCTTTCTCAATAAAAAAAGGTCTTGTGAAACTCATTTAATTACACTTCTTCTAATGCTGTAGGTTGTTGGTTCATCAAAGATGAATATTCGTGATGTAGCTAATAATGAACAAGTATGTAGAGGAATTATCGATTGTTTCTCCAAGACATTCAAATACTCTAGGTTTAGATGTCTCAATCAAGACATAAATACCCACAAAATTTCTTGTTTTTTTTAGTCTCTGCTATTAGGGATGTCAATGGCCCGAGTTAGACCTGGGCTACCCTTGTCCATGTTCAGCCCGGCCCTGGGCTATGGTGGCCTGTGGCCTAGAGGGCTGGGCCGGCCTGCCTATAGCCCGAATTATAGTTTGACGGGCCACCGACCGATTGGCCCAACCCGACACATCCTTTATTTTTTTAATAAAAAATATCAAAACGACGTCATTTTGAAAGTAATCGCCAGGTGACCGACATGGGCCAAAATTGAGCCGAGCCGACTTTGACATTCAAGTTTTTACAATGGGCTAACCCATGGTCGTTTTGATAGTAATCGCCAAGTGGTCAACCCGGGTCAAAATTGGGCTGAGCCTACTTTAGCATTCAAGTTTTTACAATGAGCTAACCCATGGGTCAGGTCCAAGCTCAGGCCAATTCAAGGTTCAACTATTTTACTAAGAAGAGTTGAGTCTCGAATAAGCCTAAACTTGAACAACTCAAGCCTAAATCTAATTAAAAAAAGATGTTATTTTATACTTTTAATTTTTTTAAAAATTTGGCGAAGCCGACCGTTGTCATCCCTACATAAAATGCACATAATATAAAACCCACAAAAAATTTAATAATTAATGTTATCTTTACGTCAAAGATGTTAAGTCAAAAAATTTTTAAACGTTTGTAAAACGTTAAAATTCTTTCTTTACTTTAAAGTTTTAAATTTAAATTTTATTAAAACTTTGGAGTCCAATTGGACTTGTTTGCTAATATTCTTACAACAACACATTTCAGATTGTGATGGTATAAGTCGTTAGAAAGAGTTCATATGCAACTACGAACACTGACCATGGCACAGTGCTACTCTTCGAGCAGTCATATACCACAACAGGCCATATTTAACTCGGCTTATTGTTTAAAGGAAAGAGAAATCGTTCAAAGTAATAATAACATGGCACAGGAGACATCACTGACATGGCATTATTTCTGAGACTACCAGCAGAACAATTGAATACAACTTCTACCTAATTGGACGCAATTTGACACTTCTTCTACTCAATTGGACACAATATCATCTAATTAGAGCCGTACGTCATCGTTTACATAGATTATATAATTTCAATTACACCCAAATAATTTTTCCAAAGACATTTCATCCACATTACTTTCAGGTCTTTGTTTTTCCTTTTCACCAACTTGTTGACAACTGATAGACCCTCATAT
>JAOTJB010000006.1:23743712-23753769 GCA_027123815.1 Erythroxylum minutifolium | reverse complement strand
GGGAATTCAGGGACAATTGGAGAGTTTTGCTTAGGTCATTGGTGGAACTGGGAAAGTTTTAGGGTTAGGGTTTGATTGTGTTCGAGAATTAGGGTTACTTGCAGGTAACGGGAAAACGGGGGTTTTTGGTATGTTTCATTTTATCTTAGGGTTTCTCAAATTTGGTTGTTTAATTTAGGTGTGGGTAATATTAACGGAAGCTTGACAGGTCATTTATCAAAGGTGAATAGATATGTAAAATATGTAAAATACAGGAAAAAGGATCATGTTGCTTATAGTTTTAACAAATTTTAAAATCTTTAAATTATCGTTTTTCTAAATTTTTAAAGAAAACTTAATTGTTTATTATAATTACTTTAATAAATAATAAAGTTAAGCAATGTCTTTCAAAGTATCTCTCTCTTGACTCTTTCCTTACCTGACCTTGCTAACCCTTTCACTTACTTGCCTCTGTGGTATATTACTAGTGGTCTCTTTAAGTATTGGCAAGTGTTGATTCTTTTGCATTTGCTTCTTTTTAGAACAAAGCATTTTATTGTGCAGGAGTTTTGACAGATTTTGAGAGTTGCTATATATGTATTTTTCAATCATTACATTTGATTTTTGGTTATTCTTTCGCATGCATTATTGAGTTTTTATTTATTTAATCTTTTATTTATTATTATTATTATTATTATTTAGTCTATCTCTATATATAAATAAAGAAGATGTTAATAGATGAATAAAGAGATGCATAAACATATGACGAAGAAAGTAAACAAATTTCTCATACCTCAATGAATGCCTTGGCACCAAAACAAAGGTAAGCGGAGAGAGAGAGATATCAGAGAAAGAGTATTTAATTTCTACATGAGAAGAAAGCTTACAAGCAATGCCTTATATAGGTAAGGAAAAGCGAAAACAGGAAACCGAAGGTATCGGTAAAAGTAAAACAGACAAAGTTGAAATGACTAAAAGAAAAAGAAAAAGTAAGATTCCCTAAAAAGACTAAAAAGCTGAATTGACAAAAGTAAAGTAAAAGAATCTACACTATTTACATTTTTGTCGGTTTCTACCGACACTTGGCTGAGATGATTACATGGCTTTATTCTTTAATAATTGCTTCAATCGATTTATTATCTTCTGACTGCTGAGAGATTGATACTTGAGTTGTGCAAAAAGAACATTTATGCATAGGCTGATAGTGAAATTGCTGACAAATCGCCTGCTTCCATGTATTAAATGGGCGGATCTAATATGTTGTTCGATATTTTCCAAGCGCTAATCTAGTTGATTCATATATCTATAAATTGAAGTAAAATTTTCTTGAAATAAATGTTGAACTGAACTATTTAATTCTTCTTCTTGTTTTAAAATATTAGTAATTTCATCTGTAAATATTTGTTGTTGTTGAATTAATTCAGCTAATTGTTGGGATACACTCATAATGTTTTCTGAATATAGTCAGTGAGTTGCTTAACTTGATTCTTAATATTATCTAATTTTCGCTCAGTTTTAGATTGATTAATTATTAATTGAGGTTCTGTAATTTTTATTGTTTCAGTTGATAAATGCATACTAAACAGTCTACTAAATGATTGAGATCGAAGCAATGTAGATTGTGTAGAAGAGTTAGGTATATCAGAAAATGAATATCTTTTTGATATTATGGGATATTGTATAGCAGGTAAGGTTCTAAGTTTTGTTCTAAAATTAGTTCCTACTTTTGCTACATCCGAGAATAAATTATCTACATAAATTCGATCGGTATTTTTAAATTCTATACTATGATGTGAATTTGTTAAAGCATAACTAATTTGATATGTGATTGAAAAAGGATATTGACCTTGAATCATTAAATTTTCTCTATAAAATTTATATGCAATGGTTATAGTATCATCTAAATTGGGTGATTTTAAAGGAATTCCTAATTTTAATCGAGTGTTGAATTTTATTTTTCCATAGGTTAAATTTCTATTCATCATACCTATTATTTGATCATTTAAATTGGTCATTTGTTCATCTATAATTGCCATTCTAATAGGTGAATCAATTCCTTTTTGAAAAGTTGATTTTAATAAAATTTGGATAGTTGATAAATGAATATAACCAATTTTATGTCTTTTATTTTTTGCTATCTTTTTTAATTGTCTACTTATTTGTTCTTGGTCTATTAGACTAATTCTAATATGTCCATTACATTGATCCATCAGAATAGGTGTTTCATGAATCATTTTTCCAAAGTAAATTATATTTTGTCTATCAAATAAATTAGTTATCTTAGATAACTGAACATCTTGTCCTGATTTTAAATTTAATTTATTTTTAGCTATTTGTTTTTGTTTATCTTGTGTTAATAATGTATTTAAATGAAATATAACGAAAACTCGTGTTGACATTAACGGATAACAAATCCTTATAAGTCCACCACGCCTCTGCGGCGGGCGCCCATACACCCCGGGAGTCTAGTTTGCTGCAGAACCGATCAGATCCCAGTTGTTTCTGGGGTACTCCATACCGCGTAATGTCAGTGCGAATGCAGCGATTCAAACCCAAGACGTGAAGGATCTCACAAAGCTCTGATACCACTTTGCTAACGAAAATACGTGTTGACATTAACAGATACCAAATCCTTATAAGTCGTATATTTGCATAACAGATGCTTTTTGGTATTGGGTGGTTGTGCCAAAAGACACATTGCCCATGTATCCATACTTACGTCAGTTTGTACCAACAATGTATCCATGGGAAGATAATTATATAAGAGTGGAAGATGCTTATAGAGGGTTTTTAATTTCTGAACTGCATATGTGTCTTGCTCGGTCCAGTTCCATTACTACTTAGGACTGCATTTTAACTGTAAACACTTTCGTTCTTTGGCTAAATCTTTAAGAAATCCTTGGTCAGAAATATAATTTAAAAGAGCCAAAAATTGTTGTACATGTTTTGGACTAGTAAGTTTATCAGGAAATTCTTGAAGTTTGACTAAGATATTAGGTTGTAACTTTAAATAACCATTATTAAATTCAATTCCTAAATATTCTATATTTTGTCTAACAATTTTGGCTTTCTTTTTACTAAGAATTATTCCTTTATTTTTACAACGTTCTAATACAATTTTGACTTTTTTCAAATGATCCATTTTATCCTGGTTTGAGTAAATAATTATATCATCAATATATACAAAAGTAAATTGTTCTAATCCACTAAGGTTGTTGTCCATAAATCTTTGATAAATACTAGGAGCTTGTTTTAATCCAAAAGGTAATACATTCCATTGATAATGTTTTTGTGGAGGATAAGAAAATGCAGTTAAATCTTTTGTATTATCATGTAATCTAAGTTGCCAATATCCTGATTTTTCATCTAATGTAGTAAACCATTGATGTCCTTTTAATTTATTTATAATTTAATTTAATTTATTTAATTCGTTAACGTCAACACATGTTTTGGTATCCATTTGGTATTAGAGCCTAGTCATTCACCTATTAAAATTGAAGTAAAACCATGGAAACTTTAGAAGAAAGTAAAACCTGAAGGCAAAACCTACGTCATTTACAATTGACCTATGGCCGGACTTTATGATGAATGGCATAAAGCAGCTGTACACATTACTGGACACTCAAGTATTATACACAAAAGTTTTAATTCATGCATGGAAGCAAAAAAAGCCTTTGTAGAGTTCAAAAATCCAGGATTGAAACCTCAGTATAAACAAATATTAGAAAAGGCTCCATCACCAACTAGCAAGCTGATATCTTTAGGCAAACCTCCTAGCATAGATCGAATTAATTCTATACCCATTAAAGAGATACAATTGGAAGCACACAAACTGACTTCAGAAATGTTCTATGAGTGTTTTCAAGCAGTGAACAATTGGACTGAAGAATCGAAGATTTATTAGTATTATCCACAAAATCGAGGCAAATATGGACCCAAAGCCATCATTCTACCAGATGCAGATCCCCTTACTACTTACCTCTTTTTCCAAAGTGGACTTATCAACACCATTTACCTACTTCAGTTAACACTTCTTTCCAAATTTCCCTCAGGATTTATTCAAGCCGTCAAGAATTATAAGGATTGATTTGCCAAGGACCGCAAAATATTCATTAAGATCTGGAGCAGTTATCCTATTTTCACCTCTGGTGATTTACAAGATGGAGAAATTAAACTTGGACGCATTGCATTTATTCAAATTAGAACCAGTAATGGATTATATCCAAGTATCGATGAAGTCCCAAAGCATCAATTTGATTAGGAATTAATTAACCATTTTAATCTTCAATGCCTTGAAGGTGTATTTATTCAAGCCAACAGCATCCAAGCAGACTCCACAGTCAAGATCAATTACAAAGGAAACAATCAAATCATGATTTCAACCTATAAGACCGTAATCACTCCAGATGCATTACAACTCATCCAGCAGTTTATTAAGCCTTTCATTGCTTTAGATGGAATTTTTGAAGTATTAAATAATACATGGAAACAGACGATTTGTCAGCAATTTCACTATCAGCCCATGCATAAATGTTCTTTTGGCACAACGCAAGCATCAACCTCTCAGCAGTCAAAAGACAACAGATCGATTGAAGCAATTATTGAAGAATAAAGCCATGTAATCATATCAGACAAGTGTCCGTAGAAACCAACAAAATGTAAATAGTGTAGATTCTTTTTACTTTATTTTTGTCAGTTCAGCTTTTTAGTCTTTTTAGGGAATCTTACTTTTCCTTTTGCTTTTTTGCTTTTACCGATACTTTCGGTTTCCCATTTTTCGCTTTTCCTTGCCTATATAAGGCATTGCTTGTAGGCTTTTTTCTTATGTAGAAATTAAATACTCTTTCTCTGCTATCTCTCTCTCGTCACTTAACCTGTGTTTTGGTGTCAAGGCATTCATTAAGGTATGAGAAATTGGTTTACTTTCTTCATCACATCTTCTTTATTCATATCTTTATTTATAGGTTAAGTCCTCATCTATCATTTTATTAATCTATCCATTCAGTAATATTATCATAATTTATTCATTCAGTCATGAGATCTTACTTTGAACAAAAACGGTTTTTAAAAGAACTAATTACATTAACCTATGATTGTACAAGACGTTTTGATCATATTATACTACAGCAACAATTATATATAGATCAAACTCCTCTTACCTCTCATACTCAAGCAGATATTTTTCATCGAAAGCAAATCATTTTTTATTTTCAACAACAAAAAAGAGCTAATTTTATCCATTGAAAAGAATTATATGCCGAAATTAACAAATTAATGGACTAATCTCTTTTCATTTTCTGATTCAAATAATGGGTTATTTCCAGACTAAGCAAGCTTTAAAAAGAACTATCCAGGAACTTTATGATCAAGAAGATTTATTAGATGAATGCATCAGCAAATATATAGTATGTAACAAACAAGCCCATAAGGAGAAAAATTATGAATTACAAAATCATTATGCTAAAATGATTCAATATAGCAAAGATCTGAAAAAGATTGATATAGGTCTTGGAAACTTGTATATCAAACGTATCAAAAAACTTATAGATTAAGCTCTATCTGCACCACTCTGTTTTAAATAAAATTTCGTTGTTATGTATTTTGAAAATCTTTGAACATTAAAAACTTTAATTAGTAATACGGCACTCCTTATGCAAAACTATAAAGAACAAATAGATCAATTAACAAGTCAAATCAATCTTTTGTCCAATGCACCTTATATGCTTTATTTACCCAGTTGTCGAGAATTACATCAAACATTAGCAATAAGTAAAGCTGTTTACCATAATTTACAAAAAGAATTACAGCATTATAAAAATGAAATGCAATATTATATCAGTTAAGATTTATAAGGATTTGGTATCCGTTAACGTCAACATGTGTTTTCGTTAGCAAAGTGGTATCAGAGCTTTGTGAGATCCTTCACGTCTTGGGCTCGAATCGCTGCCTTCAAATTGACATTACGCGGTATCGAGTACCCCAGAATAACTGGGATCCGATGGGGTACGCAGCTACCTAGACTCTCGGGGTGTATGAGCGCCCGTCGCGGAGGCGTGGTGGATTTATAAGGATTTGGTATCTGTTAACGTCAACACGTGTTTTCGTTAGCAAAGAATTATTAATAATAATTATTTATATATAATTAATTATTTGATTTATTAAAATATAGTTACTTGATTAAGTAGTCAATATTAATATTTGGTATATATGTTATTGTTAATTATAATTAATTATTTTATAGTTTATATACATATATGGAGTTAATTAGAAGAAAAAAATAAACATGTCACAGGTGTGATTTAACAAATCACACCCATGAAAGAGTATCACGGGTGTGACCTAAGATGTCACATCCGTGACATATCTTCTTTCCTAAACCAGACTGCAAGGAACCTTTTAAATGAAAAATGATTTAATTAAAAATTTAAAAAAAGACGTTCAGATATTAATTCACCTTCACAGGTGTATATTTAGAATTTCTATTCATTTTTTATTAACTGTAATTTATATATAATTAATTAATTGATTAAGTTTCAATCAATAGATTGATTACTTATGTAAGTATAAAGAAAAAATAATCATCCTATAAATTTAATGCATGAATTATCATAGTTAATAAAGTAATTTTGATATAATTAATAGTAATTATGAAATAATTAATTTATTGTTTTATTAAAATAGACCTAATTTATAAAATTATTATTACACCTATTCAGTTATAATTAATAATAATTAATTGATTGATGTTTTAAATTATAATTAATCGATTAAATAGTTAATATTAACATTTATATATATCTCACAGCATTATTAATTATGATACTATAATATTCAGTGTATATAAATCTATAACTAGTCACGCCTGTGATTTAACAGTCACAATCGTGATGTAACAATTATAATTAGTGAACAATTTTTATTAATTAATAACATAATTCATTAAAACGTTTTTAATTAGGTGATTAATCATAACATAATCGGTTGACTAATTAATTATAATATATTTAATATACATGAGAATTAATTTTTCCATTAAAATATAATCAATTAAAAATGATAAATTGTGAAAAATAATAACTAAATATTTTCTAAATCAAGATGAACTTTATTAAATGACAAATTATGAAAAGGGAAAGGAGGCATTTTTCACTTATTAATATAAAATAAACAAACTAATTTATTCACCAATGCAATTTTTTGTTTCAAATGAAAATCTTAATTAATTGTTGCTATTGATATTTCATAAAATATAAAATTTTCAATCACCTTAAACTTAATAATTGTTGCTTTGTTAATCTACAACTCAACTCAACAATACTCAAATTCCCGCCTAAGCAGGGTATGAGGAGGGTAAGATATACGCAGTCATGTCCACATCTTCTAAAAGATACAGAGATTGGTTCCTTATAGACCCCCGGCTGTTTTGGTGACTCGAACTCAAGACTTCCTTTAATCTTTGTTAATCTAAATCAGGTAAATATAAACACATGTTTTTATAAGAGGCAAAAAGATTTAACCAAATTTGCATTTCATTATATAAAGAAAAAGTTGGAATCATATATATAAAAATAAGGGTTACAATATTCTTACCTTAAAATCGATTGGATACAGAAAAGTTACATAATTGACCTATAAATGGTTAGAGGTTGCATAATTGACCTATAAATGGTTTCATTATAAGGGATCCTATAAAATTTTAAGAGAGATAAAAATGACTTCTGGTATCTATCAGTTTTTTTGGAAAACAAATACATAATTGGCGATTGGAAAAAGAAGGTTGTGGGGTTTGTGGTTGAGCAAATTTAATTGGTTTGATGATGCGCTATGGAATAGGAGTAGATGGGAATCAAGTTTGATGGTAGCTGTTGCATAAGGTGATTGAAAGGAAACAGATATGGCATTTAACGAGTTAATGTAGAAGGAGGTTAAAGAAGGATTGGGAGTAGCAGCAGAAGCTGGTGCGGTTAAACTAAGATACCATGGTTTGTTTGGCTTAGAATACTGCCACACTGATAACGAAAACCTTGAAGAGCGTAACTCATCTTTGAGAGTTGATCTTGTGGAAAGATGTCAGGAAAATTTTAATGTTTCTTCAAAATCCAGTGAATATATGATATCCGTAATGGTCGAAAAATCAACAAATGGTTTGATACCCTGTAATAAAAATAAAATTTCGAATTATACATTAATAGGATACCACATGTTAGAAAAACAATAAGAATATAAACAAGAGGAATACATATGAATATCACCTTCCATAGATAAGAAAACAAAGATGGGGGGTCGATGACGAACAGCTTGTAAAGTCTGGACAGATAATAGTTGGCGATATTTTTCAATGCAGATAAAAATACATTAATGAAAGTTAGAGCAGACTTGTAAAAACCTGGAAAATATAAAAAAAATTATTAGGTTGTTTAAAGGAATTTTGTTATATAAAATAGTTATTATAATTTTATTGTTAACGAGGGAACATACCTGTATCAAAAATAAAGACAAATTGTTTGTAGTTTTTGTGCATTGTTGATATGGCAACTTCTAAAGTAAACACAATGAAGCGTGTCAACCTATAAAAATCAAACCAAAAGATAACGTTGGGAAATTATCAAATAAGAGACATAAAAATTGGAAAATATAAAAAATTATAAATGCTCACTTACATTTTCCGTGAATGAAGCTTCCTGTAATTTTGTTTAAGGCTAAACATCTTTAGCCAAGAAAAAGAAAGAAAAAATGAAGCTTAGTAACAAGTTTAGAAGTGATAAATGTGAAAATGAAATTTAGAAATTCAAAACGTAAATAGTATTGAAAAAAACACATAATTGATAGAGTTTGGAAATTACCAAAACAGGTTTACAACTTTCATTGTGACCTGCCAAATAAGCAAGTCCTTCTGCGATTTCAGCCGCAAATTCATTAGTTGTTAATTTCTCCATATTTCAAAACAAACAAAATTTTAAAAATAGAACAATGAAAACAAAAATGATCATGGAAAATTATAAAATTACCTATGATTATGCTTTCTCTCCGAGAAAGGCAAGCTTTTAATTTTTTTGCAGTTACCTTAACGTTGTTGTCGTTAGCTCTCAAGAATCTTGCAACATAATTCTTGGTACAAAATTTTTTCTGTCATGAAGTAAAAAATAATAGTATGTAAAGTAAATATTTTATGCAATATTTATATCAATTTGCTTCTTCCTGGTTAAAAATACGAAAGAGTAGAGAAAGAGAAGCATTTTTCTGGTTTTGTGATAAGGGAGTTTTCTTTGTAACATACCAAATAACAGAGTTAATTTTCTCAACTTGAGATATATTTTCTGCGTAACTCATTTAGAAGAACTAAAACAAGAGGATGGGAAAGGAATTGGAAATGAAATGATAATGGAATGTAATTCTTGTGAATCATAGTTTAAATAAAAGTAATGCTTCTTTGTAAAAATGTAAAACATATTCAATGTTTATTAAAGTAACATTAATTATTTGAAGATTTCATCCATAATAACCAAATAAATTGCTAATTTAAATAGCTGACCTACAAATTCAAAATATCACCTAACTGAAATAGCCCGCCAGCGTATCCCAAAAACTACTCAAGAATAAAAGAGTCACAGATATGTATAAGATTTTGTCATTTAGCGGGAAATGAGTAGAATTAAGTTAAGGAAAATTCCAATATACACCAACGAAAGTGAATTCTTTTTAAAATTTTTAAATTAAATAATATTTTAATTCAAAAGGGCCTTGCGGGCTAATCTCACTAGTGTGAGTTGTTAAGTCACACCCGTGATTCATGGGTGTGAGTTGTTTATGGGTGTGACTTAACAACTCACACCAGTAATACTTGCCAACGAGCGTGATATGTTAGTCATAACCGTGACATCTGTTTTTTTTTGCTTCTAATTAACTCTTACCTATACAAATAAAATAAAATTGCAAAGAATAAATTAGTATTTTATATAATAAGTAATAAAATTTCAAAAATGAATTAAACAATATTAATATAATTTGTTTTAAGTAAATTTTAATTTAATTAATCATCCTATTAAGTTAAATTTAATTAATGGAATAGTTAATAATT
>JAOTJB010000006.1:23691171-23701632 GCA_027123815.1 Erythroxylum minutifolium | reverse complement strand
TAAATACCCCTCCTTATAAGCCTTAACCTTTAACAACTTAAGTGATCTTCCCAAATTGTCCTTATAAAATCTTGTTCTTTTAATTTTAACTAACACCATAAAATTCTCTAACTTAATCTTAATTTCTCCTTTTTATTTCCATCAATCTAGAAATAAATTCCTCCACCCATAGACATTCTAATTAACTCCTAACCAAAACAAATTAAGAAAACTCAAAAATAAACTGAACAAATGCTTATTTAGTATGAAAAAGAATCGGGGCCCAATAGATTTGCTCGAATAATTTTAGTAACATAACTTTCAACACAGCACTCTACAATCTTATGCCTAGACTCCAAAACCTAACCTTAGCTTACAATTATCCAACAATAGTGCTTGTGAATACTACGGTTGTTAACCAGATATGTTCAATAAATGGTGATGATAGTTATGTGTTCTAGGAAACTGATGAGTAGTGGATGTTACAGACGACAGTGCCCTCATGCATTGTAAAAGAGTTGAAATACTTGTGTTGTTGGATTTAAAGGCGATAGGAGAGCTTATTTTAGGTGGATTGAAGGTTGTGAAGGAGCTTTTAGAAAATGGGTTTAATGTGTCATTCAATGTTGATAAAGATATTTCGAGGTGCTCAAAATGTATGAATTTAAGTGGTGTATGCAGTACCAACGTCACTAAGTTGTGTAGTTGCTTTACTTGCCTATGCCCTGACCAAGCTTACCTCGATGGATGTCTAGTACTTAGTGACGTATGCAGTACCAACTCCTCCAATTTTCTTTTAACACATAGTACTAGAGCTTATATTATAGATTTTGTAGTTTCAAGTCATTGTGATAGTTATAAATTGCACAACACAGATAGGAGGGTATTCTTAACTCCAAACTATGAACCTAGTTGAGTCTTCAGTTTCAAAACAAGGCTTTAACGGTGTGTCCAGGAAGTATTCCAAGGAAAGGGTTCTGGACTTGGTAAAAGTTTGAGGATTTTTTCTTATTTAAAGCACCGAAGAGCTTTTAACCTGAGTTATTCTTTGCATAATCTGATTGGAAGTGACATTCTAGCTGTTGATACGAGAGAGTTTATCCATATGTCCATGGTATCTCTAATATGCCGCAAAAATTAAGATAAGATTACACAGTCCAATTTGTTATAAGATTAGATGTCCTACCACCAGGTTCAGTCAGAGTCTATATTCCTTTTTCTTTTCACATTGTTTTTCTATGTGACTTACACGTGGAGTTCACCTCCACGTAGTTCGGTTTGAATTTAATATTTCATTGAATTAAATTAGATTAAAACCCCATTTCTTGCTTTTCTCTCAATCATTAAATCTGAATCACTACACAATGAAGGACCTCTTGCCATCTTAGGCCCCAGCCTACCAATATGCCCCATACATTACACACTTGCTTGATATATTAGCAGTTTTTTAAATTGAGAATTTTATATAATTATAGTTAAAACTATAGTTACACTGCAATGAGTTTAAGACATTAGGCCTACTATTATATTATAATATGACCAAGAACTCTCTAAATAAGACAACTAAACGATCTTAAGTAGGGAAAACCCCCAAGTATTTGAGGTTTTGCTTTCTCGTCCTTGTTGATTTTCTTTTTGTAGTTTTGGATTGCACATAAAAATCTCTTAGGATGTTTGGAATTTGGGTTGCAGCTAATGGCGAATCGCAATCCTCTGTTTGTTCTTCAGCCTGAGAGATGATATCCTTTGTGCCTTGACTTACCACACAGTCATCGCTAGATTTTTCCATTATTGTTTGTTGTTCATATTTTGTCCTAACCGTAGAAAGCTTGCCAATAACATTCTCAAATTTCCTAATGTTTGCTGATGGCCTCAGTATGTTGGTACAATCCATCTGACGATGTTTCAAATACTGGGAAATCAATTGCTTCATTGTCCAAACTCTTCACATTATCTGCTTTAATATCAGTAGGAGTAATGTGCCCTATCAAATTCAATAAACCTTTAGTTTTCTTTGTTTCTTCAAAATTTAAATCGCTACTATTAGTGACTAGTTTAGTATTATGCTTAGTTGATACAGATTGCTTCTAAACCATAGAAACTACCCAAGTGGTTACTGTTTCATTAGTCCTTGTTGACATATTAGCAGTTGATAAGTTATTCGTAGAACTTTTGTCTGTTAGCCAATGACTAATCAGCATTTTCACTTTCCTCCTTGTAAAACATAGCATCTTAATTAATTTCTTCCATTTCATTCATTCCAAACTTGTCTCTCTGACTTGTTTTCTCTTCACTCTTCTCCTTCAAATGGATCCCAAAAACTTCTTTCCTTCCAAAATCGGTCTTTTCATTTGATCAAGTCTCAACTTCCTAGCCACCTTACCTAGTAAAATTTTATGTTTTGATCAAAAGTTCCTCGCTTATGAACCAAAATCATGCAGCAGCAACGACGTCCAAATCAGATACCCTTTTTGGCTAAAAGGCCCTCAACAGCCTTATTGTGACCACCCCAACCTTAACTTTGAGTTATCTTGTAATTACAAACACCAACTGGTGCTCACCATCGCTGATGATGAGTACAACGTTAAAGAGATTCATGACGAAACTAATTCCTTTCGCGTTACGAATTCTACAGCCTAAAATCATACCTATCCAACTCCTTTGCATAGCCTCAGCCTTGATCAAATACCCTTCCGTCTAGTGCCTGGTTTCATTAATCTTTCTCTCCTTTATCAATGTAACTCAGTGCCTCTAAAGCACTTAATGTACTAAGAACCTGGAGATGGAGGCTTTGGAAAAGTGTATTATGATAGATATCAATTCATTATCTTCACCAAATAACTTTTTCTTTATATTAATTGTTTGTTAATTATTTTTGTGCTAACATGCTTTATTCATGAGGTAAACTCCGAGATGGACGCACTGTGGCTATCAAACATTTGTATAAGAATAAATACAAAACAGTTTAGCAGTCTATGAATGAAATTGAAATCCTCACACATTTACACCATTGGCATCTTGTTTCACTTTATAGGTGCACCTCTCACCGTATCCAGGAATTGTTACTTATGTATCAATACATTCCTATGGCACAGTTGATGATCATCGTCATAGTGACAGAGTGAAGCCTGGCGCACTTCCATGGTCTATTTGAATGAACATAGCACTAGAGACTACAAGTGCTTTGAAGTATCTTCATGCTTTAAATATAATCCATTGTGATGTGAAGACTAACAATACTCTCCTTGGAAGCAAGTTTTGTGTCAAATTAAGAGATTTTGGTCTATCTCATCTATTTCCAATTGATGTTACCCATGTTTCAACTACTCTGCAAGGAACTCCTAGTTATGTTGATCCATAATATCATCAATGCTTCCAGCTTACTGATAAGAGTGATGTCTATAGTTTTGGTGCAGTTTTGATTGAACTCATATCATCTTTGCCTATTGTAGATATCACCAAACACCTGCATGAAGTCAAATTGGTTAACTTATCAGTTAATAAGATCTAAAACAATTCATTGCATGAGCTTGTAGATCCAAATCATGGTTATGAATCAGATTATGCAACAAGAAAAATGATAACTGCAATAGTAGAGTTGGCATTCCGATGTCTACAAAATGAGAAGGACAAGAGAACATGTATGGAAGAAGTGTTGGAGATTCTTAAGCATATATAAAAATAGGAATACAATATAAAAGAGGCAGAGAAACTAGATATATGATGTTTGCTTAATTATTTATATATTCACTTCTTAACACTTTGTGATTATTGTTGTTAAATGCTTAAGATACTTAGTTTTGTTCATATTTAATCTTAGATATAATATGGAAGCATAAAAAGTAAATTAAGTTAAGAGCGCATTCCTTAGGCCAAAATTTTGGTTTTCAAACTCAATTACCCTTTTGAAGCAAGAAGGAGATAGATTAGGGTGAGTATTGGACAAGAAATCACAAGAAAAAGAAGAATTCTACAAGACTTGAGAGATACATAGTGTTTTATATACTTACATGACCATGTTTGATTCGAAGACACATTTGGACTTACACATCGTGTATCCAACCCTGTATCTTCACGAGTTTCACATTTTTCTCATTTATAAGCTTTGATTCGTAACCATGTATGAAACCGCGTACATGCTCACAAACCTAAATTTTCATATAAATAGAATATTTTAACAACAAATTAAGAGAGAATAAGCTTTAATCTTCATAAAGGGTAGAAAGTTACTCTTTTAAGGCACCTGTGGAGGGCTAAGTTTCCTCATTCCAGTTCGGAGGTTAAATCGACGTCAAGGACCGCATCTAAGCATATCATCCTTATGTATCATTTTTCTTGCCCTCTTTAAGGATTGTTTACATTATTTTGAGCTTATTGAAATGGGTATTGTATAAGAATGATTGAAATGCTCTATTGGATTGTTTATGTAATCCCATTACTAAAATCTTAAATACGATATGTAATCATTGTGTTAAGATTCATTTGTGGCAATTAGTGACATTGAATCATTAGAGCAAACGTAACATAGGCTAAATAACCCGAACTTGTGTGGTTATTTCTTATATTGGTATGCTTTCCTAATCAAAATGTGACTGCCTAACTAAAACTAGAGAGCTTGTTCTAGGTTGTTCAATAGTTGGGTTTAATTAAAGATCTTGTTTTGATTAAATGCAATATAAGGAAAAATTAGGATTAACGCAGCTTATTGTTAATTCATGATTAGTAGTTCTAAAAAAGATGTGAAAATGATACTGCAATGACATATGCTTATTTTTTATTAGGATGAGATTGATCCAAGAACTAGATTCTATCATATTTATCGCTTTCATCACTTTTGCCTGTTTTCTATTATTTTCTTCCATAAATTCAACTTTACTTTGTTTTCTTAATTGCATCAACTAAGCCTCCCTTAATACATATAAATATAATTTAGAAAGATGAACTGATGTTATATCTGTAGGATCGACCTAGACTCTTTAGTAGCTATATTGTTAAGTGTAATCATTTTGTGTAGTTTTACAACGCGCTACTAATTTTGGTGTCATTGCAGGGATTAATATCAATTGCTTCTGAATTTATTTATTTAATTTTAATTTTGATTAATTTATTTTCTCGTTTGGTTAGTTACAGTGCATGACATGATCTTCTAACACTAGAGAACTGAAATTTGATCCAGAAATTAAAAGAACTCTTCGCAAATCGAGAAAAAAAGTTTCCCAAAGTTTCGAGGGTCTGTTACCAGCTGATAAGAGAATTGGTTGTTCACTAAGAATTCAAATTGCCTTAGATTTGCTTTCTAACTTTTCTGGTGATTCTATTTCTGAAACAGATTCTAACATGGCAGAGCAAAATAATGATCACAGTTTTAAGCAATTGGCTGCTCCTGATTTTAATTGTCAACATTTTTGCATTGATTTTCAGACTATTGATGTTACCTTTGAGCTTAAATCTGGTCTAATTGATCTTTTACCTACTTTTATGGCATTCCAGGTGAAGATCCTCATAAACACCTCAAGGAGTTTGACGTAGTTTGTTCTAGCATAAAGCCAACTGGGGCACAAGAAGACCAAATAAAGCCAAGGGCATTTCCTTTTTCATTGGGTACACCGCCAAAGATTGGCTTTATTACTTACCCTCAGGATCGATTACTATTTACAATAAGATGCTAAGATTTTTTCTGAAGAAATACTTCCCTACCTTTTGAGCTACAAATATTTGGAAGGAAATATGTGCAATTAGACAACACAATAAAGAGACATTATATGAGTTTTGGGAGTGTTTCAACAGGTTATGTGCTAGTTGCCCTTACCATCAAATTAATGAATAATTTTTGATCCAGTATTTCTGTTAAGGACTTTTGTCATAAGAAAGAAGTATGATTGATAGATCCAGTAAGCGGAGGTGCATTGGTAGATAAGACGCCAATTGAAACCAGAAATGTGATTTCCAACATGATTTCTAACTCTCAACAATTCAACATATGAAAGAACCCCAGACCATTAAAAGTCAGTAAAGCTAGTACTGCCACATTGGAGCAAAAAATAGTTGGGTTGACATCTTTAGTTAGACAGATGACTACAAATGGTACTCAACAAGTAAAAGCATGTAGAATTTGCATAATGGTAGCACATCTAACTGATATGTGTCAAACCTTGCAGGAAACATCCACAAAACAAGTGAATGCTTTTGGAAGTTTTTCAAGTCAACCACAAAAGAAATATGATTCTAACTACTCCTAAGCACACAATTCAGGGTGGAAGAATCCTCAATTCAACAATTATAGATAATAAGGATAACAACAAAGCTCCTATGGTCCTACCAATAACCATTTCAATAGCAAGTTCAACCATCAAGCTTTAGACCTTCATAGGAAGACATGAAAAAAACTATGGCTCAAAATATGGTTCGATTTCAAAATAGTACCCTACAATTTTAATAGTAAAACATAGTTAGTATTCAGAATTTAAAAAATCAAATAAGTCACATAGCTACTACTACTAGCTAATTAGAAAATCAGAATTCGAGTAAACTTCCCTCTCAAACAATTGTGAACCCAAAAGATAATGTAAATGTTATCATCTTGAGAAACGGTAAAGAAATAGAGGCACCATATAAAACTCCTCTTATGGGCGATGATGAAGAAATTGAAAAGGAACTTAAAGTATCTCCAAAAAAAGTTGAAACAGGAATTAAAATAAACTATCAATCCCCTATAATTAAAAATTTTACCAATACCTTGCCTCTTTTTCCTAGTACATTTGCTAAATAAAAGAAAGAGCAAGATAAGGAGATTTTGGAAAAGTTCATAAAGGTAAAGGTGAACATTCCTCTGATTAGCTTGAAGGAGTTGTAAAGGATATCTTGATGAATTTTAACAAATTAGTTTTCGTAGCTGATTTTTATGCATTGAACATAGAGGGAGAACATTCATCTAATTCAGCACCAATCCTTATGGATCGACCATTCTTGAAAATATCAAAAACAAAGATTAATGTGGATACAAGAACATTAACTATAGAGTTTCATGGTGAACAAGTTTGCTTTAATTTTTTTGATGCAATGAGGTACCTTAGTGGTGTTCATATTTGATTGCTTATCTTAAAAAATTCTTGATATGGAAGGTAAGGATGAGTTAGAATTCGTTCTTTGCATGAGTTTAGAAAAAAAAACATTTTCCAAAATTCTAACGTATTTCTATCAAATGAGATAGAAGAAACAGTGTTAGTATTACAATCACTGCAACTAATGCCAAAAAGTATGTACCTTCAAATATCAAAATTTTAATATCTCAAATGAAATCTCTACCTTCAGTTGTGTAGACATCAACCATTAAACTGAAGCAATTACCGGAGCACTTGAAGTAAGTATTTTTGGGAGAAGTAGAAACACTTTTGGTAATCATAGTAGAGAATCTAACCAATCTTCAAGAGGAAAAGCTTATTCAAGTGCCTAAGGACCATATCACAGCTATAAGGTGGACCATAACTAACATTAAGGGTATTAGCCCTTCGACTTGTATACACCAAATTTTTTACAAGAAGGATCCAAACTATTAAGAGAATCACAAAGGATGTTGAATCCTCAGATGATGGAAGTGTTGAAAAATAGAAATTTTGAAGTTACCTAATATCGGTATAATTTATATAATTTCATATACTAAATGGGTAAGTCCAGTCTAAATGGTACCGAAGAAGACTAGGATTACAATGGTGAAATATGAGAGTAACAAGTTTGTCCCTATAAGAATTCAAAATGGATGGCTAGTATGCATTGATTATAGAAAATTAAATGTTGTTACAAGCATAGATCACTTTCCACTCCCATTCATTGATCAAATGGTTGAACAACTTATGGAACGATCTCACTATTGTTTTCTTGATGGATATTCAGGTTAAAACCAAATTTTGATAGCACTAGTTGATTAAGAGAAAATAATCTTCATAAGCCCATTTGGTTCATTTGCCTATAGAAGAATGCCTTTTGGACTTTGCAATGCCAGCCACTTTTTAAATATGCATGGTATGTTTTTTCTCTTAGTATGTTGAGCACATTATTGAGGTTTTTATAGATGATTTTACTGTCTATGGGGATTCATTTGATCCATACTTAGATAATCTAAATTTTGTACTTGAATGGTGAATCAAAACTAATCTTGTTCTAAATTCTGAAAAATGTCATTTTATGGTTAAATAAGGAATAGTTTTGGGAAATGTAATTTCATTGATAAAGCTAAGGTAGAAATTATGCAAAACTGACCCTACCCCACAAATGTAAGGGAGGTTCGTTCTTTTCTTAGCCATGCAAGTTTTTATCGCAGGTTTATTAAAGACTTCAATAAGATTTCAACAAATCTCTATCATTTGTTACAAAAGAGCATGCCATTTGAATTTGATGAGAGATGCAAGGAAACCTTTGACAAGTTGAAGGAACTTTTGACTTCGGCACCAATCATTCAACCACCTTATTGGAGTCAATCCTTTGAGATTATACGTGATGTTAGTAATTTTGTTGTGGGTTCTATCCTCGGTAAAAAATGTGGTAAAATGACTCTTGTCATTTACTATGCTTCAAGAACTCTCATTCTAGCACAATGCAACTACACCACCATAGAAAAGGAGTTTTTATCTATTATGCTTGGTTTAGATAAATATAAACCTTATTTGCTTCGATCTAAAGTCATTACATATTTTGATCATGTAACATCAAGGTGTCTTTTATCAAAGAAGGAAGGGAAGTCAAGGCTTATTAGATGGATTCTCTTGCTCTAGGAGTTCGAATTGGAGATCAAAGATAAGAAAGGTGTAGAGAACCAAGTTGCGGATCACTTGAGTCGAGTTGTGAAAGAATAGGATTTAATAACAATGCAAGAGCTATTTCTAGATGAGCAATTACTTCGTTTCAAGGTCAGGTTCCATGGTATGCTGATATTGTAAACGATCTAGTAAATCATGAGATACGTAATGATTTAAGTAAAGTTAGACATAATAGAATAGTGCTTCTAATATTATATTTGGGATGATCATCAGTTATGGAAGGTTTTTTTGACCAAGTAATTAGGAGATGTGTGCCCGAGTATGAATGAAAATATATTTTAAAATTTTATCATTCCTATGCGTATGGTGGTCATTTTGGGCCTAAATGAACTACTAAGAAAATACTTGAGTGTTGTGTTTATTGGCCAAATATAATTCAAGATTCCTATATGTTCTACAAGGCATGTGAGCAATGCCAAAAATAAGGTAATTTATCCCTTAGAGACCAAATGCCTTTATCTCCAATCCTTACCTGTGAAAATTTTAATGTATAGGGCATTGACTTTATAGAACCCTTTCCTTATTCTTTTGGTTTTGTTTATATTTTATTGGCTGTGGATTATATTTCTAAACGGGTGGAAGCTAAAGCCATAAGGAGTGATGATTCTAGAGTTGTTGCAGAATTTGTCAAGTCTAACATTTTTCCTAGGTTAGAGCATTGGGAGCATTGATTAGTGACAAGGGTACTCTTTTTTGCAATCAATTGGTGGGAAGTCTTTTAAAGAAATACCATGTCACTCATAAGGTGTCTACAGCCTACCATCCATAAACAAACGAGCAAGCAAAAGCATCAAATAGAGAAATCAAGTAAATCCTTGAGAAAATGGTGAGCCTAAATTGTAAAGATTGGAGCCAATGACTTGTTAATGCTCTTTGGGCATATAGAATTGCATACAAGACGCTGATTGGCATGTCTCCATACTGACTAATTTAAAAAAAGTCTTGTCATCTTCCAATAGAAATTGAACAAAAATCTTTTTAGGCAATCAAACAATGCAATATAAGGATGGATGAGGTGGGTGAACAAAGAAAATTGCAACAGTAAAAATTGGGAGATCTTAGGCTTGACTCTTATGAGAATGTAGATATTTACAAGGAAAAGACAAAGCTATTTCATGATAATATGACTATTAGAAAGAATTTCTTTGTTAGACAAAAAGTTCATCTCTATCATTTACGAATTAAGCTTTTGCCAAGTAAATTATGTTGTCGTTGGATTAGACTTTTTTTCATTACTAATATGTTTTCACATGGTGTAGTTGAAATTAAAATCCTGCAGACGAACAAGTAGTTCAAGGTCAATAGTTATTGATTGAAACCCTTTTATGAAGGATTCCAAGTGGAAAATGTTAAAGTGAAAGGGTTAGAAAACCTCATTATAAAGATTGAGTTACATTTGCGTCAAGCCAATGACATAAAACAAAGGCACTTCTTGCGAGGCAACCCAAGGGAAGTTCATTTCTTTTCATTTACATTCTCACATTTTTTATTTATGTTAAATGCTTTATTTCTTACATTTGACGTTAAATTGGGGGCAATTTAAATGTTAAATGTGTGGGTGGAAATCTTTGTTTTCATGCATGTTTTTAGGCTTGTTTGTTGCTTATGTATGTTTCTTAGGTGTTTTCAAAATCAATCAAATAAACAAACATTTTCTCTTTTTCTATTG
>JAOTJB010000006.1:23654600-23676481 GCA_027123815.1 Erythroxylum minutifolium | reverse complement strand
AAATCTATTATTTGACAACAAAAGAAGAGAGAATAAGCTTTAGACTTTATGAAGGGAAAAAAGTTACTCTTTCAAGACACCCGTGGAGGGTTAAGTTTCCTCATTCTAGTTCAGAGGTGAAATCGAAATCAAGGAGTGCGTCTAAGCATATCATCTTTATGTATCATTGTTCTTCCTCTCTTTAAGGATTGTTTACATTATTTTGTGCTTATTGAATTGGGTATTGTGTAAAAATGATTTGAATGCTTTATTGGATTGTTTTATGTAAACCTATTACTAAAACTTAAGTACAATATGTAATCATTGTGGTAGGATTCATTTCTGGCAACTAGTGACATTGAATCATTAGAAACAACGTAACATGGGCTAACCCAAACTTTTGTGGTTATTTCTTTTATTGATATGTTTTCCTAATCGTAATGTGGCTGCCTAACTAATTCTAGAAAGCTTGTTCTAGTTTGTTCGATAGTTAGGTTTAATTAAAGAGCTTGTTTTCATTAAACGCAAGATAAGGAAAAATTAGGATTAATGAAGCTTATTGTTAATTCATGATCAATAGTTTTAAAAGAGATGTGAAAATGATAAAGCAATGACGTATGATTATTTTTGATTAAGTCAAGATTGATCTGAGAACTAGATTCCAACACATTTACCACGTTTAGCACTTTTGACTGTTTTCTATTATTTGCTTCCATAAATTCAATTTTACTTTGTTTTCTGAATTATGTCAAACTAGACCTCCCTTTATACATGTAAATATAATTTAGAAAGGTGAATTGATTTAATCTCTGTGGGATCGACCTAGACTCTTCACTAGTTATATTGTTAAGTTTAATCATTTTGTGTAGTATTACGACGCGCTACTAATTTTAGTATCATTGCTAGGGATTAATATCCATTGCTTTTTTGAATTTATTTATTTTATTTTTAATTAATTTCTTTTCTTGTTTGGTTAGTTATGGTGCATGACATGATCTTCTCACACTGGTGAACTAAAAATTGATCCAGAAATTGAAAGAACTCTTTGTAAATCAAGAAGAAATTTTTTTCGAAGTTTCGAGGATCCACTACAAGCTGATAGGAGAATTGGTTCTTCACCAATAATTCAAATTGCCTTATATTTTTCTAACTATTCTAGTGATTCTATTTCTAAAATAGATTCTAACATGGTAGAACAAAATAATGATCACAATCTTAAGCAGTTGGTTGCTCCTGATTTTAATTGTCAACTTTTGTGCATTGATCTTCCTACTATTGATGTTAATTTTGAGCTTAAATCTAGTCTCATTCATCATTTGCTTACTTTTGTGGTATGCCAAGTGAAGATCCTCATAAGCACCTTGAGAAGTTCGACGTAGTCTGTTATAGCATAAAGCCAGCTAAGGTATAAGAAGACCAGATTAAGCTGAGGGCATTTTCTTTTCCATTGGGGGACAACGCCAAAGATTGGCTCTATTACTTACCATCAAGATCAATTACTACTTGGAATGAGATGTAAAGACTTTTTCTGAAGAAATACTTCCCTGTCTCTTAAGCTACAAATATTTGGAAGGAAATATGTGCAATTAGATAGCATAATGGTGAGACATTATATATGTTTTGGGAGTGTTTCAAGAGTTTATGTGCTAGTTGCCCTTACCATCAAATCAATGAATAACTCTTGATCCAATATTTCTATAAGGGACTGTTTCCACAAGAAAGAAGTATAGATCTAACAAGTGGAGGTGCATTGGTAGATAAGACACTAATTGAAACCAAAAATGTTATTTCTAACATGATTTCTAACTCTCAATAGCTCAACATATGAAAGAACATATGAAAGAACCCCAGAACATTAAAAGTCAGTAAAGTTAGTACTACCATACTGGATGTCCTACCATTGAGCAAGACATCCAATGTGGCAGTACTTGCAAGAAACATCCACGGAGCAAGCGAATGCTTTTGTAAGTTTTCTGGGTTAACCATAAAAGAAATATCATTCTAACTACTCCCAAGCACACAATTCAGGGTGGAAGAATCTTCAATTTAACAATTATAGAAAATAAGGATAACAATAAAGCTCCTACCAACAACCATTTCAAAGGCAAGTTCAACCATCAAGTTCCAGACCTTTATAGGAAGACATTATAAAAACTATAGCTCCAAATATGGTTCGGTTTCAAAATAATACCCTACAATTTCAATAGTAAAGAAGAGTTAGTATTCAGAATCTAGAAAATCAAATAAGTTATATAGCTACTACTATTAGTCGATTGGAAAATCAGAGTTCGGGTGAACTTCTCTCTTAGACAATTATGAACCCAAAAGATAATGCAAGTGTTATCACCTTGAGAAATAGTAAAGAAATAGAGGCATAATATAAAAATCATGTAATTAAAAATTTTACTAATACCTTGCCTTCTTTGCCTAGTAGGTTTGTTAAATCAAAGAAAGAGGATTAAGATAAGGAGATTTTAGAAATGTTCAGAAAGGTAAAGGTGAACATGCCTCTGATTGATGCCATAAAACAAGTTCTAAGATATGCCAAATTTCTCAAGGAATTATGAACTTCCAAAAGGAAATTGAGAGGAGACGATAAAGTGAGTGTGAAGGAGAATGTGTCTACAGCCATACAAAGGAAACTTCTACCAAAGTGTAAGGATCCAGGTACATTTACAATTCTCTTCAAAATAAGTGGAACTATATTTGAAAATGCAATGTTAAATTTAGGAGCTTTAATTAATGTCATGTCATAATCTATTAAAACTTCATTAAATTTAAGAATTGCATGTCATAATTCAACTAGCATACAAATATAACTCTTATCTTGAAGGAGTTGTAAAAGACATTTTGATGCAGTTAACAAATTAGTTTTCCTAGATGATTTTTTATGCATTGAACATGGAGGGAAAACATTCATCTAATTCAGCACCAATCCTTATAGATCGGCCATTCTTAGACACATCAAAAACAAAGATTGATGTGGATATAAGAACATTGACTATGGAGTTTGATGGTGAACAAGTTTGCTTTAATATTTTTGATGCAATGAGGTACCCTAGTGACGCTTATTCTATTTTATCTATTGATGACATTGATTTTTTTTATCTATTGATGTCATTAATTGTTTATCTCAAAAAGTTCTTGATATGGAAGGTAAGGATGAGTTAGAATTCATTCTTTGCATGAGTTTAGAAGAAAACACTTTGCAAAATTATAACTTATTTATATCAGATGAGATAGAAGAAACAATGTTAACATTACAATCATTGCAACCAATGCCAAAAAGGTATGTGCCTTCAAATATTAAATTGCCAATATCTCAAACAAAATCTCTACCTTCAGTTGTGCATACATCAACCATTGAACTGAAGCAATTACTAAAGCACTTGAAGTATGTATTTTTAGTAGAAATAGAAATAGTTTTGGTAATCATAGTAAAGAATTTAACCAAGCTTCAAGAGGAAAAGCTTATTCAAGTGCCTAAGGACCATATCACAGCTATAAGGTGGATCATAACTGACATTAAGGGTATTAGCCCTTCAACATGTATACACTAAATTGTTTTGGACGAAGGATCCAAACCATTAAGAGAATCACAAAGGATATTGAATCCTCCGATGATGGAAGTGGTGAAAACAAAAATCTTAAAGTTGCTTGATATTGGTATAATTTATCTAATTTCAGATAGTTAATGGGTGAGTCCAGTCTAAGTGGTACCGAAGAAGACTAGGATTACAGTAAGTCCAGTCTAAGTGGTACCGAAGAAGACTAGGATTACAGTGGTGAAAAATTAGAATAACGAGTTTGTCCATACAAGAATTCAAAATGGATGGCTAGTATGCATTGATTACAGAAAGTTTGCTACATACATGGATCACTTTCCACTCCTATTCATTGATCAAATGATTAAATGACTTATAGGACGATCTCACTATTGTTTTCTTTATAGATATTCAGGTTATAACCAAATTGTAATAAATCTAGAAGATCAAGAGAAAATAACCTTCACATGCCCATTTATTTCATTTGCCTATAGAAGAATGCCTTTTGGACTTTGCAATGCCCCAACCACCTTTCAAAGATGTATGGTAAGTATTTTATTTGAGTATATTAAGCACATTATTGAGGTTTTTATGAATCATTTTATTGTCTATAGGGATTAATTTGATGCATGCTTAGATAATCTAAATTATGTACTTGAATGGTGAATTAAAACTAATCTTGTTCTAAATTCTAAGAAATGTCATTTTATGGTTAAATAAGGAGTAGTTTTAGGAATGTAATTTCATCTAGAGGGATTGAGGTTGATAAACCTAAGGTAGAAATTGTACGATTGTGTTTCTAAATGGGTGGAAGCTAAAGACACAAGGAATGATGATTCTAAAGTTGTTGCAGAATTTGTGAAGTCTAACATTTTTCCAAGGTTTAGAGCATTGGGAGCATTGATTAGCAACAAGGGTACTCTTTTTTGTAATCGATTGGTTGGAAATCTTTTAAAGAAATACCATACACTCACAAGGTGTCTACGACCTACCATCCACAGATAAACAGGTAAGCAAAAGCATCAAATAGAGAAATCAAGTCAATCCTTAAGAAAATAGTAAGCCTAAATTGTAATGATTAGAGCTAATGACTTGTTGATGCTCTTTGGGCATTTAGAATCGCATACAAGACATCAATTGGCATGTTTCCATTCTGACTAATTTAAAAAAATTCTTGTCATCTTCTAATAGAAATTGAGCACAAAGATTTTTAGGCAATCAAATAATGCAATATGAAAATGGATGAGGTGGGTGAACAAAGAAAATTGCAACTGCAAAAATTGGAAGAGCTTAGTCTTGACTCTTATGAGAATATAGAAATTTACAAAGAAAAGAAAAAGTTATTTCATGATAAGATGACTATTAAAAAGAATTTCTTTGTTGGACGACATGTTCTTCTTTATTATTTACGACTTAAGCTGTTCCTAGGTAAATTATGTTGTCATTGGATTGGACCTTTTATCGTTACTAATGTGTTTTCACATGGTGCAATTGAAATTAAAAGCCTATAGATGAACAAGTAGTTCAAGGTCAATGGTCATTGATTGAATTTATGAAGGATTTGAAGTGGAAAATGTGGAAATGATAGGGTTAGAAAACCTCACTATAAAGATTGAGTGACATTTATGTCTAGCCAATGACATGAAACAAAGGCACTGCTTGGGAGGTAACTCAAGGGAAGTTAATTTCTTTTCATTTACATTTTAATAGTTGTTATTTATGTTAAATGCTCCATTTCTTACATTTGATGTTACATTGGGGACAATTTAAGTTTTAAATTTCTGGGTGGAAATCTTTGTTTTCATACATGTTTTTAAGCTTGTTTGTTGCTTATGTATGTTTCTTAGATGTTTTCAAAATCAATCAAATAAACAAGCATTTTCTCTTTTTCTATTTCTTTTAGGACTATATAGGTCATAATTAGCGAATAAATATGACAACTTGAGCATGTACTTTTACTTTTGTGATTAGTCAATGTACGTTATCTTTAAAAGAGTAGTGACTAGTGATAGACAAAAGTCAGTGAAATTTTGAGCCTTTATAGACTGACACATTTATATTAGTCTTATTACCTTCTGTCTATGTTTGACCTTCATGACATATACATCCTAACTTTGCTTTAATTTTCTATTCAAGACCACATTTTTATCACATGCGTTAACATGGAAATGATATAGGCATTTTTTGTTTCATAAGCTACATCAACCAAATAACTTACCTATTATTATAATTTTTCCTTTTAATAATCCCCCTTGAGCTTTATTTGTCTTTTGTTTTTATGTTAACCATATTATAGACCTTAAACCTAACTAAATGTCCTACCTAAACCTTAAAGCTAGTGGAACATTTGTTAATTGATGATGGTTGTAGATGTACAAAGTGTAAGTGTGGGGGAGTGCACATGTGTGGGTTAGTTATGATTATTGGAATGTTATTTTATCTTTTATTAATGAATTCCAATGTTGATGTAGCTTCTAACAATTTTAATTAAAAAAGAAAAAGAAAAAGAAAGAAAAAGAAAAAGAAAAAGAAAAAGAAAAAGAGAAAAGAAAAGAAAATTATTTAAATAAATTATCAAGGATGGAATGTATTTTTTTGGAAAATTATTTATGATTAGTTTTTCCTCCTAAAAGTTGTATGAAATGGGTGATTTAAGTATAAAGCATATGAGGTAGATGTTGTTTTAAAGGATCATCACTTATGGTTATAATATATTATTTGTCATCAATTGTATGAGTAATTCCTTTTAATTCCTTATGCTTCATATATGTTGTGGTGTGAGAGCTTGAATTTGAGTTTTGAAACATACCTTTTACATTTATCACAACTGATGTGCACAGTTTTGAGTGAGTGATAGTTTTTGCACTTGATATTCCATTGAATATTTTCTTGTTTCACTAGCTTTGATTGCTTTTGCACTACACTATCTAAATACATCTCACCTTAACTCTTTCCCACATTACAACCTTAAAAAGTCTTTTGATTCATGATTATCTATGTGAATCTTAGTGGTAGAGAAATGAAATGATTTGCAAAGTTGTAGAATGTCATGATTATGAATGGTGTTTGAGTATACATACCTATGGATTTATATTATTTAAACACATTTTGTCCAAATTTACCACTAGATTGCTTGGTTTCTAAAGGTGATGATCGTTGATTGATCATGGGTAAAGGCATTGCATGTTGAGTTCTTGCTATGACTTTGAAAGTTATTTCTTTTTACTTATGGCTATCTATTCTTAGGAAATATGAAAATTGTGAAAGTGTTTAGTTTGTGACTTTCATTTTGTTATTTTTCCCGAGGACAGTCAAAAGCTAAGTGTAGGGGAAATGTGATGTGTGCTTAATTATTTATAGATTCACTTCTTACAACTTAATGATTATTTTTATGAAATGCTTAAGATAATCATTTTAATTCACATTTGAATTTAAGTACAATTTGGAAGCATAATAGCTAAATTAAGTTAAGAGCACATTCCTTGAGCCAACATTTTGATGTTCAAACTCAATTACCCTTATAGAACAAGAAGGAGATAGATTAAGGTGATGATTGGACAATAAATCACAAGAAGAAGAAGAATTCAGATTACGACGTTGTGTATGCAATTGGAAGAAACATTTGGACTTACATGGTTAGATACAAGGCTGTGTATCCTTCCATGTATCTTCATAAGTTTGTCGTGTATCAAACGGTGTACATGCCTAGAAACCTAATTGTTCATATAAATAGAACATTTTCATCACAAATGAAGAGAGAATAAACTTTAGACTTTATGAAGGGAAGAAACTTACTCCTATAAGACATCCATAAATGGCTAAACTTCCTCATTCCTGTTCAGAGGTGAAATCAACGCCAATGAGTGCATCTAAACATATCGTCTTTGTGTATAGTTGTTCTTACCCTCTTTAAGGATTGTATACATTATTTTATGTTTATTGAATTAGGTATTGTATAAGAATGATTTGAATGCTCTATTAGATTATTTTTTATGTAAACCTATTGCTAGAATCTTAAATATGATACGTAATCGTTGTGTTTAGATTCATTTATGGCAACTAATGACATTGAATCATTAGAGATAATGTAACATAGGCTAAATAACCGAACTTGTATGGTTATTGCTTATATTGATTTGTTTTCCTAATCATAATGCGACTGTCGAACTAAATCTGGAGAGTTTGTTCTAGGTTGTTGTAGTTAGGTTTAAATAAAGATCATGTTTTTATTAAACACAATCTAAGAGAAAACTGGGATTAATAGAGCTTGTTGTTAATTCATGATTAATAGTTATAAGAGAGGTGTGAAAACAATAATTTAATGATGTATGTTTATTTTTGTTTAGACTGAGATTGATCTGAGAACCAAATTCTGACACTTTCATCACTTTTGACTATTTTCTATTATTTGCTTCCACAAGTTCAATTTTACTTTTTCTTCTTAATTGCATCAAACCAAACCCCCTTTATATATATAAATATAATTTGGAAAGGTGAATTGATTTAATCTCTATAGGATCGACCTAGACTCATCACTAGCTATAGTTTTAACTTTTGTTATTCTGTGTAGTGCTATGTTACACTACCAATATCCTAGTAGATCTTAAATTGTTAAAGAATGACCCTCAGCTACTTTCTCCAGATTCTGATACGTTCATATGGATTAGCCTTTATACAACATCTAGTTCCAGTGGGTAAAAACTCCTTATGTCATTAAATTGTCAAGTACATAACGATATTCAATTTCGTAACATATTTTTTGTCTCTTTTCATCTGCATATGAATATTTTTAAAGAGGTGTATGTATGTTATAGCTGCCATATGGACCATAAGGTAGGTATATTGAGCAACAGTTTCTTTATGCTTCTAGTTTTTACTAACCAATATATAGCATACCAGGTAGTTGATAATTTTTAGTTATATTAACAGAACATTTAATTGAATTTTTATGCTAAATTATTAGCCTACTTTTCTAAAAGTGTTAATGAAAAATTGTTGCACCTTACTTTATCTTGGCATCTTTTTCTAGCTAGGTAGTGGAAAGAAGTATCAATTAGTGAAGGCTTCTTAAGATCAGAAAATGCAGGTACTGGAAACTGAAAATGTTTCACTATATTGTTATATCTTTAAAAAAATATTTGATTAATGGTGAGAGCACACAAAATACTATTTTTCTAATGCATTTCAAATAAAGAGAAAATTTTGATCTCGCAGTTCAAATAAAGAGAAAAATTTAGCTGGCCTAGAAAAATATTTTGGAGGCACTACAATCATTTTCATGGTTCTAAAGTTGGAGCTCTCTCTCACAAGCTACTTTGCATGGAAATAAATAAGCAAAGAATAACATAAAAAATCCCTAGAAAGAGAGAGATTCAACAATAAAAAATGAAGAGTAGCTCAAATGTCATCCTCAGCTTTGATTTCACCTTTGAATTGGACAAAGGAAGATTATCCCTCCATAGACACCAAAAAAGTAAGGTATTTTCCCCTTCTTGTGTTCCAAAAACGATTCACCCCGTCCCCCTTTTTTAGCTACTCAAATGTCTACTTATATGAAAAGTTAGATTTTGGGGTAGATGCACGGTTTGATGCACAGTTGTGCATCCAGTTGAGCATCACCAAAACAATGCATCTTTTAAAATTATACACAATCGTGCATCTTGCAATGCATGATGAATTATTCATTTTATGGCATTTTCTTGTCTCATATTCACTCTAATCCATCTCCTTATTGTTCTTTAAAGAACAATGAGTCTAAACATCAATTTAATGGCTCAAGGAATGTGCTTTTAACTCATTTTAACTCTTAAACTTCCAAATTGTATCTAATACCAAATATGGACTAAATTTAGTATTGTAAGCATTTCATAACAATAATGATTAAGTGTTAAGGAATGAATGTATAAACAGTTAAGCATAAATCAATATGCATACTTGACATTCTGTTAAACATTTTGAGATTTATCATCAGCCAGTGAGAATAGGAATAGGTCATCTACGAAGTTTAAGCTTAAGATCATCTCCTTCTTGCACTTTGAATGAAAATTGAAATATTTGGTCCTTTCCACCAAATAGAGAGTGGAGTTTTATTTGAAATAGAAAACAAAAAACTAAAATGCACACAGTTGGTCCTTAGAGTTTTACAAGTATTTATGCTAAGTTGGTAAGTTCTTTAATGACTTATATAATATATCAAGTTATTTCAAATTTCTAATAATTTTTTGTCATGGATAGAAAAATGGGAGAAAGGGTAAAACTCCACTCTCTAATACTGAAAAGTATTTTGCAATTTATAAAAGAAAGCCTAGAAAAGCGTACAAGCAAGAAAATAGTGAGTAGTGTTTTATCTTGTATCAATTTTATATATTATTAATACTTTCATTAAGATGCCCAAATTTATTGCTCGTTGTATGTGTTTTTTATCCTATTATATTGTTATGCTACTTATATCAAACAATATACGATAAATGCATAAATAATGTTCAATCTTCCCAACTACATAAGCAAAGAAGTCTTTAAGGAGCTCATTTCTTATTGGAACCACTTAGATGTGAAGGCATTACATTTTAAAAACTACTTACATGATATCGAATTAATATAAATCTTTAATGTGTTGTAAATTGCTGAAACAAATATTCAAAATAGAAAACAACAAACTGAAATACACATAAATGGTCCTAAACTAAAATGCGCACAATTGGAAGAAGAGATGAACCAAAAAGTCGAAGTTGAAAAAAGAGAGAACGAGAAAGGAACTAGAATAAGAGAAAGAAGAATGCTTGCGAATCAAAAGGAAATTAGAACAAGATAAAGTTAATAGAGAAGAAATGACGAAACAAATTTTCTCCCTCATTTAGTCTTAGTTTGGGCAAGCTAACGCCACTTATATAGACATGCTTTGTAAATTGATTGCACTTATTCAATCAAGAAAGGAATCTTTTACTCCTTTAAACCATACATATATATCAGGTGAAAAGGTTTCCTTAATTCACTGTTATTGTACATTATCTGGTTATCTTTTTTGTTAAGAATAATTGTATATGTTCATACTTTTTGAATTTGTTCATAGAACGAATTGAATCATTGTGTTATTAAATCTTGGATTGTATTATTATCTTCATTAAAAGGAGGTCACAACAAAGTATTTAGTAGGAAGGTGATGATCACAAGTGAATAAGGAGGTACTTGGTAAAGGATTTTAGAGTGCTCATACATATTGGTTTCGTTTAGTCTTTAGATTAATTCACTTATATTTGATATGAAATGGAGGAAGATAACGTAGTGAATATTTTAGCTAGTTTCTTTTGCTTTTGTATTTTGAATATGTTAAAGGTTAAATTTTACAAGTCTTTATAGACTATATAACATATATAAATGAAGGTTTTTTGGTCATTTATATTTGATAGTATGTATACAATTAAGACATACATTAATATATATACATTGCTTTTAATGTATATATGGATGTTGCATATTTAATGACAAGATTTTGTTTCTATATTAACATATTATTGATAACAGAAAAATAAACTATTGCTTTTGTTGTCACAAATTGTTATCTAAAAAAATTAGTTTATTGTCTTATAAAGACTTAAATTGTTGCAATATCTATTCAACATTGTCGCTAATATTTGAAACAGTTTTACTGCTTTAGTAAAAATTTAAGCAACATTATTCATTTTTTGTAAAATAGATTTTTTTGTCGCTTTACACCTATAACAACATTACTTTATTTAATGGTATGAATTATGTGATAAAGCAAACACACGCAAGAGGGAGGTGAATTGTGTGTGACTTAAAATTTTTTTTAAGATGTTGCTTTCAATTCATATAGAAAACAAATCCTAGTTAACAAATAAAAATAGTAGGAGCATATCAAACGATAAAGTTTTTTAAATGATAGGAACCTGTTAGGCAATAGAAGTCTTCTATAGAATAGGACCTTGTTGAAACAAAAGGAACCTATTGAATGATGAATCTTGTTAAATTAATTTAAAACAGAAGGCACCTATTAAAACTGAAAGGAAGCTCTCGCAAGTTGAAAACAGAAGGGACCTATTTTAAAAGTGAAGGAGTCTCTTGTTGATATGAACTCACACACAATATAATATGGAAATATAAGAGATAAGGAGAAAGAGAGAGAAGAAGGACGCAGTCAATTTATACTGGTTCAACTTTTAACCTAAGTCAACTTCTAGTCCTCAAATATTCAACTTGAAAGTTTCACTATAAAATCAAGTAGTAATTTGAAGAGCTTCTCCAAGCTCATAAGATAATATTTTTCAAGGTTCTTCAACCTTCCACACTAGTAGTATTTCAGTTTCCTCTACAAGCTCTCAAATAAAAATGAAGTTTTGTTCAATATGAGCTTTAGTAACCTCTCTCGATAGAATTTCACTTTCTAACGCATAAGAGAATTTTTACAAGGACATGACTTTCAAGAATGTATATGATTTTGGCGAGTTTAAAATGTTATTTCCACATTAAATTAAGTGGGAGGCCCACTAACCTAGTGTTTTAAGTTTTACCCACTTATAGCCAATTAAAAGAATGCCCAAAATAATAATAACTGTTGTAAGGCTATATACCTTTTGATGGAGCGGGTACATTTAAACCAATAGTTATTTTCTTGGCCCTCTTCTCCTATCTATAAAAGCAAGATACATCCTCCCTTTATGTTGTTGGTTCTTTTTCCATCATTCAAAAATATCCTTCTGTGTATCACATTGGATGACGAGAAAAAGAGATCAAGAATACAAGGTTTGTCAATCAAAAGGAAATTATTGATTTAATATGATAGCGTGTTCGCCAAACGATATATTATCAATCCTTAGTTTAAGATGGTTTGAATGCTATTGATTTTGGGTTTTGTGTGTTAATTTCTACATGAAATTCTAACAATTGGTATTAGAGCCTGTGTTGTTTGTATTGCTTGCATTGTTCGTATTGTTTGTGTTGTTTTTTGTCATGGATAATGCACACTTCTAGTTATTGTCATCGACAACAACCTTTTGGTTTTGTTGTTTTGTTCTATTTTCAGCATTTCTGAAATTGATTTTCAGTTTCAACGGTGAAATGGAAAGAAGAAAATAAAATTAAATATGATGTCTGAGTTTGCTATTTCTGGCAATAATGTTCTTATTCTTATAAACATGTATTTATGTTTGTTGAGAAATAACCGAAAGTCTTGGTTCTTAAAACCAAAAGATTGATTTTATTTACATATTTTAAATCCTTTTCTTGAGTTTTATTTGTGTTGTTGGATGTTGCAACTTAGATTGAAGCCATTTTCGACTATGATTATGGTTGTTGATAAGAACTAACATGTTTGGTTCTTGATACTACACAGTTGATTTTCAATCGTGATTTTTTCTTGAACAAAATGTGAAGACATGTTTCTGTGGTATATAGACAACCATGAAAGTGTTGTGTCATGAAAGAAACTCAAGCATAAAAAGAACCACGAAAACCAGACGGCAAGTGTCTGGAGGAAGAAGATGTCTAGGCAGACTTCTGGCGCGTGTAGTCCACGTGCCAGGCGTTACCCTTTTTCAGCGTAGACATCTATTAACTGCAGCATCTGGCGCGTGCAGTCCATGCGCCAGATGCTGCATTAGCTTAGGCAGGCGCTGGGCACGCACCATATAGGGCCTTTAGGCCCACTATGCAATTTTGGGCTAGTTTTGGGCCATGTTTGGATAATATTAGACAATTTATAAATATAAGGTTCATTAGTTTAGATAGTTATCAAAGTGACCTAAATTAGCAAATCTTATATTTATTAAATTGCATAAAAGAATAAAGGGAGACTTATAAAATCTTCATAACAAATCTCTTTATAATTAGGAGAATGAGACTAACCTAAAAGAGATTCAATTTCTACTAATTATTAGTTAATGATTTATTTTATGTTATTTAGAAAGGAAACAAATGGATACCCAAAGGTAACATATAAATGACATAAAATAGTCAAGTATTTTAAGCTCCCTCTAAATGAACACTGGATCTGTTAAAATTTACCGAAAGGAGAATTTTAATGATATCAATAGTTCATTATTATTTAATTTTATACTTGATGCCTTATTATGAGCATTGTTCTATTTTGTATAGTTCCCACTTCGTTACACTCTATTGCATCTGGAATGACTATTTTTGATGGGTCAAATTTTTCTGAACGGTGTAAAAGGGTCCAATTCTCACTGGGTGTATTGGATCTTGACTTAGCTTTAATAACTGACAAACCTCTTGAAGCTACAGATGACAGTACTCCGGAGTAGGTGGAACAATCAAAGGCCTGGACAAAAACAAATAGACTTAGTTTGATGTTTATGAGAATGACCATTGCCAATAATATCAAGATCTCTCTCCCTTAAATCGAGTCAGCCTCAGAATTTCTAAAATCTATTGAGGAGCGCTTCAAACGCACTGATAAGTCCCTTGCAAGCACATTGATGGATGAATTGACCACCATGAAATATGATGGTCAGAAAGGTATTCAACAGCATATTTTGAACATGACTGAAAAGATTGCAAAGCTTAAGGCACTAGGCATGAGTATAGATGAATCCTTCTTGGTACAGTTTGTCCTTAACTCACTTCCATCACAGTTTGCTCCATTCAAGATTTACTATAATACAAACAGCGATCAGTGGACCTTAAATGAGCTTACCAGTAAATGCATTCAGGAGGAAGTGAGATTAAGACAAGAATGATATAATCTTGCTCTTGCTGTATCTTATGGAGTCATGAAGAAGAAAGGAAAATTCAGAAAAGAAAGAACTTTCCACCAAAGAAAAGTGGACCTGAGGAAGGTAGCCAAAGTCATGATGGAAAATTCACAGTAAGTTGCTACTTTTGTGGCAAGAAAGGACATGTGAAGAAGAACTGTAACAAGCGCAAGACTTGGTTCGAAAAAAGAGGTACAATTTTTTCTTTTATATGTTACGAGTCCAATCTTGCTGAAGTACCTTCAAATACTTGGTGGATTGATTCAGGAGCCACAACTCATGTGACTAATTTAATGCAGGGATTCTTTATAACCAGGAAACTGAAGGAAAGTGAAAAGTTCCTCTATATCGGAAACAATCTCTAAGTAGAAATGGTAGCTGTCGACACCTATCGCTTGTTCTTAGAGACTAGTCATCAAATGGATCCTCTTAATACCTTTTATATACCTTTGATTTCTAGGAATTTAGTTTTTTTATCTAAATTAGATGTTGCTAGATATTCTGTTTTATTCAATTATGGAAAATTAAGTTTGTTGTTAAATTCTGTTACAGTTGGTTCTGGTATTTTATGTGATGGTTTGTATAAATTTTCCTTGAACCATGAATTTGTACAAGCTTTGATAACCCTACATTCAAATATTGGTTCAAAACGTGGCCTAATTAATGAAAATTCTTCAATCCTGTGGCACAGAAGACTGAGGCATATCTCTAGGGAAAGAATTAAGAGATTAGTGAAGGATGAGATTTTACAAAATCTTGACTTCACTGATTTTCAGGTATGCGTGGATTGTATAAAGGGAAAGCAAACTAAACATACAAAGAAAGGTGCCACAAGAAGTAATGAGCTTCTTGAGATAATTCATGCGGATCTTTGTGGACCACTCTCTGTCCCATGTTTTATTGGAGAAAAATATTTTATCACCTTTATAGATGATCTGTCTCGTTATGGTTATATTTGTTTAATGTATGAAAAGTCTCATGCTATTGACATCTTTGAGGTGTACATTATAGAAGTCGAGAGATAATTAAAGAAAAGGATTAAAATTATGAGATCGGATCGAGGTGGTGAATATTATGGTAGATATGATGAATCGGGACAAAATTTGAGTCCTTTTGCCAAATTCCTTGAACACAGCAGAATGATGTTGCTAAAAGGCGTAATTACACAATAATGGAAATAGTTAGGAGTATGATGAGTTACTCTTTTGTACCAATTTCATTATGGAGTGAAGCCTTAAAGACCACAATGTATATCTTAAACAGAGTTTCTAGTAAGGCAGTTCCAAAAACTCCTTTCGAGTTATGGACTAGTAGGAAACCTCGTTTGAGACATATACATATATGGGGTTGTCCAGTGGAGGCAAAAATCTATAACCCACATGAGAAAAAGCTTGATTCGAGAACGATATCTGGATATTTTATTAGCTATCCAGATAAATCAAAAGGGTACAAATTTTACTATCCTAACCATAGTGTGAGAATAGTTGAAATTGGTAATGCTAGATTTTTAGAGAATGGTGAAATCAGTGGGAGTAATGAAATAAGAAAGGTAGATATTCAAGAGATAATAGTGGATATCCCACCACCCTTGTTACCTCAACAAACTATTGCCCCTCAACTTGTTGAACAGGTAGAGGAACATGAACAAGATAATAGAGATGATTCATTACCACCAGAAAATATTGCCATTGAAAATGCTATAGAGCCACCACAACTGGAACCTTTGAGGAGATCTCAAAAAGAAAGGAGATCTGCCATTTCAGATGATTATGTGGTGTATCTACAGGAATCTGACTTTGATATTAGGATAAGGAAGGATCCGATTTCGTTTCCACAAGCCATGGAAAGTGATGATTGTAGTAAATGGATGGAAGCTATGAATGAAGAGTTGAATTCTATGACTTATAATGGTGACTGGGATCTCGTCAAACTACCTAATAATTGTAAACCCATCGGCTGTAAATGGGTTTTTAAAACAAACGTGATGCTAAAGGCAACATCTAATGATTTAAGGCCAGACTTGTGGCCAAAGGTTTCACTCAAAAGGAAGGTATTGATTACAGAGATACCTTCTCTCCAGTTTCCAGGAAGGATTCGCTTAGAATCATCATAGCACTTGTAGCTCATTTTGATTTAGAGCTGTATTAAATGGATGTGAAAACTACATTTTTAAATGGGAATTTGGATGAGGATTTTTATATGGAACAACTTGAGGGGATCACAAAGAAAGGTAACGAACACCTAGTTTGCAAATTAAAGAAATCCATTTACGATCTTAAACAAGCTTCCAGACAATGGTATACTAAGTTCAATGATACCATTACATCTTCTGGATTTAAGGAAAATGCTATTGATCAGTGCATCTATCTAAAAGTTAGTGCGAGCAAGTTTATATTTTTGATATTGTATGTGGATGGTATTTTTCTTGCTAGTAGTGATCTTGGTTTATTACGTGAAATCAAGGAATATCTCTCTCAAAAATTTCAAATGGTTGATATGGGTGAGGCTAACTATGTTATTAGCATCGAGATCTTTAGGGATCGATCTTGAGGAGTTTTAGGTTTGTCTCAGAAAGGATATATTAATCAAATTTTAGAGAGATTCAATATGCAGTCATGTTAAGAGGGTATTGCACCTATATTGAAAGGTGACAAATTAGGTAAAATGCAGTGTCTAAGGAATAATATAGAAAAGGAAAAAATGAAGAAAATCCCTTATGCATTAGCTATAGGGAGTTTGATGTACGCTCAAGCTTATACTAAACTGAATATCAGCTTTGCTGTTGGTATGTTAGGAAGATATCAAAGTGATTCAGGATTCGAATACTGTAAAGTTGCAAAGAAAGTTATGAGGTACTTATAAGGAACAAAAGACTGTATGCTCATATATAAAAGATCAGAACATTTAGAAGTTATCGGTTACTTAGATTCTGATTATGATGGTTGTCTCGATAACTTAAAGTCAATTTTAGGATATATCTTTATGTTGGCAAATGGGGCAATATCGTGGAAGAGTAAAAAAACCATCAATTATCGTTTCATCCACAATGGAAGTCGAATTTGTTGTTGTTTTGAGGCTTTAAGTCATGTTTTGTGGTTGCGGAATTTTATGTCAGGCCTTAATGTTGTCAACTCTATTGCTAAACCACTGAGAATATATTGTGATAACACCACAGCTGTTTTCTTCTCTAAGAATGGCAAATTTTCTAGTGGATCGAAACACATGATTTAAAGTATTTAGTTGTTAAAGAAAGAGTCCAGAAACAACAAGTGTCAATTGAAAATATTATGACCACATTTATGGTTACTAATCCATTAACTAAAGGATTACCTCCAAAGGCATATTTGGAATATGTTGTAAGGATGGGTCTTTTAAGGAATCCACAATATGTATAATAATGAATGGTGGTTATGTAATTGACAATTTACGCATTAAAGATTGTTTCTGTTGATGGGTGCACATTTTATTATTTGATAAACAAGAATTGTCTTGACAAGACAAATTACAGGGGTTGGTTTGGTATTAAGGATTGGGTTAGTAAGGGTTATTGATGCGTGGTGAAGGAAACATGATGTTATAGTTATGTGACCGCCATGACTCGCATTTATGATCTAAGTTGATTCAGTATTATGGCATATGATTTTGGGTGTATTGGCTAAGTTCATTGAAATCGTGATCACGTGTCAAACATGTTTTCTAATACATATTTCATATAAAAGTATATATATTATAGTTTTCATAATCGGTTTAGTGGGTGGCCCACTAACTTAGTGTTTTAATTTTTTACCAATTTATAAAAGTTTAGCCAATTAAAAGAATGCCCAAAATAACTAATAACTGTTGTAAGGATATTTACCCTTCGATGGAGTGGGTATATTAAAAAAACAGTTATTAGAATAACACGTTCAAAAACCTTTTTCTTAAAACATTAGATGAACGGTTATTCTTGGCCCTCTTCTCCTATCTATAAAAGAATGATACATAATCTCTTTATGTCGTTATTCTTTTCTATCATTTAAAGAAATAATTCTGTGTGTTAAATTGGATAAGAAGAAGAGATCAAGAATTTAAGGCTTATAAACAAGGGGATTTATCGATTTAATATAGCTACGTGTTCTTCAAACGGTATCTAATCAATTCTTATTTTTGAGATGGTTTGAATTCAATTAATCCTGGGTTTGTGTGTTAATTTCCGCATTAAATTCTAACACTAAGTTTATGTTAAATTGATTTACACTTTAAAAGCATTTAAAATTTATATTTATTTTATGATTTATTGAGTTTCAAAATAAAAAATGCACGAAATTTGAGCAGACTACTTGTTTAGCGTATGTAAGGGTAAAGCAATAATCTAGTGATAAACACTGTTTAATGAAGATGTATAAAGTCTTAATATCGATTTATACTATCCACTTCAGCCTAGTGACATCTTTAAAAAAAATATGTTCCTCCGTTTATATGGAATAAGAAGTAAGGAATAGGAAATCAAAAGGACATTTGAAATGAAGGTACACAAGTCAACTTAATAATAAGCTTCAATGGCTTTTAAGGATGGCAACTTGGACCGATTTTTTATTTCTTAAAAAATTTTCAAAAATGACATCATTTTATTTAAAACAATATCACTTTTTGGTTTACCGGGGCTAGCCAGGTTTAAGGCTCAATTAACCTAGCCTAGGCCTATTTGCTTGTCTTTTACTTATAAACAATTTCTTGTGAACCCAGCTAGATGCCAAATCCCTACGTATCTACTAGATTTGTAATACCAAACCCTATCTATTTGCACCATCGTGCATGGGCTCGTAGGAAGCGAACTTATAGTATAAGGCTATTTTGACAAGTAGAGATCATATTGTACACTAACCAACCTAAAAAATGTATGGTATGGTCCTTGGATCTCTATATTGGCATGGCATCTCAATTCTCAGACATACACTTGATGAAAACAAGCACATAGAATAGTATTTCTACTTTCTAGGTCCACCAGTAATGGCTATGTTGAGGGTATGTAACCCAAGTATAGACTTCTTTTTATAAACAGTATAGAATGGTTGTTTTTTTTAATTGTCATTGTTTAAATCTCATACGTAGAAACAATATTACTATTGGTTGGTTAAGATAGTAGATATAAGTGATCAACTTTTCATGTGCAGTAGATATGTGTCATGGTCCTAATGAACTGGCAATTAGATTGCAAGTTTGTTTCTAGCTTTTACTTATAATTAATCTGATTAAACAATATATTAGCCATTTCCCAAATAAAAAATGAGATTTAGAGAATCACTGATCATGTGTTAATGCACCAAATCTTCATCTTAGGAATATATTACTAATTAATCGTGTTTTGGGCATAAATAAAGACTTTAGCTGAGCAATTCCACCAGTTAGATGGGAATCCACAACTTCAAAACTTTTTTAAGTGTCATATTCGGGCATCAAGCCACCAGAATCACGTTCCTCCTAAAATTAGAAAATGCAACCAAAAAGAAAAAAATGAATTATGCCAGAGCCCATACGTGCTTTGAAGGACATGAAAAACCTTTAAAGATAAAAGAAAGGGAAAGAGCATTTTTCGTTCGATAGAGGGGACTGTTTCAATTCAAGCTTGAACTATAAAATGTCTCTTCCTTTCATGTGAACAAAAGGATATGATGGAAACTTGACTTAGTCAATGAATTGAAGAATAATGTTGTAACTAACATGCAACATCTCCTGTTTTAATGATCACACAATCTTGGAGTTCCTTTAGGAAACTCCTCAGGATCTGAATAGGAATATACACTAGGCTACGAACTATTTGCTGTTTTTTATTATTTATAATTCACTTTCCTATTTTGTTTATTTTATGAGGTCCTAGGAATTATCACTTTTTTTAATTGAGTTATAAAAGAATAAATGTGATGATTTGGTAATGGGGAGATGAATATGTGTCAATCATGGTGGGTTGGTGGGAGTTCAGGATAATTGAGATGCCACATAGCGTAGTTGGTCCGTGCCAAATGAAGCTGATGAAAGAATAATTAAACAAAATTATTGATTAATGTCATGATTAATCAATAAAATTATACTAACCCTATAATTGTGACATACTAGATTCAAGAATTAGATGGATCAATACTTGGAAATTAAGGAGCAATAGAATCCATTGTTATTTTTTGTAGAGCGGAGCAACAGAGATGCAGAGGATTAACTACTGTTATTCCAAACCTTGAAACACACATCCAGTTCTCAATGGGGCGACTGTATTTAAGGTTGGCTAGCTGTGCACTTCAAACATGGGCCAAGTCTACCTATTATAGCAAGCCCATGAACACAGGTCTAATGACACGTATGAGATTTGACATCTAATTAATCAGGGTTTTTACAAAAATATGTTTATTTTTAATTATGTTAGGCCACAAAATTAATGATAAAATTCTATCATTCTCTCACTTGGACAACATAACCAATATCAATGAACAACAAAAATAAATCCCCATATTAATATAACAATATGTGGCCATCATAGGATGTCAAAATAGAGCGAATAATCTCTCAATCATAAGTCCAAAATGAGGTTAAAAGTATCTAAACAATATAGAAATCAGACCCGATAGGAGTACTGATAACATATATGCAAGATACCCATACCTTGATGATCGAAACAGAATGTGTCATAAGGAAATGCACACAAAATGGTGATCCATATGTGCAAGTCCAAACAAAATGGCCCAAGCATCCACCCAAGATGCCAACTAAGATTTAACAAAATATCTCAGAACAACAAAATGAGACTGGATACAAAATGTCTCCAACAAAATGCCATATATATACAAATATTTAAATGTATCTGTGCAGTATATCTAGAAAGTATATGGCAATAACAATAATAGCAACAACTGTAAACAAAAGTCTCTAGACTGAATAACAAAATAAAAGACAGACTCCCACTAATCCAAGGCATCAAAAGATTTAAATAAACTCATACGAGTTACATGATTCACAAAAGCCTTAACAGTTAAGCCTCTGGTTAGAGGGTCTACCATTATAAGATCGGTGGGTATATGCTTTATAAGGGTATGATATTCTTTAGCCTTCTCTCTAACAAATATATACTTTGTATCAAAATGCTTTGAACGCTTGGAGTTCTTGCATATTTGAGAGAAGCCTACCATAACAGAGTTATCACAATATATAGTTAGAGGTCTGGAAACACTCTTCACAAGATGAAGCTCATAAATGAAATTCCTAAACTATATTGCCTGTTGAGTAGCTTCGTAATAAGCCACATACTCTACCTCTATAGTTAAAGTTGCTGTAAGTGTTTGTTTAACACTTTTCCAAGATACAGCTCCTCTAGCAAGCATAAAGATATACCTTGATGTGAATTTGTGATCATCAGGGCAGCCACCATAATCAAAATCAGAATAACCTATCACCTCAAGGTGATCAGACATCTTGTAAGTGAGCATATAATCTTTAGTACCTTGTAAATACCTCAGAACTCGTTTCACATGTAGCACCCCAATCCCGCAAGACCCGAACCCGACATCGATGGGTGATGTCCGAGCTCTTGCCCTGCGAGGGTGGTGTGCTAGAGAACTCAATCACTCAGAAATCGGTATAAAATTTTTCTTTTGTTTTAAACCAC
>JAOTJB010000006.1:23637278-23647356 GCA_027123815.1 Erythroxylum minutifolium | reverse complement strand
TTGCTTTTCCTTCATTAATATCCAAAGCCTTTTTGGAAACATAATTGAGTTCATAGTTTTGATGGAATAAATCCCAAAACTACTTTGATTTCTAGGGGGTGCAAATTTCTTTCAATTTCACTATAGTTTTGTGACTCTTCTCCTTACTACCTGTCCATAAGAAGTTTCTGAAAAGACTATCTATAGCCTTCAAAATTGATCTTGAAAGAGATAAGTGGGAAGCCTAATAGGTGTTGATAGAATTGAGGATCGAGTTAATAAGCTGAACTCTCCTTATTTGCGAAAGATGTTTGGAGCTCTAAGATAAGATTCTGGCATGTATTCTATCAAGCAAATCTGTATAATCCCTTGACTTTAATCTATATGGAGAGATGGGGATGCCTAAATGTTTCATTGGGAACTCGTGTGAATAAAAACTAGTTAAGGTAGAGATCATGTGTTACAAATTCAAGGCACTCTTACACAGAAATATGTTGCTTTTGGAACAATTTACTTGAAGTCATGATGTTGTATGGAATATCTTCAGAGCTTTAATCAAGCTAGAGATAAAAGTGGCATCAGCTTTTGAAAGTAGGATCATATCATCTGCAAAACAAAAATTGGTTGGTCTAAATTTACCATATTTAGAATGGTATTTGAAATCCTTAGTTCGTGCCATGACATAATCAATGATTTTATGGAGGGTTTGAATCACCAAGGTGAAGATGTATCACTACAAGAAAAATGTTGTTTAGCGACGTATATTACCGATGGAAAATATAAACATTCCATCAGTAAGTCAGGTTAGTGACGAAATTTATTGACAGAAAAAGATGTCGTAGAAACGGCCATAGGTAAGTATACTGATGGTTGTTTATGCAGTCAATCGTCAATAAATTACTGACGGTTAATATTTTTCCATCGACAGATTTACCAAAGATATTGTTTGTTATGTCGGTAAGTTTGTTACAACATTACCGACAGTTATGTTTGTTCCGTCGGTGAGTATACCAACAGTTATTCTACAGCAAATCCTGTCGATAAATTTGGCGACAAAATTGGTTATTCCGCCTGTGATTACTGATGGTTTGTTGTCATTCATTGGTAAATAGAATTAATTTTACCGACGAAACAACAAATGTCTAGAAAAGTTTTTTTAAAAATATACCATCAATAAATTTTATTTCATGATCTTATGCTTGATGCATAATTTAATCAATTATAAATTATCTGTGCATAATAATTTGATTTATTTATACATTTAATTTGTTTAAACATAAAGTTAATTGATGATATAAAGTTAAAATTATCTTAATTGATAATAAAAGCATTAAATTGTACATAATAAGTATTTGTAATTATAATGAAATGACTATAAGTACACTATTGATTTGGTGACTGCGGATACTCTGATTTGTGCGATGAGGAGTTACCCCTTCGTTTCAACTCATCCACCTCATCGTGGAGCTGAGTTATGTGCTCCATCGACTGTCGCAACTGAGTTGCCAATGTCTACATTGTGCTTTAAAGTTTTTGGATTTCATTGGTTATGGACCGCCTACTAGATGCTGCTATACTGGACGTGGAGGATTGCGAATAACATGTGTTCGCAAATGAACCTAAGCTGAATATCCTTCCAAGATGGTCCCTACCACCCACTGTATGAAGATAGGTTTGAGTATCATCAACATCTTCATATTGCTGAGACTATCATTGAATGCTTTCTTATATTTGGTCTTATCAGAAGGCAATGTTTATATTAGTAACTAATAATTATTAAGCATTAATATTAGACCATAAATTTCACATACATTTAGTTCTCTACATTGGGTGTTGACGAATGTCACTCCATCATGTCACTCCATCATACTTTTTAGTGTGAGCATGTAAAAAGAGCTGACGGGGTGTAGGCCTCATGTCCATAGGCTTTTCCTACAAAAGAATAAAATGTTATAAGTGAACTAGAATTTATAAAAAAGTCGATAGAGTTTCCTCTATTTTTATGATATTTACCCCTTATTGAACAAAGAAACAAGTCAACGACACAACTATATATGGCACTAGACATTTATAACATTACCATTCTTCATAATACATATATTTTCATTCCAAAATTCACAAATCAAATTTAATTGAAATGCATCAAAGTAAAGCAATCAGAATATAAATGTAAAGTGTAGATACTTACAAGTCTCTTTGCATGATCGTGGTGGGTAATAGATCCTACCTTATGTATGGGAGGACTCTCTCCCCTCAATCCTCCACGTCTGTTGGTAGAATTACGCTCTAAAATAGATATTGCCTCAGGTGATGCCCAATACTATTGCCAACGACTCCATATTTGTTCAAAAATATAAGGCGGTCGTACACTGGCCTTGTGTATTGCACCTATAAAGTCTCGATAATGTGTACATGCTTGTCTCTCCCATACTTTATAAATGACTACATTAAATTCATAATCTTAAAAAAATTCTTTCTGAAACAAAAGGAAAAATATTCGATAAATACTACAATACTATTTATCTAATTAATGTATAAAAATTAATTTAAAAAGAAAATAATAATTTATGTTGTACCTTAAACTTTTGATAGTAAAATTCCTTTGTGGCATGAGAGATATTCTTCTATACATAACCTCAAGATCAATCTTCTCCTTGAATTTAGATTTCATGTTTCTTGAGCACGGTACAAACGGAATCAACCTAATATAAAAACAAATAATTTTATACCATTTTTAAAATTTAAACCTACAAATTAATTATAAACATATAGTGTTTCATGTATTTTCATTTACAAATTATTGACGGTTGTGATGTAAGTTCTTTCATTAGGTCCCTCAGCTCCAGGACGGCAACTACTCCTTCATCCTCATTGTTTACCCCTGATATATTTGTTGGTATAGGGGCAATGAATGATGTAGGGGTGGTGGATGGTGTAGCAGCAGGTACAGAAGGTGATGTCTCATCTGTAAGTGTAGTAGCTGGAGGGGGAGGAGGTGATTCATTTCCAGCTGCTACACTATAATATGCTTCACTTTTACAGTAAATAACTCTGAATCCTGGTCTGAACCTTGGTCACATTATATCCTATTTTCTCTTTGGTGGCATATTTTAACCTGAAATTAATATTTGATTGAATTTTCTAGAAATATAACAATTTGAATTTAATATTTTATACAATATATTGAAAAGGAAATAATTGATTTGTTGAATATAATATTCAATTACATTACCCCTAAAAGGTATAACCGACTGCATCATAAACCATTTGCATGTAAAGATTTTCATTTGCATCCACATTATTTGTTCTAAATCTAATCCCCCTTTAAATGCATTTAAGTTCATTGATGATTATACTTCATTACCCCTTAAGGTGCTACAAATCAATGGTTCCCCATGTCGTGTCCACTCAAAATAATTTGGGACGAACCCTTTTCTCAACAAATGCCCATTCACTTCATCAATAGGAAGGAAACAAATGTGTTTGCACTTTTCACATAGACATCTGATCTTTGGGCCATCAATATATGTAGGTTGAGAACATGCATAATGAATAAAAGCCTCATCTCCCTCAACAAACTCATGATTAAGGAAACCATCAGGTGTTAATCGTCTATACATCCAAGATTTATCAACATTACTCATTTATGCAAAACTGTTAATTTCAAATAGTAATTCCATAGTTAGTATCCTTCATGTTCCCCAAAGTTTACAGAACATCTAAACTTTACAAAACATCTCCTAAGTATTAACCATTTGAATTAATGACCTACAATTGATTTCAAAACTATGGTACGTAGCATTGTTTACACCTGTGAATCAAGAAAACAAATTCTCACTGTGACTCTTAGGCTCGTGGAAATTTTCACCGATAAGCCTCACGGGAGTTACGTCACGGGCTTCTAGCCTATATACCATCTTAGGGGTTTATTATGTAAAGAATTTGTCTTGTCTATAAAACGTATTAATTTCTTGTTTAACATTGAATTTGCATTGATCACATTGAAGTTTAAGTATTAATCGATCGAATTAATGATCTACAATTGATTTCAAAACTATGGTGTACGGCATTGTTTACGCTTGTGAATCAAGAAAACAAGTTCTCTCTATGACTCCTAGGCTTGTGGAATTTTTCGTTGATAAGCCTTATGGGAGCTGCATCATGGGTTTCCATCCTATATTTTATTATACCTCGAATCATCCATAACATCTCAAACTCATTCCACATACAATAAAAGCTTATGTAATCATACATCTACTCATCAATGATTCAAACATAACACAAAATAAATAGTTAGACTATTAAAGAAGAACATAAAAACTCATCAATGACTATGCCATTGGACCTAGCACATATATATCCAAGGACATATTAGATGAAACTAATATAAAATTGAAGAAATAATACTAGGCAATTTCTTTGGTTAACATAAAACAATCATATTTAAAGGAAACTATGTATTCCTACGTTAATATATAAATTGGTCAACTTATAACTATAATCCTATAATTATAAAATTAATTCCCAAATAAATTCCTAGAAAATTCATATTAACACACCTTTAATATAATCATTATTATTTAAAGGAAATTATGTAATCCTATAGTTAATATATAAATTGGTCAACTTATAACTAGAATCATTTAATTATGAAAAAATTCCCAAATCAATTCCAAGAGGATTCATATTAACACTCCTCTCAAGTTAAAGCATTTAACTTATTAATTATATCATGAAATATTTTTTAAATTATTTTTATGTTAATATTGTCTAATTAACTTTATGACGTGGGAACAATAATCTTTTAATGCAAGTTCTCTTTGATAAAATAACAATCAACTTTAATATGCTAGGTATAGTCATTTTGTAAAAGAATTTTGTGAAATCTAATAACTACCATATTATCACAATGAAAATTCATAATTCTTTGATATTCAATCCCCAAAATTTTTAGAACACTTTTAATCCATAATAACTTGTATAAGCTATAAGTCATACCTTGTAATTTATCTTTTACGTTTAATTATGCAACATCCTTCTACTTCTTACTGCTTTAAGTAATGAGATTATCTTCCACAAAAGTGAAGAAAGTAGACGTCAATTTTTTGATTGTTTAGTCCCTTACCTAGTTAGTATCTATAATGTTAGAGACAACATTTTTCAAGAACAATAATCCTTTTCTTGAGGTACTTTGTAAATATCTCAAGATTTGATGTACTTCATTCATATGTTTTTCACTTTACATATGTATGAACTAACTTACAACACTCAAATCATAAACTATATCAATTTTTAGCCAATCGTTAATAGTGGCCTATGTCTATTCTATAAGCATTACTGATAATTTGCAAGCAAGAATTTAAGTTTAAAAGAAGCAATACCCTTTAACCCTATACTGTATCTAAAGAACTTAAATCATTTTTTCAAAGAACAGACATTTCATCAAACACCTTACATGCATCAAAAATTCATCCTAACATCACAACCAAAATCACGTCTTGTCCCTTCTATCATTAACATATATACCTTAAAATTAATTTCCAATCACATAATACACAAATAAACGAAAGTAATGAAATACCTAAATTAGCTTTTATCTAATATATGAAAAAACATATGACTGTGGCTACTAGTTTTCTAATGCAATATTATTCTCTGAACTCTCAGTTCAAATAAAGAGAAAATTTTAGCTAGCTTTATGTAGAAAAATATTTTGGAGCCATTACAATCATTTTCAAGGTTCTACTGTGCATGGAAATCAATAAGAAAAGAATAACGTAAACAATCCATAGAAAGAGAGAGATTCGATAATAAACAATGAAGAGAGGCTCAAATGTCATCTTTGGCTTCGATTTCACCTTTGAATTAGAAGAAGGAAGATTATCCCTCAATAGATCCCAAAGAAGTAAAGTTTTTTCCCGTTCTTATATTCCAAAACCTATTCAACCCCTTTTTAGCTACTCAAATGTCTACTTACATGAAAAATTAGGTTTTAGGGTAGATGCTTTGATGGATAGTTGTGCATCCAATTGAGCATCACCAAAATAATGCATCCTTTAAAATTATGCATGATGAGTTCTTCATTTTATGGCGTTTTCTTGTCCCATATTCACTCTAATCCATCTCCTTTTTATTCCACAAAGAAAATTGAGTTTAAACATCAATAGAATGCCTCAAGGAATGTGCTTTTAACTCATTTTAACTCTTGAACTTCCAAATTATACCTAATATTTAAATATGAACTAAAATGAGTATCATAAGCATTTCATAGTAATAATGATTAATTGTTAAAGAATGAATGTATAAACAGTTAAGAACGCATCAATCTGCATACCTGACATTCTATTGAACATTTTGAGATTTATTATAAGAGTTGTGAGAGAATTATAATCAGCCATTAACAATAGGAATATGTCATCTACGAAGTTTAAGCTTAGGATCATCTCCTTCTTAGACTTTGAATGAAATTTGAAAGAGTTGGTCCTTTCCACCAAATAGAGATTGGAGTTTTATGCAAAATAGAAAACAACAAACTAAAATTCACACAGGTGGTCCTTAGAGTTTTAAAATTATTATGCTAAGTTGGTAAGTTCTTTAATGACTTATAATCTATAAAATTATTTCAAAATTCTAATAAACAATTTTTGATGGATAGAAAAATGGGAGAAAGGGTAAAACTCCACTCTCTAATACTAAAAAGTATCTTGCAACTTATAAAAGAAAGCCTAGAAAAGTGTACAAGCAAGAAAATAGTGAGTAATGTTTTATCTTGTATCAATTTTCTATATTATTAGTACTTTCATTAAGATGCCCAAATTTATTGCTCATTGTAAGTGTTCTTAATCCTATTATGTTGTTGTGCTACTCATATCAAACAATATATGATAAATGCATAAAGAATGTCCAATCTTCCCAACTACATAAGTGTAGAAGTCTTTGAGGAGCTCATTTCTTATTGGACCACTCAGATGTGAAGGTATTACATTTTACAAACTAGTTACATGATATCTAATTAATATAATGCTTTAATGTGCTACAAATTGTTGAAACAAATATTCAAAATAGAAAACAAAAAACTGAAATACACACAACTGGTCCTAAACTGAAATGCACACGATTGGAAGAAGAGATGAACCAAAAAGTATAAGTTAAAAAAAAAAGGGAATGAGAAAGAAACTAGAATAAGAGAAAGTTGAATACTTGGGAATCAAAAGGCGACTAGAACAAGATAAAGTTGATAGAGAAGAAATGACAAAACAAATTTTCTCCCTCGTTCAATCTTAACTTGGGCAAGCTAACACCACATACGTAGACATGATTTGTAAATTGATTGCACTTAGTCAATCAACAAAGAAATCTTATATTCCTTTAAACCATGCATATATATCAGGTGAAAAGGTTTCATCAATTCAATGTTATTGTACATTATCTTGTTATCTTTTTTGTTGAGAATAATTGTTTATGTTCATACTTTTTGAATTTGTTCGTAAAAAGAATTGAATCATTGTACTATTAAGCCTCGGATTATATCATTGTCTTCATTAAAAGGAGGTCACAATAAAGTAGTTAGTAGGATGGTGTTGGTTTGAAGTGAATAAGGAGGTACTTGGTAAAGGATTTTAGAGTGCTTATACATATTGGATTTGTTTTGTCTTTAGATTAATTGACTTATATTTCATATGAAATAGAGGAAGATAATGTAGTGAATATTTTAGCTAGTTATTTTTTTCCTTTGTATATTGAATATGTTAAAGGTTAAATTTTGCAAGTCTTTATGGACTATATAGCATATATAAATGTAGGTTTTTGGTCGTTTATATTTAATAGTACGTATGCAATTAAGACTTACATTAATATATGTACATTGCTTTTAATGTATATACGGATGTTGCATATTTAATGACAAGATTTTCATTTTACATTAACATATTATTGATAACGGAAGAATAAATTATTGCTTTTGTTGTTATAAATTGTTGTCTAAAAAATTACTTTATTACCCTATAAAAACTTAAATTGTTGCAATATGTATTCAACATTGTCACGATAATTTGAAACTGTTTTGTTGCTTTAGTTCAAATTTAAGCAACATTATTCATTTTTTTTATAATAAATGTTTTTGTTACTTTACACCTATAACAACATTACTTTATTTAATGGTATGAATTACGTGATAAAATAAGCATAAGCAAAAGGGGGTAAATTGTGTGTGACTTAAAAAAATTTCACAAGTTACTTTCGATTTGTATAGAAATCAAATCCTAGTTAACGAATAAAAATAGTAGAAGCTTGTCAGACGATAAAGCTTTTTAAATGACAAGAGCCTATTAGGCGATAGAAACCTTATATAGAATAGGACCTTGCTTAAACAAAAGGAACATACTGAATGATGAATCTTGTTAAAACAATTTAAAAACATAACACACCTATTAAAACTGAAAGAACCTTGCAAGTTGAAAACAGAAGGGACCTATTTTAAAAATGAAGGAGTCTCTTGCCGAAATGAACTCACACACAATATAATGCGGAAATATAAAAGATAAGGAGAGAGAGAGAACAAGGACGAATTCAATTTATACTGATTCGGCTTTCAACCTAAGTCAATGTCCAATCCCCAATTATTCAACTTGAATGTTTCACTATAAAATCAAGTAATAGTTTAACAAGCCTCTCCAAGCTCACAAGATAATATTTTTCAAAGTTCTTCAACCTTCCACACTAGTGGTATTTCACTAGCTTTTACAAGCTCTCAAATAAAAATATAGTTTTGCTCAATATGAGTTTCAGTAATCTCTTTTAACTCACAAGAGAATTTTTACAAGGATATCACTTTCAAGAATGCATATGCTTTTGGTGAGTTTCGAAAGTATAGCTTTGCAAGCTTCTATATTGTTCAGTTGTTGTTCACAGTTGTATTGGCTCTTCCTTAAATAGGCATTTTCTCAATTAGCCATTGCTTCACTTGCATCTTTAGTCAACTTTATATATTTAAGTCTGAATAACTTCGATGTCATCTTTGCCAAAAAATCTTCCAGTAATCACGAAGCTAATATACGACCTTCATAATTAGTAGGATCCTTTCAGATAAACTATTTCTAATAAGGTAAGTTCATAATAAAGGTTCCTGCAAGAAAGAAAACTTATTTCTTATTATTTTATTTCCTTTTGAAAATAAGACCGTTAATTATACAAGGAAATAAATCCAATTTGAATCTTGAAATATTATACATTTATCATCAAAATTGTCAATCATAATCTTTAAACTAATATTATGTTGCCTGAATAAAAAAGAAACAATAATCGTACTTATAGTTATGCTTTTGTCTATTGTCTAAAACTCTTTTTGTTATAGTTGTAGTGCGAGTCCTTTAAACTCATATATACTTTATGAAGTATAAAAGTGCACATATATCAACTTAAGAGCCTATTGAACTCTCTTCTTCAGAAATAGGAAAGGAAAAGCAGATCTTGAATAGGTCTAGTCATCTTGCCAGATTTAATTAAAAGTCTATCATTCAAAACTAGACCATCAGCAATCCATCATTTTTTTCGCATCCTGTGATTTTCAAATCCGCAAATATAAATAGCGTTCATATGGGACCTCAAATACGATCGGTTTCTCATTTGAAAATGACAAAAGTACTGGTCTTTTTTAGGAATTAAAGTCAATCTACTGTCACTTCAATGTTAAGACTATGCAATTGGCATTTCTGATCAATAGGTATTAATCGTACTTAGTGTGTGGTATTAACCAATTTTAGGTGTAATTAATTGCATCTGTAGCAGACCATTTCCTTGTATCTAGTTATCTTTAAGTAGAGAAGGAAAGGACTCGTCGAAGTCATAGTCAAATCCTTACGATCTTATTCTGATCTTGCCACTGACGAAGAAAGTTCCAATATTCTAAACCTAAATTTCTAGTCGAAATATAGAATGCACATTCGTAAGAGATAACAACCATTCCGTCTCTTTCATTTCATAGAAAATCATCAACTTCACGTAATTAACAGTATATTATCAAAACATCAAAGCGCCATATCTTACCAATTCTTCTCTGGTGCCATTAGCAAAAACATGTCTGCTGCCAATTTCTTCCTGT
>JAOTJB010000006.1:23554726-23566820 GCA_027123815.1 Erythroxylum minutifolium | reverse complement strand
GCACTATTTTATATTATTTAATTATAATAAATGACAATATAATTACGTAATATCAAACATTAAATTTTATTGAATTTAATAAATCAAAAATATTTTAACATTAAAAAAGACAAAAAAAGTAAAAAATCACAGAACATTCATTACATTAAAAATTAGTTTATTTTTGTTTGTAATTTATTATGTTACTAAACTATTAATATATATATATATATATATTTGTGGTTTACTTATTTGAAATTTTCTAATGGATATTTTTAAATTTTTTATTTAAAATATTTATCCATAAGTAAATTATTATAAAGTTATAATTATTTAAATAAATATATAATAAAAATATTGTTCAAATAACAAAATAAAGAATGAAAAAAATTAAAAAAGAATTAATGAAAAAAGAAAGAAAAAGGAAGAGAGAAAAATTTTAAAAAAATAGGGAATAGTAATGGAAGGCTGCACTTTAGCATTCCTCCAAAACGAAGGAGAAAATAGAGGTGAGTTGGAGTCAAATTCTCCTCTAAAACGGTATTTCTTCTCTATTTTGGAGGTGGGTTGGAGATGCCCTTGCGACACTAAATAAGCCTCAACGTCAGTTACCTGTCTACCTCACCAAGTCTAGAAAAATAGGCCCCATTTAAATTGAGTTCACAAAAATCTGAAGCTCCAGCAATCTCTAGAGAAGTTAAATTGTTACTTGCACGTGCCTTGAGCAATTCCACAGTTTCTTCCTAAAATCAATAAAAGTATACTAGCATACTAAACAGCAACACAAGATTTAAAAAATCTTACCAGTAATGACACCTAGAAAGAAGAAAATAAATAACGACAAGCACCAGAATGGACCGTTCATAAGGCAATTTCTCCAGCTTATGTATATGTTTACATCAAACTATTCATCTGCTAAGTTGACTGATAAAAGCAAGCTTCAAAATGATATTTGCAGTTAATGGAACATCACTTTCCCGCAATTTATGATAGGTATGGTCAAGCGTCAAATTCCTCTTCCATTTCAGAACTGAATAGGACTACACTCTCACTATTTAGCTGGAGAAAAGCTTTGGAGCACCCTGCTCATAATTGCTTGGCACCTAAACAATACACACCATTTTGTTTTTCATTGAACAATCTGACTCCAAGATATTTTGGTAATATTCACAGCGACAACATGCGAAACCACTCCTGGTTTTAAAAACTTCAAACCAAGTATAGGAAACCAAATGTATAAAACCTAAGAAAAAGGCTAAACTCAGACGTCAAGTTGGTTGCGTACAGATGAATGAGATCAATCAAGTTACCCATGGCAAGCAGCATATGGCAAGCAGTAGTATGCAAATATAAGGCTATAAAAGGAAATCAGGAATAACGCCTGTCTGTGCATCTACATTTGAAGGCATTTCAGCTCTTGGTTGAGCTTTGTGCCTACTGTGGTGATGCCTACTCTTTTTCTTTTCTTTATCTTCATTGCCCTGTTTGTCATCAGCATTCTTCTTCCCCGAACTTCTCCTGCTTCTCTCTTTGCCATGACTCCGGTGGTTTCTCCTCTTCAAGCTTGGGTTTGCATCATCTGGTTTCTCCCCATCTGCGGAATTTTCTTTTGATTCATGAAGATTAACATTTACCTTCTCCTTCCCTTTTTTTCTAACAGATAACTTATCAGATGGCTTAATAGTTGATGTAGCAGGTATAGCTTCACTGCCTAAAAGAATCTCTCGAACAGCACCAGAAAGAAAATCTTCTGATTCTACTTTCTTTCCACTTATGGGTAACACATCTCCTTCATCCAACTTCACTACCACAGGCCTAGGTTTTGCATGGCTGGGTTTTCTCTTAAGAACAAATGACTGGTCTGTAAGCTTAACTAGATCTTGACTATCATCATTGGCATTAGTGCTGGAATTAATATCATTTGCAGGTGGACAATCGCATGTTTGAACTTCCTTCTTCTCTGAAGAAAGATAGTATAACCCATGCCGCTTCCGGTGTTCTGCTAGTAAAGAAGCGGCCTCATTTGACAGTTCTGGATCTTCTTTGCTCTGGAAAGTAGAAGAACAAAAATCAGCAGTCTCTCCAAAATATGGACTCACCAGAGAAGAGGAACTTGTGGAAGGTAGTAGTACATCTCCACAAATTTCATCCAATTGGGCAAGATTCTCATTAAGGATTAACCCCACTGGTACAGGAACTCTCTCCTGAGAACTTACTGAGATTGGACCAAGCTCCTTAGAGAAGGCTTCATGCACCAATTCAACTATTGTGGAAGCTGTTAGTTCTTTCCTATTTACATTTGGTTTTCTAATAAGTAAGTCACCCAGTTCTTGTTTTATCAAATCAACAAATCCAAGAAGATTACGTGCTCTCTCTTTTATTTCAACATCATAGCTTCCTGACAAAGGGCCCAGTGCCGATTCAATCAAATTTAACAAGTTAATAACAGATTCATGTGTTAAACTCTTCTTCCCAAGCAAAGCTGATACAGATGAATCACCCTCTCCATCATCTAAAATAGAAAGATCTTCATATGACTGATTTGAATTCCTCAGGTTATCCTGTTCACAATCAACATTAGCTTTTAAAGATGCTGAAACAGAAGGTTCCACATAATCACCTCCAGAAGACACATCTGGAACTTTTAATGACAAATCACAGGTTACATTCTGACTTTGTATTAGGTAAGAATGAAGACAAAAGATTAAAACTTTGAAAACAGACTGTAAATAAACAGCTCTGATTGGGGATGGCAAAAGAACGCTACGAGGCTGTATTAATGACTCAATAAGTTCGATTGGGTTCTTTGAGAATTCCACATACTCTCCACAAATCCAAGCAGCAGCACATAACATCCTATGCAAGTAAGGATTGCCAAGCAATGCAGGATCAATCAGCAGATCACGACTAACACAGATTAGCTCTGGTCTAACATCCTTGACTCTCATACCTATATCAATAAGCTGACTCTCAATTTCTCCCCCCCTTTGGCAATGTGGTACCCTTGCCATTTCTCCAAGAAGTGAGACATACCATTCAAAGTCAGCAATCATCTCATACACATTTCTGCAACATGTGGATAAAATTGAACCAAGAATCTCATTGCAGAACATAGGATCAGATTTCAGCGCATAATTAATCAAAACCCTACAAATTTCTGCAACATTACTCTCAGAAACCATTGCCATAACTAGACGCAAAGAAGCAATTTTGACATTAGTATCTATATCACTCAAAGATTTAATCACAACCTCCTTATTATCCAATACTATCCACAATTGCTTAGCTGCCGCAATGGATAGTGCATGCAATCCTAGATACTTAAGGTTGAGATCATCATCAACCAAAAATTCATGAATTTTCGAAGCAGCAAGCTTCACTGCAGATTCGTACTCAGTCAAGCTACTCAGCACAGTCATGATACACTCAAACATCAAAGATTTTGCTCCTGACCTCCTCATATGATCACAGATAGGTTCGACAATCCTTTTAGCCAACCTAGGCTCCAAAGGAGCCAACCTGGAAAAAATCTTCAGGACTTTAATCACCACCCAATTATTTCTTGAATCGACCAAAATCTTATAAAATTCGGGAGCTAAAGGAAGATAGGATTTGGGGTCTTTAGATGCCAGCTCACAGAACACTCCAACAACTGCAGACACGATCTGTGGATCACTACTCTCTAAGCTCTCAACAAGCCTCTTAAAGCACACCCGGACTGCATCTGGGTATTTACCGAAAACCCTCAAAACCACACCAACAGCTTTCTTTCTAACAAAGACCTTAGAACTAGACATCAAAGTGAAAACTTCGGGAGTAAGATCTCTACATAAATCAACAGTCCCAATCGTGGACAAGCATTCAAGGGCTAAACTAACCTCAAACTCGTTACTACTCTTGAGATCCTTCCGTAACTGATTAGTGATCAACAAAATGACCGGAGTGGATTCATGGAACGACTGTGAGATAGCAAGATAGCCAATTTTTTTGTGGGCAAAATTGGGAGAAGATATGCACTCGATGGCATGAAAAGCAGCCCATGTCATGTCAACGAAATGGATTGAATTGAGGTAAGTCAGCTTCTGAAGAGCAATTGATTTGGTGGGCAACTCAGTTGATTTGATCTCTCGGCGAATGTCTTCGACAACCTTGGCAATAAAAGCAGACTCTAGGGTTTGCTGGTGGCGGAGGCCTTTGATAACATCGTCGAGAGTGCGTTGAAAAAGGTGATCCATTAGCGAAGGAGAAGCCATTGGTGGGGGAAAATTCTGCAGCTTCAGAATTAAATTGAGGTGGGATGTTGTTTGAGGGAAGGGTTCGATGCATGAGTGAAAAGGTAGTGGAATTGGGGTCAGATGGTGGTCGTATCAAAGGGAGAGAATGACTGTTTTTGTGTTGTTTTTGTTGAAAGTGCAAACAATGGACCAACTAGGTAGTCCGTGGCGAGTGGCAACACCACAGTCATTTGTGGTTATCAGGTGTTAAAATCAATATTTTTTATATCTGAAATAGTGATAATTGATAATAATAAATATATGTAATAAATGGCAATTTTTATTTTCAAAAACTTAGTTCATTTTCTTAAAATATCTCCCAACCATATTGAGCTCATCTTCGTTGGGAACAGGGAGGGATTCGATCTTTTATGCGCAACAAAATAAATATAAAATAATTTTGTTTTAATTATCCAAAAGCTAAGATTTTTAAAATTTTATAACATAATTAACATAATCAATTATGAACAAAAATTCATATATTATTTGAAATTTAATAGTATTTTTTTGTATTCTTTGAATTGTTTTTAAAATTAGCTTATCTCAACTACCGTAGTCGCACAAATGTCTAACCTCTAGCGGTATTTACAGAACGTGTTAAAGAGAACTTTGGAACTATTGTAGGGAGAGTTAGGCAAGGAGTGCTAGCTTCCTCAGAACTTAACCCTAATTTTAATAAGTTGGATATTTTAATAATTTAATTAAAATTAAATTCTAATTTCAATTAAACGTTAATTAGAATTGTAAATAATTCTAATTAAATATGAATGATACTTAAATAGGATTCAATATCTCATATTCATCTTTATTTATTAAATAACTAATATTTAATCATAAAGTTTTTCAAACTTTAAATTCAAGTCTAATTGAATAAAATTTCTTCTCTCTTTAACTTATGCTTTATTTGTGACCGATTATGATCCCAAATATGTTTAACAACAAATATAAATTATAATTCTAAATCATATATAGGATTAGATAAATTAAAATTATTTAATTTTTCTTTAATTCTCTAATTAAACAATTTATATCTATAGATTAACATTAGAATCTAATAACATATCTTAACCACCAAATATTTAGGGATTTTAAAATAGTTTTAACCTTTTCGTGCATGATTTTTCCTTGTAGTTTAATCATCTCAGCATACAACGTTCTTAATAAACATAACACATCAAATTAGTAATTGATTCAATTAATGACATTTGAAAACTATTTTCAAGGATTTCATTTCACCTTGACTAAGGATTTTCAGAATCAATACTAATTAACAATAGAACATCCTCCCTAATTACTTTAGGTAATAAATCCTAATGTTTTAAAAATCGAACCGGACATCGAACCTATCAAAGAAAATGTTTAAGGTTTAAAGGTTCAACCGGTAAGAAATTGTTATAAAATCAGTAGATAGTAAATAAGAAGTAAAATTTTTTAATTAATCAACTTTTCAGTTCCGTTCAATTTACTTTAATAAATAATAACTCTTATTATTTAACATTCCTAAAGGTCTTAGTTTTGTTTATAAAATTTAAAATGTGTCTGTAACTTAGGTATTAATTTTTGCATAGTGTCATCTTTATATAATTTATTCACATAATTAACTCATTTATTTTCTTAACCATTCATTTTTTTCCCGTCTCTTTGAAAAAATCAATGGTCAATTGTCAAATCCCTACTGCCATTACCAAATCCCATAAGACATATCAAATTGTTTTCTTACTGTATTGATTGACTTTTTTCATGAGTGTCAATATTGAATTACTGCAAGTGCACAATATTAGATATAGCTAGTACTGGCAAGCACGGGTCAATCCTACGAGAACAGTTAGTACTAGTAATTACTGTTATTATATTATCTAGCCTAAGAATTAATTGTAGTTTTTAATTAAAGAACTGAATTTGACAAATAAAATAAATGAACAACACTATTCAAATATAGAATTACGAAGCGCTATGTTAATTACCAATATCAAGTGATTACTATTTAGGTTTGAATCTCCCTAAGCCTTAACCGACTGATATTTTTTATGTAATTGTTTTGATGATTTATTGAACTGTGGTGACTCTTATAGTATGATAGTATCTAACTTTGAGTCTACTAAGAACTAATCCTAGTTCTAACTGAATTCCTCAGGTTAAATTTTATAGGATTATGTTACCGTTTTATGAATCTCTCTATTAGGTTTGACCCCAATCCAAAAGATTTATGTCGTCCTATCTCTAAGGTTGCAATAAACTCTTTCCAATTACCTTAGATCAATTCAGACCTAGGATTTCTCAATCGCTACATATGAAATCAGATTATGATATAATATTTTGGATTACTAGAACATAAATAAAACAAGTAATTGTATCTCAATAAATCAAACAATCAATTGCATTCACAAAATAATCAACACATGTTCATGTATCAAATAGGGTTCATCTACCCTAAATACTAATGAAATAATTAGTTATACATCGGCGAACATGAAATTAGATATACATAAACAGAAAACTGAATAGAAAACAACAGAATCATAATTCTAAATCTCATTAATTGTTCTCTATCGAGTATTCTGGCGATGTAGATGTCTAATCTTGTGTCTGATGGATCCGTCGATAAAATCTTCACGTCTACCGCTCCTCTAGGTTAGAATCATACTTGGAATTGTCTCTGAAAATTTCAGAACACTTTTTGCCATCTCTATTTCTCAATTGCCTCCGAAAAGTATCTTTTATATGGAATTTTATGGTTTTGGCTGATTCACAGTCTTTTACACGACCGTGCATAACTATAATTCTTTAATATCGCAAAAGTGCACGACCTCAAAGAAGTGCTTAGGCAGATGTAGAGTCGTGCATCCCTTCAGATTGTTGAATCTTCATTTTACGCCATGTTTTCGTCCGAAATCTTCTCCTTGAAGCCTATCAAGGCAATTATAATTTGTATACACACTTGAAATGAATTAAGGACCAAATATATACCAAAAGTAATAAATATCAAGGAAAAACACATCAAATATGGGGTAAAAATATGCTTAATTATCCATTTATCAAATATCCTCAACCTGTCCATTTATATTATACATTATTATACCTTATCGAATCAAATTAACATATAATTAGAGTTAAGTTATCCTAAAATTAACTTTTTAAGTAATATTAATAATAATTACATTAGCAATCGCATTGAAACCAAAAACATATATCTTTACACCGTCACTAAGATTTCACTCAATGCGCTCAAGTGTTTAGGCTAAAAAGTACCAAAACTCTTAATCAACGCATAGTATAATTCCTACCATAAGCTTGCAATAAAATCACATCTCTACCACTTATGTACAAACTAGAAACAAAAATCAAAAGGTTTTTGTATAAGTTGTAATGAGGCTTAGGTATACTATGATTGGGACAATAAAAGAGGCTTAAGTGAAGGAAATTTACTCAAGGAAATATTACAAGACTTATTTACAAAACACATTGGTTCTTTCATCATAAATTTATCGGTACCACTTACTTTACTTCTTTTCTTTTATATGCTTGTTTCATTTTTTTGGCAACACTCTTTCACAAGAAACTAGTTCGAGTATTTAGTATCACAAATTAATAGATATTGAACCTATCATAAAATTGAAGTCTTAATAAGTAATTAATATAAATAACCTTCAAGGTTCAAAATAATAAACAAGTCTTTAAAGAAAAATAGGATAAAGTTTAATATGTGAGTTTAATTAATGAAAAAGGTTAGGGCTCAACTTAGTTATTCCTAAAGGTACATTTTTTGGGTATGGTAATTTTCAAAGAAATAGGCTAAAACAAGTTAGTAAATCTAAGTACCTTTATCATACTAATGCTTTTAATTTTCACAAATATGGTCTCAACATGCATAATAAAAGCAAGTTCTAGAATTATCCTACTATATATGATATCATACACAAGAAAGAATAACAAGAGCTTTTAAAAATTTTGAAAATATACTTTTTAGGCTCAAAAGCTCTCGAAAAAGATAGGTATATATGTATGTAAATAATATGCAATTTCATTCAACTTAAATATTTCAATGATTATAAAAAATATCACATAGAAAATTAATTTCATTCTAACCATCATCCTTTTGCACACCAGTTCAAATCAATATTCAACAATAAAGTTGAGTATTAATGGATAGATTCATCCAATTCAAGATATTAGATAATAAATTTATAATCAGGATTATAATAAGCTTAATTAAATCAATTAAAAATTCGTTAAACCCATCCCCACACTTAAATTGTACATTGTCCTCAATGTACATAATACAAGTAGATATGCAACTGAGAGGGTTGTTTGGTACCTTCCTAATTGTGACGATTTTTTTCCGTTAGATCCATCCAATGTTAACTTATCCTTTCCAAATATAAGAAAAAAGGATAAAAAGAAATAAAAAACATAATTGAAAACAAACAATAAAAGCATCATTAATTATAATGTTAGACATTACAAAATAACTAACGAAAAGAAAATTGAAAATAAACATAAAAGATAACAACACAATTAAAAACAATTAAATAATAAAACCAAATATAAATACAAAAGGATCCTTACAAAAGGATTCCTGCAAAACTTCTTCGTAAGATTCTTTTACCATGATGGTGTTCAAACATTTAAGAGGATTTTTCTTACCATCAGAGGCTCTAAATGTACCTCATATCCCCTACTCTCACGGGTAACTCACCTCTATCAAAGTTTATAAGAGACTTGGCAGTAGCTAAAAATGGTCACCCAATGACTAAGGGTATTTCCAAATCTTCATCTATATCTATGATGGTAAAATCATTAGGGAAGGTGAATTTGTCAACTTTAACAGGCACATCCTTGATTATGCCCCTAGTACGAGTGAGTGGTCTATCAGTCATCTGCACACACATCTTAGTTAGTGTTAATTCACCTAATTCCTTTCTCTTGCATAAAGTGGAAGGCATCATATTTATGCCAGCTCCTAAGTCGACATAAAGTGTAAGCAATCTTGTTTAAGCTTTTTAAACATGTCAAGGACACAATCTAACTCTTCTTCCAACGATTTCTGTTTGGTTCTCACTGTGTATGGGCTAGTAGGTTGAGATTCCTTGACTCGCTTTAAAGTAGGGTTATCACCAATTTCAAAGTAACTATCACCAATTTCAAAGTGGCCCTCAGTAGTCAACTCTTCATCTTCTTCCTTGTGGAGTTTTTTTTCAGCGGCCTGGGTGATTGCCATTATCCTCTCCTTCAAATTTTGTTTCAATTATGCTTAACAAACTCTCTTTAGGTCTCTCTACCACTGATTTGGCCAGTTGGTCAAATTTTATTTCCATGTTCCATATGGATGCGTCTGCTTGCTGATGCTTTGTCCTTGATTCTTGAATAAATTCCATCATCAACTTATCCATACTCGGTTTCCTTAATTGTGATGTTTATGTTTGAAATCTATGGGGAGGGTTATGTATCTATTAATCTTAGTTACCCCATGAGAATTTGAGATGGTTCATCTAGGGTTGTACGTGTTACTATAAGGATTATTTTGGGGTCTTGAAGCATTGCCTAAATAATCTACATGTTCGGGCTAATCTGATTGATAATCTTATCTTTGGTGCTCTACTTACACGTTTCGCATTGCGTCACTTTTCCATGTGGAGCCATAGTGATTCTGTCTATCTTCTTCTCAAGGCTTCCACTTGACTCACCAGTTGTGTAACACCCCACTCCCATCTGACACATACATGTGCGCTCTTCGATCACACGTGCATATGCCTGACAAAAATGACGTGTTAACTATCTCACTTTCACTTTATAACATGGCATCATAATTAAAATCATAAATCACACATTTGCTAACATCCAAAATTTCCTCATTTTATATCATACCATCATATACATTATACCTTTAAGTTCAACATCATCCATAATTATACAACATCGTCCTATGACCATAAACAACTCAGTCTACACAGTATGCTACTAATATGAGGAATGAACAAAAGTTATTCACAAACTATGTCCTCAATTCCCAGCTAACTGACCTTTGAGCCATATTTGATTGTCAAACTTGCACAAAATAAGCTTCTATGGAGTCTTAGAAGCTAGGCCATCTCACTCTTGAACTTGAAATTATAAATAGTGCAATTTTGATGAATTTTGTGAACTCAGTAGAGTAACCATCTTCAATGGTTCACTTATGTAATAAAACACAATCAATCATAAACAAATTGTCACATAGTTATATCAACTTGATTAAGTTTTATCACAAACGAATTGTATTTCAATCAAACAATTCAATCAGTCTATCACTTCATTACACTTGAATAAAACACAGTCATTGGTTTAATACCATTTATTCAAACATGTAACATTCTTACATCTTTGCAAATCATTCAACGAATTCAAATCATATATGAATACTATATGATCATATATGAATAATATATGTATGAGACTCACATTCGTTTTTTTACATTGTTGCGACTGTGTACTTTTTTAGTATCCCGTATCACCGGGTTCATTGATCACAGTAAGCCTTAGGCTCTATATGTTTGAGTTTTAAGCTCTTTTCAGTAGCAGTCTCAGTCAGTAACATCACCAGTCACAACTACCTTTATATTAAATGTATTGAAATGAAATGCATGCCACAAATCATTCAAATACAATCAATCACTTTCATTCACGTTATCTTAGTCAATACAATCAGTCATAACATTCAGTCACTTTTAGTTAAGAATCATTTAGGTAGTCTCATTCATATATAAGTAGCACTTCCAATAATATTCACATGCATTAAACACCTCGGACAGGTATTGTCTAAAATTCAGTACACAATCAGTACATATTCATCATATATCAAATTCAATTCAGTAATTATCAGATCAAATTAAAGTGAGACCATCTTAGATTACTCATAGTTGCTCCCTTAAGCTTATCGTCTTGACGTTTTGATAATATCCAGAAGTGGTCGTGCTACTTGCTCTCCTATATACATTAAAAGAATTTCACATGACTGTACTGCTTATGTAACTAGGTAAACACATATATATCAAAAGATATCATGTATCATGTATGTGCAATGACAAATTCTTGGGTATATTTCTGTAACAAATTGATGTACATAACAATTGTAATCCAATTGTGCCAAAATTCACACACTAAATCACTATTCCAGCTTTTGCTGAAAGCACCTCATTCGGGTCAACTTTGTATAAGCAATAAGATCAAGAAAATGATATATTTATGCAACACTTTCTTCTAGAAAATTGTTCTTCTATGTCGTAAGTTTATAATGATACCAAGATCATACAATTTGGTTTATTATTCTTTGAGTTATGCTCAAAATATCACAGACTATGTACATTTGAAATTTTGGCTAGAGCATGATCATATAGTCAAGTTGTACAACCCATATCTCTCAATTCCAATATCCAAAAATTACAAAATTTATATCAATTTAAATCTGAGAGAATAAGATATAACTTTGGTGAAGACATCTTAGTCTAATTCAACCTACATCAATACAGTTTATTCAATAACAACAGGATATGATTTCTGTCATTGGTAGTACTATAGCTTAAGCCAAGACTCAATTTCATGCCAAAATTTGAAATTCTTAAAGACAGAACTAAAATTCGACTTCTTCAAGAAAGTTTTAGAATATGTCTCTAGTTTAGTCTGAATTGAGAATCAATCCATTTAGAAATCTACAGATCAAGATATAATCAAAATACCGAAGCATATTCAATGAAAATTCTTCAATTCATAACATTCTAGCACATTTCCTCACTTTCATCCAATCAATCTTTTTCAAGTCAGTTCAGATGGCTCTAAATTTTTGTGGAGAGAAAGAACAATGTCTT
>JAOTJB010000006.1:23492792-23509514 GCA_027123815.1 Erythroxylum minutifolium | reverse complement strand
CAATAAACTCAACAATGCAAACAAGTAATTTAGCAATACAAACACTTTATCACACATCATATATTTCATAGTATAACATATTCTAAGCCTAAGAATCCTTAGAAACCGTAGGCTCTGATACCAAAGATGTTGGCCTGGGGTCTCGGTTCTTATTTCATAGTGACTAAGTGCCAAAATTGGGGGACTTTTTTTTAAAAGTATATATATATATACTAACATCAAGATAAAAAGAATTAAATTCTTGGTATGAGTAAAAACAAATAAACAAACAAACAAACAAACAAATAAAAAATGAGAATGTCATAGTTGTGCATTTGAAAATGTCATAGCCGTGACAACAAAGAATCACGGCCATGAGAGTCAGAAGTTGCGGTTGTACTTGTGCACGATCGCGAGCTTCCAACAAAAAGCATGATCGTGCAAATCAATGAACAGTGCAACTTTTACACACCTACTTCTAATTGTCATAACTTTCAATCCCAAAGTCCAAAAATTATAAACTTTATGTCGTTAGAAAGTTAAAAGAATGATCTACAATGTTCATGAAGACGAATTTGTCAAATTCTGCCTAGATCAATACAATTTATCCATTGAAGTTTCATAACATATTTTGTTTTTATCCCCTTTTTCCTTTCTACTGTCAATAAAAACTACTACTTATATCAAAAGACCTGAATCCAACAAACACAATCCATACACATAAGACTCCCATCATAACAGACTCCCAACCCAACAATTTACTTAAGAAGATTTTATCAAAAAACCTTACAACAGCAAACCATTTCATTTCCAAACACCAATTACAACCCAACAAAGAAGAAAATTCTGCACATATACAAAAGAGAAATTCTTCACCTTTTACTGCCATTTCTCAAATAAAATAGAGTTTTAGTTCTCAATCAACGTAACGTTTATACATAACTTCGATTACATATTAAAAGTCAAAACAGTAGCATAATCCAAAAATACAACATGAATGCTTACGCTTGATATGCTTCTAAAGTACCAAAAGTTTCTAAACTAACTTAATTACAAAGAAATAGAAATTCTTGGAGATTTGTCGAAGTTTTTGTAAGGTTCACTGTTGATCTGCTAATTCTTGCACCTGAGAAGTGAAAAGATAATAGGGTGAGCTGGGAAGCTTAGTGGCTAATACGTTTACAGCCAACGATAACGAACCACAGACACAATCAAGCATATAAACATATATATATATATATTCATCTCATATTAGCCTTAGCAAATCACACAAATCAAATCATATAATCATTTAATAATCAAACCATAACAATCAATTATGCTTTATGTTTAACAATTCAAGAATTCTAATTTTTACTTATGACTAAACGCCGACAATTTCTCATTTAATAATTCTAACTTTCAAGAAAAGTTCGGGGTCCAACAGTTATAGATTGGTAGGTTAGTTAAATATGAGCAAGCGATGGCTAGGTTAGTTAAATACGAGCGAGCGATGGCTAGGTATTTATCCATGGAGTAGATATCGTGACATCCTGGGTCCCGAAGATACCCTGTGCTGATGGCTAGGTACCGGAGTGGTACTGAGATATCCTAATTTTTGAGAATATTTTGTGTCGATCGCTAAGTACTAAAGTAATATCGGAGTACCAAATTAGATTGAGAAGTTGATGTACTCTTTGTTGGTATTTATACATCTAATTATGCTTCCACTTAATGAGAGATTATAACGAGTAGAGATACATCGACAGACCATTGAATATGACCCTACTAAGTTAAGTAATAAAACAATATTAGTCTTAATCATTGTTGTTTTATTGTATATACTTTTGAATGTGACAATTTAACTAGTCGTTTTTGTACAGATAAATTTTTGTGACTAATGAACATCTCTGTTTTTTTTTTTAGAACTAACGAACACCTTGATAATTAATGTTATACTTTAAGAATAATTTGGATAGTTGTGGTTTAAGAACCGTTGAAGTATCACATGACCTAATTGCTAGTCTCATATATATATATATATACACACACATATACATACATTAGCTGTCATGTATTCAAGAAATAGTCAACTCATACCTACCTTAGCTATCATGTATTCAAGAAATAGTCATCAATGACTAAATTAGATGGGCCAGCTCAAGCTAACGCAAATAGAAAAGTTAAAACGGTCTTTCTTAATGGTAATGTTTTTTCAAACCCATATCTTGAAACATTGAATTAATTTGTCTATGCATATCTAATTGAAAAAAAAAAGGGAAAGAGTATGCCTTAGAACAAAAGAAAACATATTCCTGTAATGAAGAGAGAAAGGATACAAAACATGTTTGTTGTCTCTCCTAAGCCATGTACATGTTCATACGAACGAACAGTCTAAGAATCCTCTCCATTTCTTATCTTCTTCGGATCATAATATTTGTTCTTGATTATATCCCAAAAAACCTTGACGCTGCAATTAGCCTTCTAAAAGCTTGACATGACTTGGATAAGCAAATATCAAGAGTCAGCAAGTACCAGCAATATTTACAACTTGGATACCTAAATTTTCATCCGCGTGAAAAGCGATCATTTCTTGTTCTTTTTATCTTTTCCACCGCTCAAAAATGATCCAAAGCCAAGGAGATTTGCAGTGCCTTTAGAAATGTAAGGAGGTGGCACATTCAATACATGATTTATTCTAACACCATTGCCACGAAACCCCCCATAGTTCTTCTTCAATGGAGGCTTCTGAGCTATGGAATCCATATAAGCAGATGATGACGAAGTTGATACAGAATTTTTCATGCAATTTGACTGCTGCTTCTGTGTGTTATGCTTTTGAAAATCTTTCATACAAATTTTCTTTGGATTTGGGACTGCACCTGTAGAATTGCTTCGAGACAGAAGCGGCAATGAGCAGATTAAGCTCCTCTTAATATCACAGTTGAGACTAGTGCTTCTCTTGAATCCCCAAAAAGACTTGGACGGAGGCTTTTCCTCCATTTCAGAGTTCAAAACCATTAATTCGTTAGAACTCTCTTCTCTCTTTGGTTCCCCTGTAGTGAGAGGAGGTGGGAGTGGAGGAAGAGAATCCATTCTTGAGGGTTCATCTCTATGTCGTTGCTTATCAGAATCAATGGCTCTTCCATGAATTTGAAGTGGAAGGATCATGCCATCTGCAAAGAGCTCGTCTGCCAAGGAAGGTTCATGATCTAAGCTACTACAAATGCTGAACTCAAAATCAGAACTTGAATCCAACAGCTTTGTGTCTCCCCGAGATTCCCGTTTCGTTGATAAATCATCTTCTAGGCTGAGATCATTGGAAAAGGATATTCTAGGACTTGTTTCTGAGCACATCTTGGTGATACCAGTTTCAGTTTGTCGCTTGAAGAACAAAGAAAACTGCATCAAGAGCAGATCAGGTAATCAAGAAACTTGAAAGATTGTGTAACAATTCAGGAGTCAATTAAAAGAAGAGAAAAGGGTGGTGGTACAAAGATTCAAAGATGATGGGCTGGGAAGAACATAATTTCTCTAGGTTTGAATATTGACAAAGGATAGTTTGGACCAACTAGGAATGAAAAAAGAGATGTACAGAGAATTGTGAGCAGAACATAAACGACCAGAGTGGATCAAAGAAAAGAACACTGCTTACTTTCCCGCCTGAATGATTCTAAGAAAATTGTAAGGATCAGGGTCAGAATGTTCCACACTGAATTGGAGCAGCCTGCAGAACAAAGTTGTCTGCTGCTGTTTAAAAAAAAAGGAAAAAGCAGATATGTTGGAGAGACAAAAAAGACATAGGACTGCGAAAAACATATTATACTATTTGATGGAGAAATTTTGGTAAATTCAAAGAAGATGGGAAAATCAAGGCCATTTGTGAGAATTGGTTTCCTTCTGTGTGAGGCAAAGGAATAAATGCACTCAAGTAGTTGGACTTGGAGGAATGGAATGTTGAAAGGACTCCAAGAAACCTTCAAAACGTATTAAATTGGTGGTGAGACAAAGTTGTTTTCACAAACCACATAATCGACATTTGGGCTGCCCTTACATCATCTGACACCATCCTTTATTTTTTTCATATTTAGATGCTCAATATCTAACATAAAAAATTGGCCTAGTCGATTACCTTTCGAAAGTAAACGCAAAAAGAAAAAAAAAACACAGTTGTTTGTGGAAGACAAATAATAAACTTTCTGGTAATTTAGCAGTTGGTAAGCCATTGTCCTGTCCTGATTATGCAACACTTTTTCTTGGTCTATGCTTATATATATTTGCAATCCAAAGTTCTTAACACAACAATGATAATGCTTCCTTCACCCAATTTTGGTAGGAGGCCTTTGTGTTTTTGTCCATTGTTCTCCACACGTTACAAATTCTTGAGAATCTCGTCGGGCAGAAGCAGGACACAACAATCGATTTTTGGCATTTCACTAGCTTATGCGACCTCTTTTCTTCGCCTGTTGCCTACATTCAAAGCATGCTTAGCTTGGACGCAAACTAAAAAGCTACTTTTCATCCTAAAAATTTGACCTACTCATTCAATTAGTTTATTATTCCCCTATCAATTCTAATTATATATACTACGGAATAGAAGAGAGTGCAAGTAGTTTCTTTTCTTAAATCTCGTCTTTCTTAAACCCCTTGATCTCTCAGAATTAGAACAATTCCGAGGCGAAGGAAATTGTAGACTGTAACTTGATGTGGCTCTGATCCTGTGATTGTTTAGACTTGGGTTCTTTGGCACCCGAATTGCCATCTTTAACAATCGAACGTTGATGTCTTCTCCTGACAAGACTTTTCCTAAAACAACAGTCAAAAAATGAAATTTATTGGGCAGTGTGACCACTTTCTGAAACAATAGGACCGAGCAACAGTCTGAAGACTGTTTTGTGACTAAAATCTTACAGAATTTTGAAGAGCTGCCCCACATACCGAAGTACAGACATGTAGAGGAGTAAACACAGGCTGAATTTGGACCAGAACACATCATAACTGTATCAATAATTCTCTTATATTATTTGAAGTAGACCACTCAGGAATCCGGGAAATTGTGTAGGAGAAACTATCTATATTTGTTAGGTATTATTATTATCCAAATGTTTTTTAAAACTGTATATAAAAAATTAAAATAAAAGTCTATTTTTAATTTGACTATGATACTTGCAAATTAGGAATTAAGTCTCTTGAATATTTTAACATTTTTATTAATTTTGAAGAGAACACTCAACTGAAAGCCCTCATTGGTTCCTGATTCATGAAACCTTCCAACCTACACATGACATGACAAAGGTAATATGTCAATTGTCCCTCATCATCTTCAAGATATCTCCAGATCAATGTTGACTCGTCTCTTTGTCCCTTGTTGTTCTGAAATTTCTTACCTCTTAAGTCTAGGCAGTACAAAAGGAACTAAAAATGTGATCTTAGTAAAGGATAAGATAACTGAGCAAGATTGAATTGATACTATTTTGCGTAGTCATTTGCAGAAGGGTTACGTACTAAATAACACCTAAACAAAAAGTCCGTTGGTGTCCATGGTCGCATGGATTAATATTAGTTTACAAAATTTTTGGGACCAGTTGAGAATTTATTTAATATGCATTTTCTTTGTAGACACGCTGCTATCCATCTTAAACAAGTAACGGAGATACTATAACATAGATTAAAGATCTCCCCTCTCCTCTTAAATCTGGAGCCAGATCCTCTATACTTACTATCTTGTACCAACTCTATTTTATACGATTTCATCTATATAAATATGCGGGATTTAGTAAAATATATGGATAAGATCGCGTGGAATAGAGTTGATACAAAATAGTAAGTACAGAGAATGATGACAGTGAGTATAGAAGATCTCTTCCCGTCAAATCTTTGTCCGCTTTTAACGTTTTGAAAAGATGCATTGACTTTTTTTTTTTATAGCTTCTCTAGTTGACATTAAGGATTAATTTTGGTTGTAAGAAAAAGAAAGGAAGAAAGAAACCCCTTTGTGTCGTCTAAATGTCAAATCCAAATAAAAGCAAAGATTCTTGTTCGTTCTTTCCAAGAGATCATTGTTTGATCGACAATGGATTGACCCTTCACATAATCACACCTGCTGTCAAATGAATAGAGATTTTTTCAATTTCTACAAGAACCACAAAAAGGTTATTTCGTTTAACGGATTAAACAAAACAAGTAGAAGAAGAAAAGGGTAATAATGGATCAATTCAATGTTCAAACCAAGTCCATGGTGGTGGGTTAATTTCCACTCATTTTTATTGTTTATTGTATGGATGATAGACCATTTTCAACGACCATCGAAGGTTTTTAACGTGGGTTGAAAGGAAAGAAAATCTAAGAGACACCAAGTCTTCGAGTTGGTGGGAAAATTATGTGACATGGGAGGTAGGTCAGGACTACCGATTCTAAAATCTTACAGATCTTTTTCTCGCCAGGTGGGCAATCTGTCCTGGTAGACTTATGCTAACCTAAATCGAATTCCACCAAGTTAAACCCAGAACCAAATTCCAATTTTCATGCCAGCTTAAAATTTCCAATCATTTGAACTTGTTCACAACCTAAATTCTAGACCACCATCGAGTACCTTAGACAAAATTTTTAGGGGAAAAAATATAAATAAATACATATTTTTTATGAGATCATATCCCAACCAGATAATTAAACTTAATTTTTACTCACAATCCATAATTCGATATAGTTGTCAAGAGAACTGTGAACCGTGACTAGTCCTTGGAATGGGACCCGCAAATAAATTAAATTGTAGGTTAGGGGGTGTCCCACACTGAACTTGATTGATTGACCGCCACGTCGTCGGCTTGGGTGGTGGTTGTGGTCATCACCCAAACAAGTACCACGCTACCAGGAGCTCTCATCACTCATTTGATGCTTTGCCTTTGCCCCAACTTCGTTTCTACTCTTTCTCTAGCTAAAGCTTTAGGTGCAGCGATCCAAAGGAACGGAAAAACTAACTGCATTTCAAAAGAATATTATTACCTACCCACTACTGTTTCTGTGGAGCTGAGCTGTTAGTTCAACTTTTGGTTTTTTGTTCTTTTGAAATTAGGATTGTAATCTCTGTCATGATTTCTTCTCCTTCGTTTGGCTGAATCCTCCTTTTAACAAGCACGCTGTTTCTGTTTCTTCATAGAGTAATTATGCGTGTTATAGCAAGCAAGCCACGCACATCTCATGTCACCTGGAAATTTGGCATTTTAGAAAATAAATTTCTTTTAAAAAAAATCCTCAACACATCACCGAACTGATCTTGGTACAGATCTGCCAATCGGAAAACCAGCCTACAATTTTCCACTTCAGTCTTCATACAAGCAAGTTCATGTTACAATTCAAATACGAGTACATTGAATTGCCTTGGTATAAACAATTGCATTGCAAAAATTGTACAGATTCATTTGGCAAAAAATCAATATCATCTAAGATCAATGACATCAAATTTTAGTTTGGGATTCATATACACATCTGTACATGCCTTGTAAATGGGTCCACCATCCGGAGGCTGATTATGAGAATGGAATCCACGCTGCTGGCACTGTCTTATAACTGACATGCCTCCCGGAGTTGTCAGCCGAAAAATCCCATATGTTCTGCACAGTTTTAAATTGATTAGTTTCATACTTTTATATTGAAAAGTCCAAACTCATTGAGACAACAAAACATACTTGGTTGTATCTTTTGGTGCCATGACAATTGCAACCGCTTCTGGCAACATAATCTGAACAAAGAACAACAATTATTTGTAAATGGTTTAATAATACAAAAGCTACCCTTGCATTGTTAACTCCAATTATATTGCTTTAATGTCACTTAATACTGAAATCTTAATTCACAATTTAACTCCAAAAGAATTTCAAATCTTCATGTGGGCATAAAATTTGGCATATGTATTCTAGTTAAACAACCTGCGATCCGAAACTAAAATACATACATAAAATTTTTATGCCCACCTGAAGAGTTGTGTTAATTTCTGTGCAAATTAGTTGGTAACTCTTTCTGTCAGCTCGAAGTTATGCTGGAATATCATTATCCATTAGTACTGGCCATCTTTTCTTTTAGTCTTTCAGATGTTACGTATTAATAATAGTAATGCCATATTGATAGATAATCGGTAAAATATACCAACTTTTTTGTAGTTTCATGAACTCCATTCCACCAAAATATTTTCTAATGTAAAAATATACAATAACCCGTTGTTTTATGAACAATTTAAAATAATTTTTTATTAATTTCTTCTTTTTATAACACAAAGGAGTGATTATATTAACAAACTACAAAGAGATCAATTTTATTTTATTAACTTACCATATTTTTTTATCATTATTTATGTTAAATATATAATTAAATCTTTCTTTAAGCTTATATTTATTATATAATAATACTGATAAATATAATAAAAAAATTTTATTTTATTTAATAAAGATTTAAAAATAATTAACCTATTTATTAATATTATTACAAAATAAAATATATTTTAATGAGACTTAATTTTACTCTAATTAAATTAATTAATATATTATTAATTACCAATAGAACATAATATATTAATATATTATTATAATTACTAATAAACAAAATTAACATTACATTATTAGTTTTTTTATATATTTTATATACCTAATAAAAAAATAAATCACTCTGTTTAACATATAGCCACATCTGATTTATTATCCCAATCACTTGTGATTATCCACATGTATGTGTTAAAAATATCATGTCAGCAAAAATTAACAAGACTCGTTCCGAACTTTTTATGAAACAAATGGACATCCCACAAGATTTTTAAGGGACGTGAAATTTTGGTAGAATTTACAAGCCACAGGGAAGGATGGTTTTATCCGTAAGTAACTAAGTCATTTCAAGTAAGCAAAAAAGCGTTAGTCTCTGCATCTATTCACCTTGTGTTAATCTTGTGGGTTTTATGACATTCATGTTTGCTTCAGTAGTAGTAAGTTGATTCAAGTCATATTAGCCTACTCCTTTTACACTCGGGACGGAAATGTTGGAAACAGCTAAAGTATTTTCTGCAATTAGGATAGAAGGAACTGATCTGTCCTATTGTTCCACCGAAGTTGCCAATAGTGTACGAGAGTTCACCCCAAGGAAAGCAAAAAATTGGCATCAATTGATAAGCCTACGATATGACTCCAAACGTAACTCCTAAAACAACCATTTAATGTTACCAGACTAGAATTTTACATTTAGAGTATGACATCACGTGCAAGAAGTATCAACTTTAAAATAGCAATAAGAATCACTCACCTGATATGAGTAATGGGTGTGAACATCAATCGAAGACATGAAACAAGATTGTGTAGGATGTGTCTGGAATCGAAGACATGAAACAACATCAAAACTTAAATCAAAGTACTTTTAACATTATAACTTTGCCGATTAGATACATTTAGAAGATGCAATCACTCGTAAAATATAGGACTTGAGGTTGATTTGTGCATAATTGTTGAAAATGCATGTTCACAGTTCACCAGAGAACGTTAGACATAGAAGATGCAACCAAATGAAACTGGAACAAACAAATTTCTAGTGTCAGACACCATATCGGTGCGGGAATGAATACCAAAGATTTGATTATTTTCAAAAGAATATTACAATAATTGTGGAATGCAACAGAGATCATAGCCTGAAGACTTCTTGCCTAAACCATCAAATGTTAAATTCTTGAATTCTTTCCCCAGCATAACCTTACACAGGGGATGATTTAACTATCATCAAATTCAACAGCTGATCTTGCACTCAACAACAAAAATAGCTGTTGGCTCATAAATCAAGGAGGAGAGAAAGGGAAGCATGAATCTTCCATCTAGATTTCCAGCAGAAGAAGACTGATGCTATAACAAACATAAATTAATTTCAACAAGGATATGAATAAATGGAACAGTGATAAGTCAACGTGCACCAAGAAACACTTTTAACCAAAATCAACAGAGCTATTTACATTTTACAAGTTCAACTCAGATGCATTCGGGCAAGAGCAGCTGAAAGAAAAATAGCAATGAGTGATGAGGTGGAGAAACCCCAAAAGGAAAACAAGGCAAGAGAAGTTAGGCTACACAGAACAACTGGCTGAAAGAACAGTAAATGATCGACAAAGAAATAAACTCACATGAATCCATCCCAGAGGGAAAAGAGATCGTTTATCCTGAACTTCAAATATTTCTTCTTCATTAGTGGTCTGGCACTGAGAACAATGAATGCATTTACATCAGGGAAAATTGCAGTGAAATGAAAATCACAAGAATTCTGTTCACTGCAATAAAGTAACTGTCATACTGAATCTGATGTTGATTCCTGCTTCGGAATAATAAGAGCTGTAACATAGAACTTCCTGTTTTTCTGCAAAGCGGAAAAATACAATTAGTACTAATGCAATGTGACAAATACATGCATTCATCTTTAGGTACAAGCACTTACAAGTGAACCAGCCAGGACCCCACAGGTTTCTAAATTTCTGTCAGTATTTGATTTTGCCAGCTTCATGAAATTGTCCATCATTGTTGTTGACTACAAATACAAACTTAGTAAGCAGCAAAACGCAGAAGTTTATGCACCCTATCCATAAAGTTTTTGCATACACCAGAATTCAAAGAGAGATCACATTCATCAGAATATAAAATAACTCTTGCATAGAAGATCGGCTCTCTCCGTTCACCAAGATTAGTGAAGTTCTGAAAATTTGGACAACCGAAGTAAAGAGGTAGTGGAAAATTGGGCAGCCTAGAATAGAAAAAAGGAACAACAAAGGCAACTGGGATTTTTAAAAAATGTCTTCTCAGAGAGAAGACTGAAAAACAGCTAAATTCATTGAGATATCAAACATGATAATCATAAGGTAAAATCATTGTGGGACTCACAATGTGCAATTGCAGGGGAGATTCAGAACGAACAGAATCATTAGGTAAGGAAATATCCATCTTCTGCTCTGCCTCAGCCACTTGAGAAGTTATTGCAGGGATCAAATCTTGGACTTCTGCAAGTACAGCTGAAGGAGAAGGTTGCCTGATAATATCTGTCTGAACAGGGGTTTCTGTTGTTTCAAATGATATCATGTCACATGGTTCCTCAGAATGGTGTCTCTGGTTGTCATCACTCAAACTAAGACTAGATTCTAAACGAGATATTTCAGGTTCTGAGTTGCTACAGTCTGCTTTTACCGGAACTTCATTTTCTGCAGACCGCTGTAGATTGCCAGGTTCTGACTTAGCTGAGTATTTCTGGACTGTTACTCCATTTTCCACAGTCTGCAATAGCCTGTTTCATGTAAGGGCCATCCAATGATATAATTCAAAAACCAGAAAGACAATAACAATCTAGATAACATCAAGCACAGAAGATTTATTTGAAATTCGGAACTTTACACAGAATGAATTTTGTGCAATCACAAGATGGCTCAAGAAGATTATTGCCATTATTTTGATTTGTCCAACCAGAAAATAATTATAGAAAAGGAGGACCATAAAGTACAAGCAAAATCTGAATAGGAATCTAACCTTGGGATTTCAACAGGAGTCAGGTCTATGTTTTTTGGATATTGCACCTGTACTTACAAAAGAAAAGTTGGCCAAATTTTAGAAATCAAAGATCAGAAAAAGAGAGAGAGATAAATCTCCTACCCCCTTCACACTCTGAGGCGGCTGCCAACACCCATGAAGCCCATTAGGACCCAGTATAGAATGTCTAGACAGAGTTTCATCTTTTGGGCGTGGAAAATTTAAAGATCTGTAAAAGCAAATAAACAAGTCAACAGGGACAAAGCAGAATGCCATGTCTGACTACACAAATAAAAATTTCTTAAGATTCAAATATTTGATTCCCCAATAACACTTTAGATAGATGAGTCAGATGCACCAGCTTAAGGTAAAAATTGTACCAAGAGATTCAATCTTAAGTTGTTCCCCCGGGTGACCTCTAAGATGCCTAAGCTTAAATTGGACACTAAATCAAATTGCATCAATCCTTAAAAGTACATAGCTATTCATACACTACAAACCCTCCAGCAGAACAAGGATATGAAAGAACTGCTAATAGTTCTAATTATACTTACATTTTGCGGAACTGCTCTTCCACAGGCCTGTCATGAGAAAATTGTTGATTTATTGAGCCTATATATATGAGTTCTTGTGTAGCTGGTCTCACTGCCTATTAGATGTAGGATATTGCTCAAAATGCAAAATCACAGAAGATAGATCAACAGGTAAAAAATCTTACTAGCAACAAAGTTTGGAAGCACAAATACAAAGCTCTAAGTATACCTTTTTCATATCGTAGCCACTGAAGGTTTTCTTTTTAACAGGGGGCCAATCTGATGAATCATTCTGATTATTATATCCCCTGCCATTTACTTGATGTGTATGAATTCTATTTAGGTCGTTGATCTTTTGTTGCACTGCAGGCTTCAAATCCTCTAGCTCAGTCACCGCATTCAATAATCTCTGCACATGAATATGAAGCCCAGTTAAACCAAAGTTTAGAACAAAACAATGATTGCATGGAGAAAGGGAGGACACATGGATACCTTTTTCAAATAAACCTTTTTGCTTCGCAAGGATGCCTTATATTCTCGGTGACATGGTATAGTTTCTGACACCAAACTGAGGCAAGGCCATGAAAAGAAAAGAAACAAAAATGTAGAAAGCAATTTCAGATACGTGCCCTGCTTCAAATTAAGTTAAAGTAACTGCAGAACATTCCGATTGGAAGTTCTCTGTGTCATCAACATATCCACATCATTACATGCATCAAATATCACAATTAACTTAAATCTCCCAATTTCCTCAATCCTTGCAACTCCTATTAATTGATTTTCTAAATTAAATTACAGAACATGGATAAATAACATTTCTACTTACCTTGAAAACCTTAACAGCATAATATACAGGTCAATAGTATTCTTCTCTGCTCTAAAAATGTCAGCCTGCAGGTAAGATAGATGATCAAAGGAATAAGAAAAAATTCCATCAATTATATTCTTTATTTTGAAATAATTACGACGGTCCGGAGAAACCGAAATGTAACTCAAGTTACCTGTATCAATTACAACTCACATGGTTTTATAGGAAATTGTCAAGAAAGCATTAGGGCGCAGTTAAACTAAAATCTAACTCAACCTAACACTACCGCTCCCATCAGATCACTTCTAAGAAATGGCTCTAATATCATAATCAACAGAGTAATTTCTTTGTTTCAGTTACTCATCAATGTAACTATAATTCAAACAGACTATCATGAAATGTACGACAGATACTACAAGTAAAAAAGGGAGGTATCTGAAAGAAATAAACTAAGAGTATTACTTTAAAACTAGAGTCTAAAGATGATAATCTATAAGTTTAGGGATATACATATGTATGATCTATTTGTTCTGTAAACTTGCCAATCAATTAAAAATATTAGCCTGAAAACACAAGAAAAAGAGGAATTGAGCAATCAAAAAATGTCTCTGTGGACCACCAAATTCACATACATAAAAATTGCCCAAAATGATAAACCGTTCACGTTCACTTACATTACAACAACATCAGTTTCAAAATAACTCGGTACAAACACCCAAAGGCAAACCAAAGAAAAAGAACACTTGACCGGAATTAATTCGATGAATAAATAAATAACCAATCAAATCACGTACAAGGTTACCTGTTTGAGGATATTATCGGCGATCCGATAGTAATATCTGAGAGAGATTCGATTATCAACATCAAGCCTCTGAGCGCTTGCCGCGATGTTAATTCCACCCGAGGAAGAAGCGGAAAAAGAGGAGGGCTTCATTCTAGACTAGAGTCTGGTTTTCCGATTTTTGTCCTTCTTAATTTTGGTCGCTTCGGCTTAATCGGCAGGGAAAGGAATAGGACTAGGGGGGGTGATTTTGGTTCTTGCAGGGTAAACCTGTCAATTCCTCTCCATCCGAGGGCTTGTTCGGTTGTAACTTCTTGTTGGGGTATTCTTGCCTACAAATTGACTTATGAGTATGAGTTCGGAATCCTAATCGGTAATTTCATTAAAGATGTCAATGAGCCCAACCACAATCTTCCTTGGGTGGCCCGACCTAGGCCATGGTTCGACAAGCAAGAGCTGGCTAGCTCATGGCTTGGCTCGTCTACGTACTGATCAACCCATGGTAGAATGGGCCATTGGTGAGCCAGCCCGATCCCGCCCATCTTTACTTTTAAAAAAAAAAATTTACAAAACGACATCGTTTTTGTCATTTCAGTTGAGTCACGGGTCGGGTCGATCAAGCTCATGCTTAGCCCATGACCCGATGAGGCCAAACTACTTTGACTCTCGATCGGGCCAAAATTGACATCACTAATTTTCATTATATCTCGCCCCCTCTCTCTTCTCTTCTTGCAACATTACATTTGATAAGTTTAAATATTCAATTAACTCATGCAATTTAACCTTGGCAAAAGGATGAATTTAGAATATACTACAATGTTTAAAAAACGTCGGTTCCATCTAAAGAGCCATTAAAAAAATTTTGTGCTAACTTTTTTAATATTTGTGTACATTGAAGGTGGCAAGAGAGATTCTCTCATGCCTCATCATAGTCCATAGACAATAACATTTAGGTTATATTTAGTTGGGGGTTTATTAATGAAATAAAATGTAATGTAATATTATTCTATTATTTAGAAGGAGGGTTTATAATGAAATGAAATGGAATGTGATGGAAGAGAAAAGTTTCATATTACATCTCATTCCATCCTAAACAGTAAAAATGAGAAACTTCCGATTTAGGGAGTTTAGGATGGAATGTAAAATGATAAACAACTTTTCACTATATTACATTATAAACTTTTATTCCAAATAACATTTTATTATATTACATTATGAACCCTTTTATCCCTCCCAAACAACAATTTTCTAATCTTATATCCATTTACATTCTATTCAAAATCTTATGTCTAACCAAATAGCCTTAAGATAACAGTGTGAATGTGTATATATATATATATATGTCAATTAAACCCTGCAAAATTCATTTTCGATCTCACTCTTTAAATGTACATCCACATCTTTCCACATCCTAAGTAATATTTTCCCATATGCCTCCAAAATCAAGTTCCTTCATAGAAGCTTCCACGTTGAAACCAATGGGAGATTTCATACATATATAGATCACCTAGGTTTGGGTCCATAAGCAGTGACAATTGTCCTATGAAGACTGGCTTTCGCTCGATGCTATTATGCACTCTTTCAAGGGTGGCTGCTTTTAGGCAAACCTCCTAGCTATCTCTGCACCCCTACCTCCTTTATCACTGAGCGATCATTTAGGGGCCTTAGCTAGTGATCTGGGCTGTTTCCCTCTCTCACGTCTTTCTCTCATTCAAAACCGTGCATGAGACTTTCATCTCACACGGATCCTAAGTGATAAAAGAAAGAAGATCTCATCTTCTTTCTTTTTTGATTACCTTCCTCGCGTATGTATAAGACCGAATCCATTTGATTCAAAAAGGGAATACTAATCCTTAACTTTTCGAGGAATCCATTATCAGTGGTTGTGAATGACCGATTTTGCTCAGTATATATATTGGGGTAATAGTGGAAAAGTTGATAGATAAGTCACCCTTACTGCCACTCTATAGAACTATACATGAGATCTTGTAAATTATGGCCAATATCAGGTATATAAGCAGTGATTTCAAATCCAGAGATTAATCGTACTCTAGCAACTTTACGTAAGGTAGAGTTTTGTTTTTTGGGGGTGATAGTAGAAAAGTTAACAAATAAGTCACCCTTACTGTCGCTCTACATAACCATACATGAGATTTTCCTTCTTTAGTGTACTCCCGGGAATAGATCCAGTTGAGACGGGATGAGGCCTGTAGCTCAGAGAATTAGACCACGTAGGTACAAACCACGGTGCCAGGGTTCGAATCCCCCCTCGCCCACAACTAGCTAAAAAAAGGAAGGACCTTTCTATCTGGAGGTAGAAAAAAAATAGGCATTACGTAACTTTATTGCACTAGAAAATGGTCTATTATGGACCCATCAGATTCTCTCAAAGAAAGGGCTAAGATTTTTTCTATACTTTATATTACTAATTAGTAATAATGTAACAATTCTATTTGTGGTTTGTAGGAACAAAAAGAAGCAGATATATTATATACCTGATAAGTAGATCACTCAGGTACAGGTCTATAAGCAATGACAATTGTCCTATGAAGACTCGCTTTCACTATGGCTCCGATGGGTTCCCTTAACCAAGCTACTGCTTATAAGTCGCCGGCTCATTCTTCAACAGGCACACGGTCAGAGCCCCAGACTCCTCCCATATATATATTCGCCTTTTAAAGTGCCAGTTGCGTAGGGCAATCGGGCCAGGCCGAGTCAGAAAGGCTTTGATGACTCAAGGGGTGCAGCATTAGGGAAAGGAGAGTGAGGGGAAATGGGGGTAGTCCTCAGCCTAATCATCCAATTCGCTCCAACAGATAGGCATGGTTATGTAGTCAAAGAAACTTCGTCACTTTCGTGTACCCATCAGACGACAGCCTTTTCGGGGGTTCCTTAGGGACTGATTCACTTTACTCTCTCTCTCTCTCTCTCTCTCTCTATATATATATATATATATATATATATATCTCTCTCTCTCTCTCTCTCTCTCTCTATATATATATATATATATATATATATAATCAATCATCACATTATGGTTACACCACACCTTTTGAAAGACGAACATCAAATCAGGGACTACAACCATTTTTAGATTAGAAGGAAGGGTTGAAA
>JAOTJB010000006.1:23465570-23476953 GCA_027123815.1 Erythroxylum minutifolium | reverse complement strand
ACATTTTAATGTTTTCCCACATCACAGTATCTCCATAAACTTTTCCCTCAGCTCTAAACTTAAATAACATCACTTCTAAACATGCATGCAATACACGGCAACTCAACAGAGCAATATGAAAAGCCAATATTTTCTGCCAATTCACCAATCTTTCATCTACTCATTTCTCAAGTTTATTAATTGAAACTCTATTGCTAAATCCATCTCATGCATGTTTTCATCTCTAACACTAACTTATAATCAAAATCATTTTACAAACTTGGCAAAGCTCAAGACATAACTTACTTGAGTTTGTAACCAAAGTTCTGCAGTGAAACTAACAACCAAGATTTCGGTGGTGAGTGAAACAAGGGAGAAGTTGATGAAGAATATTTTCGGTGAAGACCAAAGCCATTCCGAAGATGTTCTAACCTTCTTTTTTTTGTATTCTTATGCTAATGACACATGGCTCCATGCATGTGAGCCATTTGTCACTCGTATGAGACTACCACATGTCACATTATAATTGGTCTAAAATATCCCAAAATTTTTGAAAACTTCTAAAATTCACCAAAAATTCTGAAATAATAACTATTATCACCAAATAAAATTTTAACTCAAAATAATTCACCAAAAATTTCAAAATACTTGAAATATACAAAAATTGCCAAATCAAATTTAATACACTCCAATTTAATCCATAATTTTCATTTATAAACCAATTTACTCGAAAATGCCAATGAATGCATGTACAATCATATGAATGTACAAAATAAATGTGTGTCACAATTAACTTATGGATGACATGCATTTTTCTAATTTCACAATGCTTTCTCCTAAATTACTACTCTAGCCTTAACATGGGTATCGGGATGTTACAAATATAATTACTAAAACAATGAAAATAAGATAAATATACTAAGAGAAAAGATCAATAATACAAATGTTAAGGCTTTGGGGTTCACTTATATGGAATTTAAATTATCAAACAAGATTGATTATCTAAGTTAAAATAACAATTCACACAAAGTATTTATGTCCTCTATTGAGGCATACATGTATATCTAATTAGGCAATTACCATCTCTCGATGCTTAATTCAACCTATTTAAACTCACTAAGCATAGTTAATCTATATGGTTATCATTAAAGTATATGGTAATATCATTATTTAATGCTAAAGTGTTTATTCTTTTAGTGAACAAATCATACTTCATATGTCGATCCTTTGTACACTCCTGATGATTGAATATATTGTGATGATATATAAACTCAATAATTAAGAACAAAGAGAATAAACTCAACCAACCAATAATTAACTCATATGACGATAACTAAAAAATCCATACAAATTACATCCCTAACACTAAACATGGTTTTTGGCCACTAAACATGATAAAAACTAAACACAAATAAATAAATCTTAGCATTATGAAAAGAATAGATAGAAGAATTGGCAGAAGTTGTCAATCGCTTCTTCGATATTGCTCCAAATATTCCTCTAATGCAAAGGAAGAATATAATACTATGAAAACTAGGGATGAAAAAATTGGCCTGGCCTTCCCGACTAGGCCGCTTTTGCCCCGGGTTGACCAGGCCATAGGCAGGCCGTGGGCCGACTATGATCCTCTCGGGCCGACCCGGCCCAGCCGTTGCTCGCTTGTTATGTCCAAAATGACGTTGTTTTGGAAGTTTTTTCTTAAAATATAAATGGCAAGCCGATCCGGCTTGGTCAGCCCGTGGCCCGTTGGGCCATAACCTGAACCATTAACATTCTTAATGACAACTAAATAAGGTTCTTCCCAAACGTTTGCTAGAAGTCCCTTAAACTAATTTTAATATGATTACTTATAGTTAGGGTCACAAAATGAAGTTTTAAAGGGCTTGAAATTGAGAAATCATGTCTTCATAATTTATGCCTAAGAATTAGTGTTAGACCATCATCAAAACTAATGTTGGTCTTATTTTAGAATTATAAACCCATATGAAGTTGCATCTTACTAACACCTAAAAGTAACCATAATCGGTATTGGTTTTGTACTATTTCTCTTTTTATAAATTCAAGATGATTCTGATGTTAGTTTTGGATCAACTTTGATGCTAGTCATATTATGCTTCTCCGTTTCTCAAATCTTCTTGAAAGATAAGCATTTGTTGTACATGCAAGTCTGGTGCCTGTTGTGCTCTACAAATTTTCTACTTTTTGACATCTTTGAGTTAAAATTAACTCCTAATTCTTCTACAAAGTTGTTGTCCAACTTCTTATCTTTCAAATGAATTTATATCTCTTTAATTGGATAACTTTATAGAAAGTGGCACTAAATCTCCTGTTATCTCCTTAAATTCATCACCTATAATAAAAATAAACTAAATATAGAAAAACATAATAGAATCCATGTTAAACATGCTATAAGAGTTCCAAATATCAAATAATTCAACCCTAAATAACGTCTAAAATATAGAGGTATCATTTATCTTTGTCATTTTCATTTATCTTTTTCATTTTAATTAATTAAAGGTTCAGTTATCCAATGGTGATTTATACTTAGGCATATTGCATATACTTTATTATAATCAAGAAGAAATCTAGGAAGTATTTAAGGAAAATCATCTTGATCATGAAAATCATCTTGATCATTAATACACCTTTTTTTAAAAATTGAAATTATTTTTAATTGATTTTTTTCTCAATATTTATATTTTATTTTTGAAAAGACTTAGGAGTTAAAATTTTTAAAATTATGTTTATAAGGGTTTGACAAGCCTAAGGCTTTGAATTGGCTAGCCAAATAAAAGAATAAAAGTTACATAAATGGTGTCGCTTGTTAGGCTAGGGGATAAGTGATTTGAGCCCCCAACCAAGTACATATAGGCTAGTTGAAGGCAAATGTCTAGCTAGCCAAATATGCCCAAAACTTAGCCATTGTAATGGCTAGTTTTTGTATCTAAAAACTATTTGGGTTAGTTTTAGGTATAAATAAACTAAAAATATGATGTGGAAAGACCATTTGGCATATTAAAGGGTTTATAAAAGTCTATAGAGGCTAGAGAGTGAATGTATGCATTATATATAACATATATTAAACTTTACTTAATTAATGTTAGCAAGAAGTGAATGATTTGAGTTATTATATGGATATATTAGCATTGCAATTAGGAATTTCTTGGGATAACTATTGTGAAGATTCCATTTAATCTTGAATAAGATTTACAAAGTATTACTCTTAATATATGGTAAAGTAAGACGATTGTAAAGGTTCCTCTTTGCCCGTCGCAAAGATGTTATATGAAAGGTTCCTCTTCATCAATTGAAGGAAGAAGACAGTGAATTTCTAGGTGAAGTTTTTTTAGTGGAATATGCTAAAGGTAGTTTGGTAAATCACCATAAACTAGTTTTGTCTCTCTCTTTTTACTTTATTTTTCTATTATTGTGTTTTTATGAAATTATTTTATATGAGTTTACTATAATAATTCATTATAATAAGCTATTTATTCATTTTTATAAATAAGGAAGAAAGAACATTCACAATTAATCCTCACTCGTATGCCATTTAAGGAACAATAATTGGCATCAAAGTAGGTCTCATTCATTGCACATATATTTCAATTGATTTTTTTTATTAAAGAACATCATAGAGCAATTTGATTCTCTTTTTGGCCAAGAAAGCCAATGTATCGATAGACCATCTATTTTCAATGATAAAAATCATATATATTAGAAAAAATTTAAACTTTTTCTTTCAACTAAAAGGTAGCACTAGTAGATAATGGTCCCTGGTTATGCTTTTCCATAAGCAGCATAGTTTAGTATAAGTCGATCCTATGAGAACTACTGGTTAATTACCCATTATTCACTAACTTAATAAGCTAGAACACCAATTACAAATGATTGGATAAGAAAATAAAATAATATAAATCTAAGTACTAAAACAATTTTATGATTAAGAATAAATTAATGTATGGAAAAACTAGGTTTAGGCTAGGTTTCCTTTAGGACTTTACTATATTCAATTTTCCTTGATTTAGTGCATACCTTTAGTTTCTAGGACTAGTAAGAGTTTTTAACTTAGATTATACTGTTGATTGCCAAGTTTTAATCTAATTAAAACCCTCGACTATCACTACTGAATGGGTCATGAATTGTAGTAAAAGAGGGGTCGATCCCACGAGGAGGTGTGAACTAATCTAATCATAAGTTCTTTAAAGCTTAGAAAAATTAATAAAAATGAAAATAAAAATAGAACAAAAAAGTAAACACAAGAATATGATTGTCAAAAAATTAACTCGTATAAATAATGCAGAGAAATCAAATTAAGTGGCATTTAAAATCACAATGGAAGGAATCACATAAGAAGAATTATTTATTATGAGAGAGGAGATTTTTCCTATCATCAATGCTAATCTAATTATTTATTTGTTATTATGGTGTCGGTTTTAGACTATCGAAGGGTGGATTACTCTCTCTCGAGTTATAATCACAAACCCTAATTAATAAACCATAATTTAGGTTGATTACTGAAAAGGTATTCTTTCAATTATAACAGCTCGAACCCTAATAAGTTCTTAAGCTCTCTCATAAATAATCAGGTCCTCACACGGGATCTCTCTTCGTATAACTATATATTTGATTAATTATGTGGTCTATTAAATTGCTTAACTTTCATTAGTTTGACCCTATCATTTTTATTCGATTCATACTCTCAACTTTAATTAGCCCTCGGCTGTAAACCATTGTCAATATATTAAGATTGAATTAAGTTCAAATCCTTAAAGAAAATTAGAACATCATGATCAAACCCAAATCCATCAACATATTACTATCCATCTCAAATATTCAAAGAAAAGAAAACAAGATGAATGAAATACAATATTGGAGGGGATCGGGATGTGTCGGGAAAAGCAGCAGCAGCTAAGCTAACTCCTCTTTCCTCTTCTTCTTCTCTTCTCTCTCTTCTTCTTCTCCCTTCTTGGAATTTCCAAATATGGCAGAATGTGAAGCTCCTTTAGGGTTCCATCTCTTTCGTATTTATAGTATTTTTGTTTTGAGCAACCTTAGGCTTTTTTGGGTTCGAAAGGTCCAAAAAGCCACTCAAAAACTTAAGTCCAGTAGGTCGTCTGTGTCTGTCTACATTATGGGCCACGATCGTGGCACATTGTTTTGTCTTCTGTCACAATCATGGCTCCATGATCGTGGCCATCTATTTTGGTTTGGGCATCTTCTAAATCTCTTCTGTTCTTCGATATTTGCCCTTAAACACTAACAAACACATCAGGGCACCTCAAACACATAAAATTGAAGCTCAATCACGTGTTCCAACCTGCAAAACAATCAAAACACAAATATTTAACTAAATAACAAAATCCTAACCTAAACTTACACTAAACATTTAATATAACCACTAAACACATACTAAACTACCCACTAAAACATTATACAATCTACAATCTACAATCTACAATTATCATACACTTTCTTTCTAAAAATGTAACCTCTATTCCTAGGTTAATCAACCAAAATTATTTTTAAATGTAGACAACGTAAAAATGCTTTACCTCGTTCTCTGGACTCTCTTGATAGGTTTTATCCTAACCTAGAAAGATCTTACAGGTTTTTCTAGCTCATACTTAACCTTCTTTATCCATCATGTGATCTATCCACACATTTTATGTCTCGATTCTTGATGCATAAATCAAAAATTAAATCTTTCACTTTCACTCCTTCACTCTATTCAAAATTAATATATAGATAATCTTATAAAACAAAATTTTATTAAATAAAATAGCCAATTAAAGTATATCATATCATAAGCTCATCCTACATAAATCTGTATCCTAATTTAGTTTATAATCAAAAAAAGAATATCATCACAAAAACAATAATGAAAATAAGTTAAAGAAATCATCATTTTTAAATCCTGAATCTTTAAAAATTCTTCTTGATATCTTATTGTATCTTTAAAGAATGACAAAATCTTGTTCAAAACAGATGTAGAATAACTTTTAAAATGAATTCTTGATGTTTCTTGGCCAAAGAATTCCATTTTTTCTTCCTATTTTCTTTAAATCCAAAATTTAGCTTTTTAATGAACTACATGGTCTCAAACATGAGTCTGTGTATTTAGACGTGTTGTCTTGATAATACATAAAAAAATTTCAATGCCAACACTTGACCTATACTAAACTACGTAAAGTGTCGTGTTCTTCATCTATAAGGTAATATGAGGGGGTCTAAGGGCTACATAAGAGAAACATAAGCAACCATCTATGAACACAACCCTCAATATGGTATAATGTAGGTATCATGTTTATAGGTCATTCTCTAATTCTTCTAAAATTAGTCCAATTTAGCCTAATTCTTCTCTAATTTTATTTTTATTCATTTATATGTAGAAATAAGACCAGAAATGGCAATACTTATCAAATTAAGTATCAAATGCTTCAAAATTGTTCAAAATAAAATCAACATACAATAGCAATGATGCTCAAAGTAATGTATGTTTAGCATACATCAGTCCCTATGTTCATGTGAAAATAATAGTTATAGATAAAATGGAGACCAAAGTAGGAAGGGATATACTTAAGTGGAATGATTATGATAAGAGACTTATGAATTAAATAGTAAAGTTATGAATATTTTATTTTGCTTTTATACATTCTACGTGTGAAACTACTAATGAGATATAGTACACACTTGAAACCACTAATGAGATATGGTACACACTTGAAACCACTTATAAGGACAATACTTAAGTAAAAGAGAGCAAAATGAGATATGTTTTGGTGGAATAAGTGATCCTCACATAAGAAGACACAATTTATTGACACTTGATATTCTTTTCCTAGTTGATGCCCTTAGTGCTTAATTGTAAATTTTGACTCAAATTGAAGTATGAATTCTTAGGCTACCTAGAAGAAAATCGATCTACTTCTTAGCCAGCTGCACCTATCCTCTTTTTACTATGCAAATTCCTATGTAGGAACCGTGGTTAAAGGATCTGATATGGCAACCTATATTTAATTTGATGTGCTTTTCACAAATGACAAGTTTAGGTTTGGCTATGTAATAAGTTTATGGAAAATGTTAAATCCGGAAGCAAATCAAAAGTGATCCTCGTCGTTGAAAAGATCTCAATTCCTATTTTCTTTTTTTAATTTTAATTTTTATGTTGTTAACATGAATAATTCAAGTTTATGTAGTGTTCACGTTAACAAATTTAATAACAGAAATTGACAGGGAGTTATGTTTATGATAAATAAAAAATTCATATTTGATTAATATTTTTCAGTTAATATTATTAAATTAACTTTTATTTAATAAATAAACAAGAGAATGTAATAATTTGCAAATTATATGTTCTTAATAAAATGCTTGATGAATCAATAACTCATAATTTAGTGATAAATTTGAATTAATTAATATTAGAAGAACTTAACATACTTGCAATCTCGAATAATCACATTTTGTAAGACTTGTTAAAGGTGTGACCACAGGTTAATCCACCTCCTATAAGGTTAAAAAGGAAATCTTACATTATAAATAAGAGAGTACTAGGTAAGAATCAAAGCCTTTTATTTTTTATTATATTAAGAAAGATATTGGCGGAAGAAAACTGAAGAATACTAAACTACTTAATGAATATTTATGGCTAACAATTAAGAACATAATTATTTAAAATGTTCTTTACTTACCCTTTTAATATTAATATTGATAGACAAAACATTATTTTTCATTTTAGTAAATAATATATCAATTGTAGTTTCTAGTTTATAAGTTTTGATTGGTTAGGGATGACAATAATGGCCCGGCCTGGCCCATTTTTGGCCCGGTCTGGCTAGGCCACAGGTTAACCATGGTCTACTCGGGTCAGGCCACGAGCCGACTATGATCGTGGCCTACCCATTTTTTAAAACTACGTCGTTTTGTCCAAAATAACATCGTTTTGAAAAAAATTTTGCTTAAAAAACAAATGGCAGGCCGGTTTAGGTTATGGGTCGGCCCGTCCCAACAGTGGGCCACTATGGCCCGAGGCCTAGCTGAGGGTGACCCGGACCCACCCTGACCCATTAACATTCCTATGATTAATCTATTTTTTGATCAAATTTATTATTTCATTGACTAAAATATGTTTTTTATAATATATATTAGTATTACAATTAGTGTGACTATAATAACTTAAAAGAATTTACAATTAAAGTTTTAATACTATCATATTTTCACACACACATATATACTTACTAACGGTTTATTTATTATTTTATAATTTATTTTCAAAAAATTTCATCCGTTTATAGTAACAAGATCATCCTCTTGCTAAGCCCTTTCCCCTTTCTCTATAACTTGCTCCTTTCTTTGTTTTTACAGGTCAAAGTTTTTGACTTTTCCTCCTAGTTAATGGCCATTTCCTATTCTTTTCTCATCTAATTATAAAGTTGTTTTCGTTCCATTTTAGGAATGTAGACAACTAAGGTTTTAAGTGACTTAAACTCTACTTTCCCATTCCTCTCCACAATTTAAACTTGCTCTGGCCATACAAAACAAGTTCCTTCCCTCTCCCCAAGCATCTTGCCTACTCTTTTGGCTTCTTCATCTAGTCTTTCCTTTTTCCCTATCCCTAAAATTCCTTCTACTATCTCTTAGTTATCTAGCTAGATCTATAGGCAAGCCTATTTATTTTTATGAATATATAACTAGCTTGAGAAGAATAGGTTATGCCAAGATTTGTGTGAAAGTAGGAAAAGAAAGGCAGTTACTTGATACTATGAGTATCTAGAGACTTGATGAAGATTGAGGCTTAATTTACTCTAAAATTTCACTAACTTATCCTTGGAAACCAAGTTCAGTCAATCAGGTTAGGATATAGAGACCACTAGGAGAAATTTTACTCTTAAAGGACAAGTTAAGGTTAAGGAAAACTAACTTCCAGACTTAATGAAATCCCCTCAAGCAATCTAAGTACTCGTTTTCTGGAGAACATCACTGGAACCCTCAGAAAGATGTACCTTTAAGCTTTAACTTGCTTGCTACTAAAGCTATTGAAGGGACTATCTCCTCCTATGTCTTTCTCTCTTATAAAATCTAAAGGTACCAAAGACCAAGCCTTGGTCTTTATAAATGCCATTAAATAACATATAGAGGACTCTATAGCTAGAATGGAGCATAAATCAAAGCTCTCTAAAGCTTAGGAGTCAAAAATAGTAGAGAAAGGAAAAGAATTAAAGTTTATAACTAGGAAAAAGCCTAGTAAAAAACCCAAAAGGAAAGGCTCTAAACCCCAAATCCCTTTATGATCATTACTTGGAATATTTTTTATTTCCATAAGAAGCAACAAGCAATTAATGATTATATTCTTAAAAAAACCATATATGGTTGACCTATATGAAACTAAAATAAAGGAGGACAAACTAAGCGAGGAGCTTTGTTTCTTTGGAAAATTTGACTACCATATCTAATTGTTCAGTCCATTATAATGGGAGAATCTTAGTGGCCTTATACCTTGATGTCATTTAAGGAGCTTTAAGTTTAAAGTTATAATCAATTCATCAATCTAAGGATAAAATAAGACTCTCTTTTAGATGATATCAACTTTACATTTATTTATAATATTGATCTTGCTTCCCAAAAACATTTGCTATATGAGGATCTAAAGTTAATCTTAACTACAATCAGATCCCTTAGCTTGTGGTAGAAGACTTTAATTGTATCCTTTATGCTTAATAATTTGAAGGATTATCTCATATACCTAAACACTGATGAGTAATTTAGGAGAAATTTAAGGAGTTTAGGTCTAACAGACAAAATTTTATGGTAATTTATTTACCTAGAGTAACAAGTAAAAATGTCATTAGATTATTAAAAAGAAGCTTGAAAGAGGACTAACTAATTCCTCATGGATGTCTCTATTCCCTAACAATTATGACTTCATTGATTCTCCTCTAATATATAATCATAATCTAATTAAAATTCAACTATTATTACCAAAAAGAAAAGTGAAAACACCTTTCATATTTTTCAATCTTTTAACCAAACTAAAGGGATATGAGAAAGTAGTTATGAAGGGGATAACACTTTAGGTTGAAGGTTATGAAGCTTATAAACTTAGGTGGAAGCTATAGCGAGTTTGATAAGAGCTTAAGATACTCTATAAAAAAATTCAATAAAGATATATAAGAAACAAATTGCTTTATATTCAGGAAAAACCTTTTACAAATATTAGTAGGTTTTATTCCATTCTTTAAGAAAAAAGTTTCTTTAAACAAATACTTGCAAGTATTAGATGCTCACAATTATTTGCTTAAAAAAAGTCTATTATATAATGGCTTCATAAGGGGGATAGAAATTATGATTTTTTTCTACATTACAATATAACAAAAAATAAACTACAATAAAATAGGCTATTTAGCATATCTTAATGGTGACATAAGTTGGGAATAAGAAAAGCTAAAGCTTTAGCTTAGAGCCATTTTAATGATTTCTTAGGAACTGAAGCTAACTTTTCTTTATATATGCAAGTCTTAAGTGGTTTCATCTCTCCCAGCTTCTCTTAGGAACAAATAGATTTTCTCATCTCACTTGTATCTTTTTTGGAGCCTAAATAGACTCTCTTTAGTATGCATCCTGATAAGCACATAAACTTGATGGATTTGATGTTTCATTCTTTCAAAAATCTTAGAGTTGGATGAGTAATTAGGTCACCTAGGTAATGCAAGAATTCTTCTCTTCAAGGAAACTATTTAAATTAAATAAGATTTTTTTATGTCTTGTCTCTAAGATTCTCTAGCCCTCATCCTTCCAATAATATAGACCTATTACCTCTGGCAACATTATCTATAAGGTCAACTCAAATATCTTAGCAACCAGATTAAAAAATGTGTTAAAAAGCATAGCCAATCCAATATAAGGATCTTGCATACCTGGGAGAAGTAATGGGGTTAATATCCTAATTGCTTTGGAGCTTTTCAAATTTTATCATATAAAGCAATTAATTAAAGGTTGCTTAATAAAAATTAATTTTTACAAAGCTTTTGATTCCATCAGCTGGAAATTTATCATGCCCACCTTTCAAACTTTTAGGTTTCCAAGAGTTTTTATTCAATGGATTGATCAATGTAACTCTACTCCTTCCTATAGTGTCTTTACCAATAATGAACATACATATGTGTTTAAAGGAGCAAAAGGGATTAGATGGGGAGACCCACTTTCATTTTGTTGGAGTTATGTAAATATAGTGCCCTGGAAAGCAAGTGTATTTATATGTACAGGGGTCAAGGCCAAACCTATGAAAAAGCAGGCCAAAGAGAACATCAAAGGAAAGTGTTTCCACTGTGATGAGATGGGCCACTAGAAAAGAAACTGTCTAGTCTACCTTGAGTCCCTCAAAAGCAAACAAGGTATGGGTTTCCTAAGT
>JAOTJB010000006.1:23371998-23383373 GCA_027123815.1 Erythroxylum minutifolium | reverse complement strand
AAGTCAATGAACTAATAAATGACGGAGAATGGCACATTAGATTTAGAGGATTTGAGTGCATGTAATTTGGATTACCTAATTATAATCCTAGACAGAATGTTGATGATAAAGTGATATAGGAAAGACACTCCTCATGCTTTTTCACCAACAAAAGTTCTTTTGAACTATTCAAGCAACATGCTCCTAAGGTATCTTGGCAGAAGTTAATTTGATTCACATATAATAGTCCAAAGTTTGTATTCATCATGTGGCTTGCAATCAAGAGCAAGTTAAACACATTGAGTAGAGTCAAAACTATAGTTGCAATCAATCTCCGATGTGTTCTTTATAATGCTAAATTAGAGACAACTAACCGCCTTTTCTTTCAATGTTGTTACACTAGAGAACTTTGGGGAAGGATTCAAGTTGTTGGCAATTTTCACATTGGTGGGGAAACTTAGAAAACTATAATAAAAAAAAAAGCATCAATGCTTCCTTGCCAAGTGACAAGCCTAGTCTTTTGAAGCTAGTTTTATGCTTTGGAGTGTATAAGGTATGGAGGGAAAGAAATAGAAAATGATTCAGGCAAGAGTAAGTAGCTAAACTTGGATTATACTAAAGCACACTAGCCAGGATAAGAGGCACACTTTATTTTGTGCTTTTTAAAGCTAAAGTGACTACAAATGTTGCAACCTAATAGGGAATTAATTGATTTCAAAAGGACCCTATTTTACTGGTGCTAATCATAGTAATGGTGTTGGTAAAATGTTAAAAATCTATTAGCTCTATGTTGGTGATGGTTGTGATACTTATATTAACTAACTCTACATCAATAACCCGGTGAAAGTCCCTCTGATACATGGGATTTGGAGAGGTCCAGTAATACGTAACCTTAACCTTAACTGGTAGGCAAGTTGTATTTGATCTTCACCTAGTATTGTGTTTGTGGGATGGTTATAAATCTTATTGTTTTTGTTTTGGAAAATTATAAATCTTATTTTTAAATCTTGTATTTATTTAATTCATTACAAGAAAATTACAAATTATCGATGGTAAAAATACCGTAGTCAATTAGCAATGAAAAATCAATTTTTTCAGTAACATTGTTGGAAAAAATTGCATTTTGTGACAGACAAAATATCTATCGGTAAAGGTGGAGGAAAATTATCCTGGCAATTTTTTCAACAGAATATAGCGATGGAAGAGCAATATCCTTTGGTAAATTAGGCGGGAATGCTTGATGGCATAAACAAGCATCGGGGGTATACCAACAAGACTAGATTATATCGGTGATTTACTGATAAAATCTAAAATTAAAACCTAAACGTCATCATTAGCTTTGACTTCAACGCTTTTAATAGAAAGAAAATGACGTCGTTTGGTTTAACACCAAACGACATTGTTTTCGTTAAACAATAAGCCTACCCATGCACCCCCTCGTCCATCCTCATTTTCTCCTCTCTCTTTTCTTCATTTTCTCCTTTGTCCTTGTCACTAGTTCTGTGTAGCCGTCACCGTTTGTGGTTCTCCATCGTCCATCATACGTGCTTCTGTTTCCTCACCGTTTGCCCTTCTCTGTGTCCATCTTCTTCCATCGCGTGCCATCGTCATCGTTTTCATTTAATCATCGGTTGAGGTAAGTGGTCCATCTTTGATTGTTTTTTACGACGTTGTCGAGTTTTGTTTTTTACTAGTTTTTGTGTACTGCTTTGATTGTATGGGTTTTTGTTTCTGATTTGATTGTATAGGAAATCATCAGTTTTTGTTTTTTATTGGGTTGAGGTACTGGTTTAATCATCAGTTGAGGTAAAAATCCCATACATTGATATTTTTGTAATGCATTATGCTTTCTTTATTGGTGATAAGAGAAAAATAGTTAAGGTGGAGAAGAACTAGAGTAATAATAATAATGTAACAAATTGTGTATTACAAAAGGTGAATCAAACATATTATATATTGATTCTGTTGATTATTTGTTATAACAAAATTTACTGAATTAGAATCTTGATGGTTCTTGTATAAATATTATCTAAGGTAGACAACTTACAAAAACACTACAATATAATTATTAAAATATATTAGAGATATTAAAAAAATTATAAAGATATAATAAAAAATGTCGTAAGATCACAATTAATAGAAGAACGTACATCACAATTGTCAAAAATTTGTAACTAAAAATTTAAAAGTTTTATAATATATCATAACACCATAGGTTTACACTGAAGTTATAAGTTTTAATTTGAAAATGATCTAAAATAACTTATATTTTAGGCTAGTTCCATCTAGAATGTGCTCAAGAAGTACCTCATCCAAGTTCAAGGAGAGGATAGATTTTAAGGGTTATATATGGAAAAATGTCTCTCAACTGATAAAGGATTTTCATTATCAGGAGTTTGTGGCACATAAAATATATTCTTTAATCTTTTTTATTTTATCTAAATTTTTACATTAATTAGACAAATATTGTCGTTTATAAGTACTTATTGTATTTTTTTTAGAAAGAATTTTTTGGGATTCAAAATTTGATGTCGTAATTTATAATGTATGGGAGAGATGAGCTCATACATGTTATAGAGACTTTCTTGCTTCGATACACAAGAATAACGTATGACTACCATATATATCTGAAGAAATATGGAGTCTTTGGCAATAGTATTGGGCATCACCCAGGCAATATCCATTTTAGAGCACAATTCTGCCAACAGACGTAAAGGACTAGATGGAGAGAGCCTACCCGTACATATTGGAGGATCTTTGACCCACCAGGAGCATGCACTTCAACCTATAAGTATTAAAACTTTACACATATATTTTGATTTTTTTACTTTATTATATGAAATTTGATTTCAAGGTAATTTGATACATGAAATTTAAAATGAAAATATATGTGCATTATGGAGAATAATAATGTTATAAATGTCTGGTGCCATTAATAGTTGTGTTGTTGAGTTAAATTTTTTTATCTAACATGAGGTAAATATCATAAAAATAGAGGAAATTCTACCAAAATTTTTATAAATTGTAGTTCACTTAAAACAATTTATTCTCATGCAAGAAAAGTCTATGAATAGGAAGCCTACACCATGCCAGTTCTTTTTGCATACTCACACCAAGAAGTGTGGTGCTATGACGTTCATCAACACTCGATGCAGACAAGTTCATATATGTAAAATCTATACTTTAATATTAATTCTTAAAAAGTATCACTTATTAACATAAACAATTATAATGATCGAACCAAATTTAAGAAAGCGTTGAACGACAGTCTTAAAACTCTAAAGTTGTCGATGAGAGTCAAGCGTATCTTTATGCAGTGGGTGGTAAGGAATGTCGTGGAAGGATTTTTGGCTTACGTTCATTTGCGAATATATATCATTCACAATCCTCCACATCCACTACAGTTGGATCTAGTAGGCAGTCCGCATCAAAACAGAGAGTCCACCAACTTTAGAGCACACTAAAGACGTTGATGGAGTGCATAACTCAGCTCTGTAAAGAGATAGATGGGTTGAAGGGTAAGGACAGGAACTCATTGCATCAATTAGAGCATCCACCTCCACCACCTGCATAGCTTCTGGACAAGTGAATGTAATGATAGTCTTCTACTCTTAAGTTTTTGTATAAATTTTTAATTGATAGTAATTTTAAGATACTTATTCGTTTATATTATAATTTTTTATTATACCATTCAGGATAATGTTTACTTTAAATTTATCAATCAAGTTTATATATTATTTACAGAAATTAAATGCACAAAAAAATTATAATATTATCAACACAAAACTCAGGTAGGAAGTGAGCAATAGCAGTTAAAATTTATCATAATCAAATTTCCAGACAGAAATACAATATTCCATCGCTAATTGTAGTTACCAACGGAATATATCATTCCAACGTTAAGTTATCGACAAATAAATAACTCCGTTGCTAAGTTTCTGACGGAATAATCTATTCCATTGGTAAATATTTAGCAACGGATAATATTTTCCATCGGTAAGTTTAGCGATGGAATGTTTTATGTCTGTCGGTGAATTTAGCAATGATAAGTTATCGATAAAATATTGTAATTCTGTCAGAAAATTGGTAACAGAATATCCTAAATTTGTCGGTAAATTTACCTTGATTTAGTGATAGAAATGCAAAATTTTGTCGCTAAATTTACTAACAAATATACAAATTTTTTTCGCTAAATTTGCGACAATTTCATTTTATTCGTGGCTAAATTTTACCTATGACCATTTATCTGACGACTCTTTCTGTCGATAATTTTCGTCGTCAAATTTGATTCCCAATGGAACATCTTTATTTTTCGTCGGTAATTTTCATCGCTAAACCTATTATTCTTATAGTGCTCTAATAGCTAGCCTAAACAAATTGATATTTCCCTTTATATGATAATTGAGTTTAACAACCCAAGAGATGGTGTTTTCCTATAGTGAGCAGTTACATTAAAGATTACAGAGGATAAGTATGTGATTCCAAAGTGTAACAGAGAACTTGCAGTTAAAGATAAGGTGGTTCATATCTTCATTACTAACTTGATAGAGGACATAACTAGAATCCACATAGGGTATTTTGAGAACATCTTTGGTACCTAATCTGTCTTTGACAGAGATCCAAAGGATAAAGAAAATGAAGGGGATTAGATTATGATTCCAAACCCTTTATGAAATTGGGACGTGATCTGATTCTATATGTAGTTTGTTTGATTTTTTTATAGTCAAGATCACTGAAAATTTTATTACATGATTAATAAAGTATTAATAAAGTATGAATCATAATTCGTACGTTATTTTGAAGTTTGATATGTTTTCTTGTCGCTTTCCTCAGACCATTTTTTAAATCAACTTATCTCAACACCATAGTCATAAAAGAGTCCAATCTCTAACGACATCCATAATATATGTTAAAAGAACTCTATAATTGTTGTAGAGAGGGTTAGACAAAAAATGCTAGCTCCTTTGAAACCTAAACCTTTATAATACGTTTTACATATTTTATTAATTTAATTGAAATAAACCTTTCAATACAATTAATTTGAATCAAATACTAATTGGGTCCAAATAAGATCTAATATCTCATATTGGTTCTTATTTATTAAATATCTTATATTTAATCATAAAGTTTCTTAAACTTTATAATCAAGTTTAACTTGGTTAAAACCTTTTCTCTCTTTTATTCGTTCTTTATATGTGACCCATTATGTTCCTAATTATGTTATTAGTGGATATAAATTATAACACTAAATCATATTTAAGATTAGATAAATTAAAATATTTTAAGTTATCTCTAATTATTTAATTAAATAATTTATATCTATAGATCAAGATTGACATTTAGCAAGCCACCCAAATATTTAAGAATGTCAAAACAATTTTGACTAACTTTTTCATGCATAATTTTTTTGTATAATTCAATACTTTTTTCATACAATGATCCGACTAAATATAGATTATGTAATTAATGTCTACTATATATGAGTCCAATCGTATTAGCTCTCTACCATTAATATTTGATTCTATTATTGACATTTGAAAACTATTTTCAAAGTATCCTTTCATCTTAGACAAGGATTTTTTGAATCAATACTAATCGAAAAAAACGGAACATTCTCCCTAATTAATTTAGGGTGAAGAATCTTATAATGATCATTCAACTACTTCTATATAGTTCATAATATATCTAATGACTATCGACTGAGCTACCATTGACTAAAATAGGTCACAAGTATTATCAAAATATAGAAATCCCTATATGATATATTTTATGATCTCAAATCAAAGATTTACTTTTACAATTATTACGATGAGAATTTTCATAAACATACAAGTAATTTTTTAAAAAAAATTAACATATGGGGTCAGTTCAGTGAACTTGCTCTGAAACAAGCACATACACATTTATTTAAGTATCTCTATACTTTAGTCTATGAGATCAACTACTTCTTTTATAAGGAAGAAATATAATGTGTATTAGTCTTTTTACACTCTTTTAATATCCAGTCTTAATAAAACGATAACTAGGAACAATTTAGGGATAATTCATAAAGGTAATATAAATCTCATCATAATTTCATTTGCAATATAAGTATAAATATATATAAGACAAAGAATTCCTTTAAATAATTATATCATTAAAATACAACTAACTGATTGGTTATAGGGCATAAACAAATATTCTCCCATTGGTGTTAAGCCAACTGTTTAAGTATCTTATATCATATCACTATATGATAATCTTGCTACTTCTGAAAATATGGTGAAAGAATTCTACAAGATTTTCTATAGTTAATACTTGTTTAAATCTTTCAGTTTTTATCTCAACTATCATTGTAATTAAGGGAAACCACATAAATACATATTTGGATCTTTGATGAGACCTTAGCTCCTTTTACATGCCTAATGGATCTCATATTCAACAATACATTACTAACTTGAATAATAGTAGGAACTATATCAAATTCATTAAAGAACTCATCATCTAAATGTTCATTCCCACTAAATGAAAAATGTGTTTGGGTTAATTAGCAATTAATATTATATTGGAACCTTTCTAGTTTCAAAATAACATTTTTCTAAGTAAAATATAACTTAATAAGGATTTACTTCAAAAGTTAATATCCACATAACTTTGAACTCAAATGTCAACTTATACATATAATAATAAGTATCTTTAACTTTTCATAAGTATCAGATATGTCAAGTACTAATCTTCTTTGTACTTAGACTAAAATAGGTAAACAACTTACATATCTATTTCTATATATCTAATTACCAAAATTAAGTTGTTACCTTTTCATATCTAATACGAACTGTGCTTGGAAAATTATATTTTTAACTATCAAAAATGTGAATTATTGTTCTCTCTATGAGCAATATATTTCTGCATACTCCTACTAAAGAGGACAATATACTCCTATTAACCTTCTTGTAAAAATTATAAATTCACAATCAACTTTACAACAAACTCATTGAATTCATTATAAAAGTGAATGTTTCAATGTCTTATAGTGTTTCCATTATACATCAAATGGGTCAACAAATGCAATAGTTCCAATTAGATGTATTCTTATTAGAATTAAACTTCGAAATTTTATCTTACTCTCTCACTACTTATTTTAAGAACCATTCTCTTATAGGTGTTCATTTAAACAAAATATTTGTTCGATAGAGTCTGTGATATTATATCCAACCTTTTTGATATCCTATAGCCTTCTATTATCCAATTTAGTTCTAAACTTATTAGATAATAAATGCTTCAACTAAGCATTACATCACAAAATCATTAGCTTTAACTCTTTAAAAGTCTTACCATTTCATATCTAATATGAAATTTTGTTAATTGATTTAATTAAAACTTTCAAAGGTAAGTTGTAGTACTAACTATAGCTATAGAAGAAATAAATATTACTTTATACAATTTCATATTGTATTTTCTTCCTTACACAATTTCATACTCTTATAGATTTTAGTTGTGGAGATATTTACTAAAGAAACTCATTCCATTATAACAACAAACTAGGCTATAGGGTATGCATAAAAAGATAGCCAATTTATTCAAAATATCACACATGCCAATTCCACTTTTCAAAATAGTTTAGGTGACATTCTTTCAAATTATACACAAAGTAAAATTATTAGCTTCAAATTATTTTCGTACCAAAAATACCATAAATGCATAGCTACTTGTTAACAAAAAGTCAATGTTTGTGAAAAATGTAGCAAATATTATTTGGTTACATTTTGTGCCATTGTAGTTACAGATTATTTGCCATGTTTTCTATAATTTTGTAAGTATGTATTTTTAACTACAAGCATATGAAAATATAACTAAAAATGACCAAAAATTGTTTGCAACATTTTACTTAAACCTTTATAATTTTATACAAAAAGTTTTTTCTATTTTGATTTTTCTTATTATATTATTTTCGTTGTTATTTGGATAAATAATTTTTAGCGGTCACCATTTATTTTGTTTATTTTTACTATTAAGTTAAGTGCTAATAAAGAAACTAAATATTAAGTTATAGAAAAACATTATTGATTCAAATGTCGACACATTTAATTTATGGTAAATTCATCAAATTGTATCAACAAAATTAATGAAAAATATAACACAAATATATGATACTTTGTTCTTACCTAAAATATTAAGAAAAATATTAGTATTTCTTATATTTTGAAAACAAAAAATACAAAAAAACCATAAGTTAAAATGTGTCTGAATATAATGCCAAATATTGTAACAAAAAATCTTGTCAAATATTCTATGATAGTATTAAAAGTGGTATATGCGATGAATGCCAGTTGGCACATACTCAGGTAAAACAACTACTAACTTCTGGATTATATTATCTAATAAGGTTGAGAGTTACTAATGATTTTGGCAAAAAAATAGTTACATGATGTAGAGTACATTCATCATATTTCAAAGCAACTCCTTTAGCCCTCTTCACCTCAGAAATGATATTTCTACCTTCACCATAAGAATTCCATCACATGCTCGAGTTCATAGCATTATTAAAAGTAACTTCTAGTATTTTCAAGGTAGAGGATTTGAAAGGCTCCAGATCTATCTACCAAACTATCAACTTGATTCTTCTACTATAGACAAGTATATTTGGAATTTAAGCTCCAATGGGTTTTCTCAAATTCCTCCTGCATTAAAGATCTCAAACCTCCTACCCCAGATATATCATGGTTCAATGTAGTATGGAAAGCATCCTTAAAGCCTAAAGTCTTATTCGCAACTTGGCTAGCAGCTAGAGGTAGACTAAAGACAAAAGACAAGATTCATAGCTCTGTTAACACTCTTTGTGAATTATGCAATAATGAAGAAGAAAGTATAGCCCATTTACTCTTTAAATGTGAATTCACATCCTCCATTTGGGCTAGCATTCAGCACACCCTAAACCAATATTGCTTTGAATATGATTGCAACAAGATTCTTGAATGGGCTGAAGTCAAATATCTTTCTATAGGAAATGACAGAATCTGCTTAATTTTTAGCCTCAATTATGCATTACATGTTATCTGGAGGGAAAGAAATAAAAAAATTGATCAATAAAAGAGAATTGACAAGTACACTCTTATTCATAATTTGCATTGCCGGATTAAGGAAACTTTGGTAGCTTATCAAGTGACTGATTAACTAAGCCTCATATAAGAAGAAGGTGAAACCTCTAGTTCTAGCTTTTCCCTGAAATCAACTATATTGTTGTATCTTATTTTGTTTAACTCTCAATGTATCATCCTTTTTTGATGCCTTTTATGGCTATTAATAAATATAATATTTTTTAAATCAAAAGCACAAATCTTTACACCTTCACCAAGGTTTCACTCAATGCACACAAGTGTTTAGGGTGAAAAGTGTAAGAACTCTTAAATTAATACATAGTAGAACTCTTAACCATAAACTTGCAATATTATCACATCTCCACCACTTATAAGTAAATAAAAAGCAAAAGTCAAAAGGTCTTGATAGAACGATTTAAAGGGGCTTAGGTAAGGTATGATTGGAATAATAAATGGGTAATAAATTTTTGAAGGAAATTTACAAAACAATATTATAAGAAACTTATTTCTTCATATTATATTGATCCTTCATACTACAAATAAGCTTAAACATTATTTTTAAAAAAATCTATAATCATATACCAACAATTAAAGAAATATTAGACCTTTTCAAATTTTAAGTTTCAAACAATCAACTAATGTAAAAACCTTTAGGGTTCAAATTAATAAAAGGGCTTCAAGAAAGATAAGGTAAAAGCTAATAATGGGGTCATAATTAATGAAAAAGGCTATGGCTCAAAATTGGTTACTCCTACGGGGTAAAATATGGTAGGGTAATTTAAGAAAATAGACTAACAAATACTGAATCTAAATTCCTTTATCACATCAACGCTTCTAATTTATCAAATATGGTCTCAATATGTATAATAAAAGCAAGTTTTAGAATTATTCAACTATCTATGATAGCACATGAAAGAATAAAAGAGCTTAAATATTGATGTATTTGCTCTTAGGCTCAAAAGCTCACAAAAAGATAAATCTTATGTGTGTAAATAATATGTACTTTTCATTCTAATTAACGATCTCAATTATTACTAACAATAAGACTTATAAAAGCAAGTTTATTTTAACTTTCTTCCTTTTGGATACTAATTCAATTTGATAATTGATAATCATGTCAAGTAGCTTCGTATATATTTTTACTAATTCAGGATATTAGTTAATAAAATTGAATAACAAAGATTAAATAAGCTTAAGAAATCACTTCCCCTCACTTAAAATTTTACATTATCCTTAATATACACAATATAAGCGTAGATAAATAGAAAGGAAGAAAGGATAAGAAATTGGCTCTTCTATGAGTAGTAAGAATTTTTTATTTTTGATTTCGATGAGGGATCCATCCGATATTAGATACAATCATCCTTTTCAAATATAAATAAAAAGGATAAAAAGATAAATGAAAATAAAAATAACAATAAAGAAAAAAATGAAATAGAATTTAAAAATAAAATCTATCATAATTCTTAGTTTGCCTCCCACGTAAAGCTTGTTTAACGTTGTTAGCTTGACATACCTTTCATATTTACCATCAACCTGGGTCTATAAATGGCTTGCTTCTACCCGTTGCTCCATATAGAAGTTTTATAGCCTATGAATAAACCACATATTGTAAGATAATAATAAGGACATAACTTATCAAATTAAGAAATCCAGTCAACTTCATTAATGCCTTTTTCAATAACAAACTGTTAATAAAATAAAGAATAAAAAACTCTCTGAACCTTCAGTTAACTCAAACAATTTTTCTTGTAGGAAGTAATAAACTTCTATACTTAAGGTGACTACCAATAATTCATCAATAGTTTCCTTATTTGGCTCTGTCTTTTGTTATTCTTTAATCACCTTTGTCCATTCTTCAACTTTCTCTTCTTGGATAAAGTCTTCCTCCTCCTCTTCTTCTTTAATCATCTTTTGCCACTTCTCTTCATCCTCTTCTTTTATAGAAGCTTTATTTACTTCTTCTACCCCTATCATTTGTTTGTACTTCTCTTCTAAAGTAGCAGTTACCCCAATTGTCATCTTAGAATGCAACTTTATTAATGAAATCTACCTTTGTATCTTCTTCACTTTGAGGCCTTAATAAGCTCAAATAATATGTTTTGTTATACTCAATGTATTCAAGTGAAGAAAATCTCTTTTCGAATTCACATCAACTAGCTTCACTTTGGCCAAAATATTCTATTATTATATTTATAAGTCACTTTTCTTGCTGATGTTGTTGTAAATATTCATCTGAAGCATAAATATTCCATCTATAAGTGTAAGGATTGCTTCACTTTGAATTATAAGTATTCTCATAGGGTACACTTTAAGATT
>JAOTJB010000006.1:23321510-23334428 GCA_027123815.1 Erythroxylum minutifolium | reverse complement strand
TATGACTAATAATGTATTTTTTTGAAATATTTATTTACTAAATTTATTTTATTTATATTTAATATTTTTATTTATAATTTTAATTTTATATGATTAATAATATATCTTTTAATTATTTATACAACAATTAATAATTTATTAAGTCAATAGACTTTTTAGTAATTTTATCTCTTTTCAGCAAACGCAATTGCACTTGTCAAACACTTATTTTCACGTTTCAACAATTACCAAAATAGCAATCTCAAATATATAAGTACTTATTAAAAATAAATACTTATCATTTTAGCAAATTATCAACTGCTCTCCAAATCAAACCTTATTATTAAGTTTTGAATAATAAAAAAAATTTCTGTTTATATGCCATATCCTCATGGTCTCCGTTTCAAGTCAAACCCCAAGCCCAAAGCCATCAACAACATGCTCCCCTTTCCCCTTTCAACTTTCAATTAATGTACCTGGTGCTTATCTACAATTCAGTTCACTTCGGGAAAATCTAAAAAAGCAGCCTTCTGGAAGACAAAGTACAATTACTGCATCATCATATTCAATTTCTGTTTTTTGAAGTTCCCATCATATTCAATTTCTAGAAAGTCAAAAATCAAGGGTAGGCTATGTAAAGTCTTGTTTAAAACAAATGGAAGGAGAATGATACAAAAGGTTCATTAACATATTGATAAGTAAGCTTTTGCTTTTGAAGATTATTTCATAGACGTGTGGAGCAATGGTTTGGCTGTTCCCATCAATATATAGCTAGTAAGTTGGAATTCAAACATCCATTAGTCAACTAAGACATGCCATTTGGATTTTTTTTCCCCTCAAAAGTTCATCGTTCATTTTTGTAGAAGGAAACTAAAATAAAAGGAGTAATAATTCATTACTCTAAATTAGTTATGCGCAATTAAACGAGCTTGCTGACTCCGACGACTTTTCGTCTCCCATGGGAGACTCGGTGGCAGTCTCTCTAGCCTTTTCAAGTCCTCCTCCAACAATAAACATCCTATCTTCCCACCATCTTTTCACTTGGGCAGTTCCCATTTTTGCGTGTACTTCCTTTCTGGAGAGTTGAACAAGGATCGTGAATTCTTTTTCAACGATTCTAATGGTGTACATGGGTAAGGGAAGCAAAAGGTGATTCTTTTCTTTGGCTTAGAAAAATGTTGAGGATAAGAAGGAAAGCTCTTCTTAAAGTTGAAGAGGTTTTGGAATTCTCTAATCAACTCCTTGCTGAAAAGCCTTTTCTTCCTTTCTTAATCCCTTTGGTTTTGGTCGTTTGGTGCATCGAGAGATGGCTTTTCACTTTCTCCAACTGGGTTCCTCTTGTTGTTGCTGTTTGGGCCACTGTTCAGGCAAGTTACAAAATCGTCTATGTTTCTCTCTCTGCTTTTGATAGTCTCTGTTCGAATGGATCTTGGAATGATTGCTGCAGTTCGGCTGAATTTTGTTTGGTTGCTCCAAATCATACTGCGTTGATCTTTTGTGTCTAGGCTGTTTAATAACTTTCTCATTGAGAGGGAAATTCGGGGAGTTCGATGGTTGTTCCGTATCATTTTTGTGTTCTGCATTTTGTTTTTTATCCATAACTGTCTTTGTTTTTGTTACGTGGAGGCGGCATGAAATCTTTAAAATTCTTACTGTTTTCTTCATAAAGCTCGTGGATTTGTTTTCTTTCTTCTTCTCGCAGCCGTGAATTGTTTGTTTACTATATGCCAGAACCGTGCTTCTTTGAGCTGCATGTGTTGTGGTTGTGTGGTTTGATTAGGGACTTTTGAGGATTTAAATGATGGTGGATGGAAATCTTACAACGCCGGACTTTACTTTGCAGTATTACAGTTATCAACGTCAGATACTTGTCGAAGACTTGAACAAAAAATGGAAGCGAGTAGTGTTGAGCTCCTCGGTACCTATTGTTTTCTTCTTATTTCCTGCGGCCTGCTTCAATTTCTGCTGTATAATGTGGAACTTTTTGATCATTTCGCGCCATTGTACAGCCAATAACGCCAGTGGAACATTGTGAGTGGCTGAACAAGCTATTTATGGAAGTTTGGCTCAACTATTTTAACCCAAAATTTTCAACAAGGTTCTCATCAATGGTTGAGGTTAGATTCAGGCCATGTTGATTAACTTGTGGAATATAATTGCAGAAGCAATATCTATCTTCTGCTCATTGCTTGTGTGTTCTCCTTATGTTGACATTTTGGTGAAGCAAATGATCGAATTGTTTTCTGCAATCTTCATATTTTTTTCCTTAGTTTTTTGCAGCTTATTGTTGATAAGGAGGCCATGCTAGCACGTAAAGTAGTAGGATATTCAGCTGACGGCACTTTTTTCTTCTTTTTCTTTTTCTTGGGTGAAGTTGTATTCAAATTCTCATTAACCACTTACCATAACCCTCTGTAGTCTAATTTATCCTGCAATTTTGCTTTAGTATTTGAAAGTGGGATAAGAAGTATGACAATTCTAGAAAAAAATGGTTACAACAACATAAAATCTTGGGTGTGGTCATATTTTGTTGATATCAAACGGGCTCTTTGCACGTGCTTACTATTGCACAATAAAGTGATTAACAGTCACAACTCTCTCTCATAAGTCAGAACAATCCTCACTGCATATTCTGCTGTTTAATTGCTTATGAGCTTAAACTTCTACTGCAGAAACGTTTAAGGCAGAACAAGTCAAAGCTTATAGTAAGTGATTCACTTCTTGTTTTTAATAGATTGAGTGATAAAAATTATTGTGATGTTCAGCAATAACGTTATTGTTTACTGAGGAAATTTTGCACTTTTTAGGAAAAAGTTGAACTGCTGGAGTTTTCACTAGGTTCATGCCCACCTAGCCTGGGCTTACAAGGGACTAGCTGGTCAACTTTAGGTGATCAGGTTTGGTTTCCAGCCTCACTGTTCCAAATTTTGCAAATGAACTTTTAGAGTCTTCTTACGCAATAGTTTCTGTATGCATCCATTAGGATTGCTTTGCATTAGTTTTCTATGTAACAATCTGAGGCCAATTTTTCTGCAGTTTTCAATTCACTCTTTTATTGTTTTAGTGTGAAATAATTCCACAGTTGCACAAAGGTTGGCCCTTAATGGATAAAGAGATGCACATAAACATCACTTAAATGTTATAAGTTATGGTATCATTTTCTATCATTCTACTCCAGTATTTACATATCAAGTAATTTGATGAAGCATTCTTATTTATTTGGCAGCAAATTATGCGTCTGGGTTTTGATTGGGATACAAGTGACATGAGCATTATGTTGCTGGCTAAGCTAGCCAAGCCATTTAAGGGAACTGCTCGTATAGTTATCAACAGCCTCCACATCAAGGGTGATGTATGTTAATTACTATTTTTCTGGAAGTGAATTAGGGGCTGGCTGTGCCTATTTGATTGTTGTTGTTTTGATGTATATGTTTATGTTCATGTGCACCTTGTAGTTGTGTTGTGTGTGTGTGGCCTAAATTATCAGTATTACTTGGAAGTGAATGGTTTGTTTAGTTCAGCATCAGACTTACAAATTGTTGGCGGTGCAAACTATTAATTGGAAGTTACTTGTTTGCATCTACAGACAATTATGTCGGTAACCATGTCTTTTCATTTGCAACTACAAAATCTGTTTATTTTTATCATGATGTGTGTGCATTTTACTTACAAGTTTGATTTTTCCTATTTAATTTTTAAATCAAGGACAAGATCCTATTAGTTACACCGGAGATTTGGTAGGTAATACTATTCAACAAAATGGACAATAAACAGAATAATATTCAAAGCATGAAATTCTTTCACACGAACTGAAAAAAATGGCAGAATTTGAAGGAGAAATTTTATTCATAAGTAACTAATAGACATACAATAGCTTTATACACACTAACCCTAGTACAAGGTAGGAAATAAATTTGTACAGATTTATTGGATCCCATGATTTATGGGATACTCTTTCCTAATTTTATGGACATAATTAGGACCACATAATCCCCACAAAATCTGGACATAATTACACAGATTACATTTTCCCACACAAACCATAAGTGAATCCTGAAGAATACAATTCAATGTAAAATTTTAGAAATTATATTGATTGTTAATGGTTTTATCTTGCTACTTGACTGGTTGTCAACATTTTGCAGCTTCTCTTGATGCCAGCTCTGGAAGGGAGAGCAATATTGTACTCATTTGTATCGACCCCTGAAGTGCGCATAGGAATTGCTTTTGGAAGTGGTGGAAGCCAGTCACTTCCAGCGACAGAGCTTCCCGGTGTTTCTTCTTGGCTGGTATTTCTCTTAGCTAGTTGTTTTACTCTGCTTCACTCTGGTGGAGTTTGTTTCTTTGATTATAAACAGAACATGTATAAAGTGGTCAGCCACAATTGTGCTTGCATGTACTGTGCTCTTTCGATTTTATCTTGCTTTAGTTTTCTCTCTTGGCTGTGTTTGTCAAAATGATTTAATATCGGCAGAACTGTTAGCTGTATGCTTATTCTCTTGGATCTGATAACTGTTTAGATCTCTACAGAATTCTAGTTGTTTTGTGATAACTAGCTATATATGAAATTGGTTCTTTAAATATATTCTCTTTACCTTTTGGACAAAGGAAATGCTTATATATGGATGTTCCTTTTTCTATTTTGCTTTGTCCATCAGGTCAAAATTGCTACTGAAACCTTAGTGAAGACTATGGTTGAACCTCGCCGTCGATGCTTCAGTTTACCAGCAGTGGATTTAGGGAAGAAGGCTGTTGGGGGAATCATACATGTTACAGTCATTTCAGCTAGTAAGCTTTCTGGGAATAGTTTCAAAGGGAGCCCAACAAAAAAATTGTATTACAGGAATGGTAGTTTAGAAGAAAAATTTGGTAACAAAGATCTGCATACATTTGTGGAGGTTGAACTTGGGCAATTGACAAGGAGAACAGATGCAATACCAGGGTTAAATCCTAGATATGATTCAACATTCAACATGGTTTTGCATGAAGATACAGGAATTCTACGATTCCAGCTTTACGTTTTCACCCCAGGCAGTGTGAAGTATGACTTTGTAGCAAGTTGTGAGATAAAGGTAAAGTTACTATTCAAACTCTTAGGTAATTAAGTCACAAGTAAAGTTACTATTCAAACTCTTAGGTAGTTAAGAACCTTAACTTGTGACTTCATTTAGGTCTGCTTTCAATATGTATGCATTTTCAGCTTTATAACACCGGCATGAATTTTATGCATAGATAGTAAATCTCTGTTATGTTGCATATGCGTCCTATGAGTTTTCAGTTCCAATCTATTCTTAGGATACTCAAATTTCAATAGTAAACTGATTCTTACACTAAAAACTTCAAACACTTGTCTTTTCAGTCCATGCTTTAGTTTTCACATTTGTGGATGTCAGTTCATAGTTTATACGTTGGCAAGAGGAGGTCTGTAATTTCATCTATCCCTTACTGTGTTACAAAGGTTTGAAGAGGAACTATGGGTACGTTGGTTTGTTAAACATGTGTAAAGGTCCCATGACTACCTCATGTCGCCCTTTTTTCTGAATTAAGAAGTTAATTTTTGTTTCTCAAAGCAACGCTGTGTAGAAAAAGAATTAGAAGCTAATTATTGAATGTTTTTTTTTTGAACAAGTTAGATGCATTGACTGGGTTGTGGACTGTTAAACATAATGATAAGGATACATGAACTTTGTTTTTATGGTAGCTGAGTGGAACTAAACCATTCAATGAAGGGAAATGTGTTAGATAACTTGAAAATGTGGATTATGCTTCAGCTCTAACTCTCAAGCAAATATAGGAACTTTCAATGAACAAATATTTTCAAAATGCATCTAGTTCTAGAAAAAATACAAATTTTTAATAGATGGATGTAAGAATATGATGTTGCTGGGTACAATTAGCTTAAAGCGACATGTCTCTTTAATTGAGAGCAATATTTCATGTATGATTTAAGTTTATTTTGTATCGTCATCCTTAATTTTTTTCCCACTCAGTTCTTTTGACCTTTTGAATAGATCAAGTACGTTGCAGATGATTCATCTATGTTTTGGGCAATAGGACCCGACTTTGGTGTAATAGCCGCACGTGCTGAGTTTTGTGGAAAAGAAGTTGAAATGGTTGTTCCATTGGAGGGAGTTGATTCAGGGGAGGTACATAAAAGAATCTAAAGTCTGTACATGTAAAACAGTTATTTTTACTTTTCTGATCACCTGCTTCTGGTGCTAACAAGTTTTGATGCTTGTTTAATATCTCTTGCTTTTTGACTCCCCCACTTCATATCCATCTATTCTTATGACGCATTTTTCATATACTATGACTGTTAAAATGACTGCACTGGCAATCAGGAAATTATACTTTTCTGCTACTTGATATATCTGCCATTGAGGCCATGTTTCTCGGCTTGGCCTAACCTCTAACCTGTTTGCCTTTGTGCAATGTCAGAACATGGATAAGCATTATGTAATCTATACACTAATGCATAAGTTATATGGTAATTGTCCTAAAAAGCTATGTTTTGATTGTTGAAGAATTTGATTTTGGCGGTTTAAAACTGTTGATAACTTTGGTTGCATATGAACTTTTCAAGGTTCCTCGTTACTTTGCTCAGTGGTCCCAACAGGGTCTTGAATTGATTTTCTTATAACAATCTTAGCTAATCTTTTCTTTTTAAGCTTGTTATATATCATTTATGTCTCAGAAAGATACAGTGATAGCAGCTAAAGGTATTTCTGTTGCTTCAATTCATGTTGCAGTTAAGAGTCAAACTTGTGTTGAAAGAATGGCAATTTTCTGATGGTACAATAAGTGTGAACAAGTTTCATGGCAGCTCTCAACAACCAGCATTTGGATCTTCAAATCATCTGCTGAAGACAGGAAGGAAAATTAATTTAGTTGTTGTCGAGGGAAGGGACCTCACTACTAAAGAAAGAACTGGGAAGTGTGATCCGTATGTTAAATGGCAGTACGGAAAGGTAAGTTCTTTCTTAATGGATTTGGTGGTTTCTAAAGTGAAATTGAAGATCTTGAAAATGCAGAAAGGTTATCGCAATTCTATCTTTTTCAAACTTCAGTCTGTGTTCAGGTTCTTCAGAGAACAAAAACTGCACATGCTTCTAATCCTACCTGGAACCAGAAGTTTGAATTTGATGAGGTAGGAGGTGGTGAATGCCTCATGATTAAGTGCTACAGTGAAGAAATCTTTGGAGACGATAACATTGGAAGTGCACGAGTGAACATGGAAGGGCTGGCGGATGGAATAATCAGGGACATATGGGTTCCCCTTGAAAAAGCGAATTCAGGAGAAGTGAGGCTACAAATTGAAGCAGTCAGGATTGGTAACTCTGAAGGAACCAAGGTATCATTTATCTTTAGATGTACAATTGCTACAGAGCATGAATGGAATAGGAATAGATTAATCATTACCCTTTTTCTGGACAATACTTAGTCGGGCATACATGTTACGCTCTTTTGCTTGCTTTCTTTTTCCCCTTGGGTTAGTTCGTGATTGCACATACAGTCCTGGTATCTGTTAAAACTTGCAATATGCTGTTTCAGTGGATTGTGATGCTTTAGCTTGATATTCCTACTCTAATGTTCTTTTTCTATCCCCATAATCCTGGTTTATGTTAAAAATGTTCTGTCTCAGTGGGTTATTATGCTTTAGCTTGATGTTCCTACTTTTAATATTTTTTTTTCATTTCCTCACCTTTACCCTCTCCTGTACATCTCAGGGTTCAGGTGTAGATTCAAACAATGGTTGGATTGAACTTGTTATAATTGAAGCAAAAGACCTTATAGCTGCTGATCTCAGAGGGACCAGTGATCCATATGTAAAGGTGCAGTATGGAAACTTGAAGAAGAGAACTAAGGTTTGAACTCCCCATTCATAAATAACACTTATTCAGTTACAATTTATATGCTTTTCTTTCTTCAGTGGCCAACATATAGATCAGAGTTTGAATTGATGCTGTAAGTCTCCTTAATGAAGGAAAATCCGGGTGCTTGACATCTTTTATCTCTTTGTTGTTACTCAAAGGTCTCACTTTCATTGTTCTTTTTTCTTCTGTTTCCACATCCAGTCTAAAGTATGCCAGTTCTTCTGCACCTTAAGTCTCTTCTTACTGTAGTTTCGATCGCTGTGTTTTCACTGTTAAGCATTAGCCTATGATTGGTTGGTTGGGATAATGTGCTTTGTAGTAGATACTTGACCTGGAGATGTTTATGAGTAATGTCATTTCATTATGCCAAATTCTTTTAGATTTGTTATAGAAAACTATTTTTACACTACTACAATCGTTGCTCTGCTTTGGTTTGGTTTTCAGGTTGTCTATAAGACCTTGAATCCTCAATGGAATCAGACCTTAGAGTTCCCTGATGATGGAAGTCCATTGGAGTTGCATGTGAAAGACCATAATGCTTTGCTACCGCCAGCAAGTATAGGTGACTGTGTAGTTGAATATCAGAGATTGCCTCCAAACCAGATGTTTGACAAGTGGATACCCCTGGGAGGGGTTACGGGAGGAGAGATCCATATCCAAATAACTAGGAAAGTTCCCGAATGGGAGAAAAGAACCAGCTTGGACTCTGAAGCATCTTTAACTAAATCACACCAACTATCGAGCCAGGTGAGGGTTTATTCCTCTGTTATAGTTCTCTTCTTTTTCATATTCTCATCTAATGTAAATTTGCTCCGGATTGTGCACTACACCAGTAAAGTCGGTATCATTTCTACAGACCTGGGGTTGAATTTTTGGTTACACCTAGTAATTTTAGTGGAGGGAGGGAGAGCAATACCTCCTCCTGTTGAAGGTCTAAGTAAAGTTGACCTGGTTTTTATCTCAAAATATTAGCAATATCTCTTTTTAGGAGCCATTAAATGGAAGTTTTCTGAATGTCCCCGTCTCTCTTTGATGAAAGCCTGAGATTATCCAGCATATTGACTATTGCTCCTGAGCCTCATGTTCCTGAAAGTTTCCTAAGCTCTTGATCAGCATTTAATGACGCCATTAGGATATTTTGTGTTGCATAAGATTTTCATTTTGCGTGGTGATTTGCATGTGAAAGTTCTCTGAAAAATTCAATCTTTATCAGCTTTAAGTCGTAAACTGGTTCTTTATATACTTGATTAGATAAAAGAGATGATAAACAATCTTCAATCTCTGGTGGACGATAGCGACGTGGAAGAACTCTCAGCATCTTTAAGTGAGTTGGAGAGCCTTCAGGACATGCAAGAAGAGTACATGGTACAGCTTGAGACTGAGCAAAAGCTTCTACTAAACAAGATAAAGGAGCTTGGTCAGGAAATTATGAACTCAACTCCAAACCGGAGTAGAAGATCATATTCTGGAATTTGAGCTGTGATCTGAAATATAACCTTGTATGTTTTGCATTTTTTTCCTTGTTTTCACTTTCGTATTTACACAGGTATAGAAGTTTGATTCTTACAGACCTTGCCACCTTCCACTATAGCAGCATATGCTTGTAACTCCAGTTATCTGTAGATTATGACATTGTTCTGGTCGCTCCTTTTCCTGATACGGAGCTACTTTGTGTTGTCAAACTCAAGCCACTTCGTAATGATTAAAGAAATAACAGAATAACGAGGCAGTGCCTTTTTTTTAGTTGGGTCTTAGTCTTCCTTTGCCGATAAAGGACATGTCACTTCTACCTCTACTAGAGCGCAGCGACGCAAATTTTGTAAAGCAACATCATCTCGTCTAAATTTGACACTCTCAACAAGTTATGTAAGATAAAGCTAAGATGTTCCATAAAATTACTTGGTGCTTAAAAAGATTTTCGTGAGGATACACTGCTTCAGTAGAACACTTCCCCTCCTATGACCCACATTCATTTGAAAATAAAAAAATTAATCATAATGAACTCAACTAATTATATCCTGCTAATCATTAGGACATTTCCAACTCATTCTTCCAAAATAGAGTAAAGTTTCTTCTATTTTAAAAATGCTATATTACTTTTCACTCTAAGCTACGACTTTATTTTTAATACTAAAAAGGAATATTTTAAGCATTTTTTTACTTTTGATTAATGATTATTAAAATTACCTTATAAAATTAACCAACTTTACTTTTTCGTGTATATTTTTATTCACAATATTATTATTGTTATGTTTTTATGTTAATAAATAATAAAATATTTGTTAAACTATAATTTGTTATTTAAAATATTTATTCATAAGTAAGTAATTATTAGTTATAAACATATAATGAAAATATTTATAAACATGAGACTAAATCTTAAAATTATTATAAAGTTATAAGTACTTAAATAAACATAAAATGAAAATATTGGAATATTATTTAAATAACAAAATAAAGAATGAAAGAATTAAAAATGAATGAATAAATGAAAAAATAAAGAAAAAAGGAAGAAAGAAAAGATTGAGAGAGAAAAAAAGCTGAAAAATAAAAAACTAAACAATAATTTGGAGTGGCACTGTGACATCTCTCCAAAATGGAAGAGTTTTTGGTGTTTCTCCTCCATTTTTCTCCTCCATTTTGGAGATGTATTGGAGTGGCGCTGTAGCATTTCTCCTCCATTTTGCTTATCTCTTGTCTTTGTGGTTGCTCTCTTTTTAAAGATTATATTGGCAAGCATCTTATCAAGTCTCACTATTCTACATTTCTCACATGTTTCCGTTATCGAGTGCTCAGACAGGATGAGGGAGGCGTTAAACTCATTCGTGCTCTTTATTGTATTTTAAACATTGGTAAAAAAAATAATAAAGAGAGAATTTATATTTGTATTTTATATTTATTATCAATAGATGAGTTCTTATGGGGTGACAATAACTAATCTAGAATATTCTCCAAACATCCACCCATGAATTCAAAATAGATGAAAGATCGATAAACTAGAGTTTGAAGATAAAGAGTATGATATCGACCATAAAGTATCCTAACAATTTCATTTTTAGAGGGAACAAAAATATGTTATATTGTCTATTGTGTACTAACATATCTTACAAATTGACAATCATTCCTAATGTGTTTATGGAAAATATCATTATGAGCAAGTTGCATAGCGTTATAATTATTATAGTAAAAGATAGTAATTGATGAGTGTATAATGCACATATCTTTGAGTAACCAACATAACTAAATAAGCTTAGAGATAGTATCAATCAACGCTCGATATTCAACTTCAGTATTAGAGCAAGATATAACAATTTATTTCTTACTATGTTAAAAGATTAATGAATCTTCAAGAAAAAATAGAAAATAGTTGTAGAGTATTGATTAGTAGGATCATCCAGCCAATTAACATTAAAATAAGCTTTTAGAATAAGTGATGAATGTTTAGAAAAATGAAGGCATGAAGTAACATCCCCTTGAGATGACAAATGATATATATGATAGCAACGTAATGAGTGGTGTGTAGAGTACAAATGAACTAACTAACAATGTGGACTATATGGGTAACGTCAGGATGAGTGACTATGAGATAAAATAAGGCTAGCAACCGATTAACCATAATATTTCTATCATTGAAAAAAGTACCATTACTAGTAAAATACTAGGCATTAGACTCTATGAGAGTCTGTAAAATTTTAAATTAATGAGATCTATACGAGAAATAAGCTCATTAATATACTCAAATTGATTTAAGTAATATCCATATTAGTTGGATGAGACTTCAAGGCCAGGGAAGAAACTAAGGAGTCTTAAATCGTACATGCCAAATTGTTGATGAAAAAAATATTTTAAGATCAACAGTACCTTTTGTGACAAGTAGCGCTATATACACTACAAAAAAATTGCATATTAGCGTCGGAATATTACTGACGGAATAAAATCCGTCGATACTTACCGACGGAACGTCAATAATCCGTCAGAAAATAGAATATTTTACCGACGGACAAAAATTCCGTCGACAATACTAGAGGACAAAATTTTGCCCAAAATCTCCGACAGAAAATAGCGACGCCAAAAGTATCGGCAATGAAAAAAATGCGGGAATTGTTCCCGCAATTTAATTGCTTCGCCATTTACCGACGGTATAACATTCTGTCGGTATTTAGCTCAACTTACCGTCGAAAAAATTTTCTGTCGGTACATGTTCGAATAATATACCGACGGACAGTCTTTTCTGTCGGTAAATTGTTCACAGACGTCGTCGTGTCAATGAAGTAGGGACGATATACCGACGGAACTCCAATCTTCCGTCGGTGACTTTTTTATCAACAAATATTACCGACGGTAATAATTTACCATTGGTAATCTTTGCTGCGCATACCGACAGAAGTTGATCTTACCGTCGGAAAATATCGGCATCAAACCTTGTTTACGGATGGAATAAAATACCCGTCGGTATTTGTGTTTTTACTATAATAAAATTGCCGCGCTTTTACCGACGAAACTTCTCTCATCCGTCGGTAAATGTTTTACGAATAAATTTTACCAATGGTATAGACATTCCGTCAGTCTTCTTGTCTGCTGACACCGACGGCAGACGATCTTACTGTCGGTAAATGTCGACAGCAAAAACCTATTTTGCCGACGGAATGGGCAATCCGTCGATATTTAAGTTTCATCTCGAATATAAATGCGGCGCTTTTACCGACGGAAAGGTATTTGTCGTCGGTAATTGTCGGCGAATGCCGCGCTTGTACCGACAAAATGGTCTTGTCCGTCGGTAACTGTCGGCGGCCGCGTATTCTGGAAACCTAAATTACCGACAGAAACTTGCGTTCCGTCGGTAATCCAGCGGCTATAAGTCGCGCTCGACCCCCCTCCCCTCCCCTCGCGCTTTCATTTCTCCTCTTTGCTTACGGTTTAGAGTTTTCCGACTCCTTCTCTCGCATTTTTCGATCGTGTTTGAGGTTATTTGAGGTAAACTCTCTTACAAGTGTATTATTTTACTAAAAAAACATGTTTTTAAGTTTTAAACGTGAATATTTGGTTAGGTTTAGATTATGCATAT
>JAOTJB010000006.1:23299184-23314887 GCA_027123815.1 Erythroxylum minutifolium | reverse complement strand
GTTTTCATTTTTTCATGTATATAGGAACATGAACTTTATAAGGGTAACGATCTAAAATGAGTGGAAAAACCATGAACTATTAAGAAGATTTGACATCTATTCTAAATTGATAAGCCCACTTTTAAACTTTTTTTTAATCAACTTGACCATATGAAAAAATTGCCTCTATAGTTAAGATCAATGAGATCAGTATTCCCCAAGAAAACTTTGAAGTTATAGTCAGTTTGTTTAAGCAGTTGCTTGGAACCTTCTGTTTTTGGGTAAATAAAATACAATTTAAGTCACCTAAAACTAATCAAAGACCATTTATGGTGGAAGTTGGAGTCTCTAATTCTTTATATAGTTATAATCTTTGAAATGTTAGGTTTGCAACATTTTTGAAAGTGATATTGACAACCTCTTGGATAATAGAATGTTGGACACTTAGGTTTAAGAATTGGTCAAATTTTAAGTTGAATTTTGGGTTAAAAGTAACCAGAATTCTCTTAATACAATGGGATGATTTATTGAAATAGTCTTTTATTTGTTCTCAAGGAACTATTATCCTTTACTAAAGGTTTGCTCTTTTATTTTGGTTTCTAACAAACCAATTATTGGGGGCATTTCTCTTAAAATATAATTATTGATATCCTGTTGTTTTTAGGTAAATTTAATCCTTCCACTTTCTAAAAGAAACTTATTAGATGGTAGGGGTTTGAGGGCCCTTCCCCTTTGATTTTGTGATGAAGTTTCTTTAAATAATAGATGTGAAGTTCTCACCTTTCTCCATTATTGTAGTTCTGTAAGCCAAATTATAGTCATGTAATATAGAGGACTTAAAGCTCTCCTTTACATTATTCTCTTCTAAATAATAGAAGTATCGGTACACCAATTAATAGCCACCTTATTATTAGGGATAGAGGTGGTAGAGAGACCATTGGATTAGCTTCTTCTTTTATAGTATAACATTATGTTTACCTAACACTCTATAACATTATGAATGTTCGATGGGCCAGACATATCTAAAGAATCAGTATGGAAGTTCTTATTAGCTTCCCTGGAAGCATTCTCAATAGATTTAGTCATCGTCTCTATAGTTTTGTCCTTAGGTCTCCATATTTTAGCTTAGTTTTCATGACATGGTTTATAAGGATAAGTAAGTGAAATTTTAGTTAGTGCCAATCCTCCATTCTCATCAAGCGTTTGGATTTGAAGTTTATATAGAAGTTTTGTTTTTTTTCCACCTTTACATAAACCTTGGCAGAGCCAAGTCTTCCTAAACTTATGTGTTTATCAAGACTTAATGGTTTAACAAGAGTACTTGCTAGGTAGTTAATATATGTAGCTAACCAGTATTTAGGATGTATGCTATATAAATATACCTAAATATGTATATTTTTGGAAAACCTTCTTATCTAAGTTGCCATTTGAGAAGAGATAGAGGCTTTTTATACCAATTCCATAGCATTTGACCAACAATAGCTTGTATGCTATGTATGTCCCAAAATTTGAAGAGAAAGTAATCCTTTTTAGTATAAGTGTTTGATCTAAGCCATACTTATCCCATTTGGTTTCTACCCAAGTCTTAATTTGATGGAAGGAAGGCCTCTTATCAATAAAAAAGCCAACCAATGTAGTTCTCTATTTAGCAACTCTAGCATGTAAAATTATAGTAGAGGTGAAATAATATATGAGAGGGAGTTCTTGACATTTGTGATAAATATGAACTTGTAACAAGGTCCATAAACATCTACTACTTGGTTATAGGCTCTTAGGTTGAGAGGAGAGAGAGTAGCAGGAGGAGTATTACCAAAGGGTGCAGAGTTGCAAAGGACAACTATATTAACATCACTAGGGAGACCAAAAACATTGGAGGAGGGGAAAGTATAAGATAAAGGAGAAGCAAAAGGAGAAGGAGGAATATTAGAGGAAGGATCATAGGAGGTTTAAAAAATAAGGACAATAGAATAAAGGTTCTCAGCTTTGATCTGAATACCACATTAGAAGGCAGCTAAGGGCCTGTAGGGGATGACGGAGTAAGAAGAAGGATCTGAGGACCAATAACGATCTCTATACCAAATAAGAAATCAAGATAGCCTTAAAGAAATGCAAAAGAAAAGTAAAGAAGTTAGTAAGCTAATAAAGTAATTTGACTAAAAGGGGGGAAGGTCAATGGCGAAACAGTTTCATTTATGGACTCTTGAATTTTATTGTTTTATTTTAGTTAAGAATTGACTACGAAAGTTTTATGTTTTAGGGGTTTAATTGGATTATTAAATTTGTATAATTGTTAGAATGATATATGTTGGATCAAAAGATTGTGACCCATGGTTTTGATGATATCAAAACATGTTACTACTAATATTTTTATCCTTAATGGTATTAGGAAGTTAATATATGAAAGATTAAATTGAATGGGAGGGTAAAGTGAGGAAAAGAGTCAATTGAATCACTTAAACTATAAAAAGATTGAGAAAATGAGCAAATAAAGCATATTTCAAATTATCCCCCCATTTCTTGTGACTATGGTTTCTAGTCGAGCTACTTCAACATTGAATAGGGATCACTTGTCGATTATATTTTCTATTTTATTTGTGATTTGATTGCTCTTCTCCTTGGATCATATTATTTCTATTCCTTTTAGATAACCATTTATCAATTTCTAATGTCTTTATTGCTAATGACATTTTATTGCAAATATAAAGATACCAAGCATCGAGTTACCAACATAGGTTAACCTAGTATCAAGGAACCTAGGTGAAGATGTCAAGTTTTAATTTGTATTTTTCATTTTAATATAGTAAAACTATTATCTATTAAATAATCTATACTTAAAACAATTTCTAGGAATATCAAATATTTAAAAATAGAATAATGAAAACAACTTATAAACAATATAGCTAGAAAACATAATTTGCAATATTTTATAACATAAACAGTTTAAAGATATATGGGAGTATTATATGCAACTTTTATTGTAGCTTTAAAATTTTTCAAATCAATAACAATGAAGAAAACTATCAAGTTAAACAATTAAAAGAGGTTTTGATAATTTTATTGAGAAATTAACCATAATCAAATTACATATGCAATAGAATAATTTTCATAATTTTTAATCAAATCATTTTAATAGAATAATTTAAAACAATAATAGTTAAAGCCAAGCAATGTGCATATTTCTTCTAAAAACTTTTCTTCTTGATGAAATAACCAACCATTGATGTAATTATCTAGTCTTTATGGCATCTATAGAGTGAAAAAGAGCACTTTAACTTATAAAGAGAGTTTGAAAGGAAGCACCAACTCTTTTAGTGTCTTCCCATTTGTGTAGAGAATAATTATAGTTTTTTGAATCTTGTTAAAATTGGATTATGAGCTATAATTAAAGTATAAATTTAATTATATAATAGAATTTAATCTTAAAAATTTAGATATCTTATATTTGGTTCTTAAAGTTTCTTAAATTATATAATTTGATCTAACTTAATTCAAAATAAATTTTCTCTTTAAATTGCTCTAGATGTATAGCTCATTAAGTTCCTAATATATTGACAATATTTATGAATTATAGTGAATTAGATATATTTGAATTATAGTGAATTAGATATATTTAAACTTCTTTTAATTTATCTTTAATTCTTCAATTAAATAATTTAAAATCATAGTTCAAGATTAACATTTAGAAACACCCAAATATTAAGAATATCAAAGTGGTTTGACTTAACCTATCCATACATAGTTATAACATGTAATTTAATTTTTTGTCATATAATATTTTAATTATACATAAAATATAAAATTAGTGTCTAATCCATTAAAATTCAATCATATTTGTTATTGCAAATTAATAATTGATTCATAGTCCAGTCATGTTCCATTTAAGATCTTCATTAGTGAGCTAATTTAGTAAACTTATTATCCAGTAAGTACTTATGCATTTGTTTAAATATTTAAATATTTTAATTCATAAGATCACTTACTTTTTTCGTAAGAGAAAAATATAATGTGTGTTAATGATGTGTCATAATATAAGGTTTAAAGATGTTATTTGACCGAAAGAAGGATTGATTCTTAATCCAAATTCAAAATTTAAATGGAAGAGAAATCTTAACAATGATCAAGGGTGAATCAAGGATATTAGGGCTAAAAAAGCGTTTTATTTTACCGATTGAGATTAATTCATTAGAATTAAAGTGAATATTTTGGAGAAACAATTTGGCATGATCTTAAACGTGAGATGCAAACTGCAATTTCTATAACTCAAATCTGTAAGAAAAATGAACTAAAAGTAGTTAAACACTTTATCTTAATCAAATATGGGTGAAAATTAATGAAATTATGAATATGGGGGATCCAAAGAATCATAATCACAAGATTTCCACATGGGTTTCAATGCCTATAAACATCCATCTTCTTGCTACATTTTCCAGCTTTTCAAAGTTCTCTTGTTTTCTTCTTTCTTTAATAGACATTAAAGTAGTTTTTCTTTAACTTCTAGTGGTAGAAATGACTATTGTTAGCTATGTTTTTTATTCTTCATTGAAGGAAGTGAAATTTCTTTTTGGAAATTTGAAGATTGGGAGACAATTGAGTTTTATAGTGGAGTATTTCATTTATTCATGTATTGGATTGCTTTTCTATGTTTCTATTTTATGATTATTTTTGATTGATTTCTAATGTCGCGATTAGTTTGTTGATTGAAATGATCATTTGCTAGATTATAGTTTGAATATGTAAAAGTTTAATTCTTTTAATCATTTGTAGTAATTTGGAGTTTTAATTTGTCATGTCGGAAATTATTTCTCTTAGGAGAAGCATTTAACTAGATTAAATGCAACCATGGATAATGTGTTATCTTGCGTTGATGGTCTTTTTTTCTTCTCAAAACTATTGTTTAACTAAATTTTGGATCATATCTAAGGTTGTTAAGCAATAAAGGTTAACTGAATTACATATTTTTGACTAAATATTCCTAAGGAAAGACATATTTAGTATCACCTCGAATATATGATTAATGAAATAATTATTTTTGTGCCAATGATTATTTATAGTTCCAAGGGGTGGAAGCAACACAAACCAAGGTTTGTTTTATTAAAAAATCTCCTTTTATTATTTTCTTAATTTCCTTTTTACAAAATTTCACAACCCTCCTTTATTAATTTTTTTTGTAACGATTGGCAACCTAGAATTCTTCGTGGGATCGACTCTTACTTTACTATATTGCGCTTGTTATTTGTAAAAATTTAAGAATTAATTTGGGGTACATACGACTGTTTCGTCAGTTAATTTTATTACTCTATTAATATCATAACTTGATAAAATTATGTTTACAAACAATTTATTAATAATACACAAGCTTTTGAATCTCATAATTATGATCACATTATAATTTTAATTGTACAATAATTATCTCAAAAATTTTGTCTCAAGTATTAATCATTAAATATAATTGCCAAAATATATAAAGATAAAAAATACAGTTTTTAATAAATTAATAATATCACATATAAATTGCAACAATTAATTGCTAATGTGGCAGCCGAAGGAACAAAAGTTTGATATCCATGAACATGATATTGCATTAGCGACATCAATTGAAATCTCTCATTCCACTAAAACTAAACATGTATGGATGGAAGTAATAACTAAGTTGAAACTGGAGAGCAAGTTGACGGTGAGAAATCACTACACCAATTGACAGTGGAAAATAGAAAGACCAACATGTACATGAAGGTTTCTTATCCATTTTCTCAGATGACCTACTACATATAAAGTTATTGATCCTCTAATAACAATATTATACTTGTGGTAGAAGCTAGCTTTAGCCCAACCACACGTACACTGGATCGATCACAAAAAGTTTCCGTATATGTTAGTTTTGGCTTTACAGCTTCACCAAATGGAGTCCACATTAAAAAATTGCTCTTGATGTGGTTGTGAAACCAGTGATTCTAATACCTTCGAAGGGGACGCTTGGCAATTTGAACTCAAATCGGTCCCAAACTGATCAGCGGTCGCTTGTGTCATGAAAGAGTAATCAGTAGCTTCCGTTTGTTGATAGCTCCTGTGTAATGCCTTGAGAAGCAAGGAATTCATTGTGAGATTAGACCCTAGCAAACTTGAAGGCCATGAAAGTGAAGCAAGTGTGTTAGCCACTGCTGCTTCTCTAGCTGCAGTCCAGTTCATATTAAAGTTCATGTTATTGTTCATATTTACATTGTTTTCATAGTTGTAAGTTGGTGTACAGAGATTGTTGAATCCACTTGATGAGCTCGCAATGCTATTTAAGTTTGGTAATTCATTGTCTGCAAATTCGTTGAGGATTGAATTTGTATCGCAAGGAGATCCTTGAGTTTCTTGTGGGGATGGTGCCTGTTGTGGTGGTTTTTTAGCTGCTGAACTCTTCTGAAATACCCTACAAACTACCCATTCCTCCTGAAACAACGAAACATCAAGCAATTAATGGAAGGACTTCAGGTGAATGTTATTTACGTGAAAAGGTTATAAATAGATGCGAGGAACAATATGATTATGGCTATTCGATAATTGTACTTAATACAGTTATAGTTAAAATTCTAACGGGCCTTAAAGAGGTCATAGATCAACAAAATCGTAACACTACTGTTATAGAATTGGGATTGTGGCAGTAAAAATCCCTTGTTTATATGTATAAACACAGATATGAGTACATACCTTAGTGGGCTTGAAAGAATGCTTGTTTTCTAGCCTGTACTCGTGCATAACCCAGTTACTTTTCTCACCTCTGGGAGCTCTACCCTTGTAGAAAACTAGGGTTTTCTTCATTCCTACAAGCATTCCAGCACGAAATATTTCTTTATCCTTGCCTGTAGTCTTCCAATAACCTGCTTCAGTGGCTCGGTTGGTTCGAAGTCCAGTCGGGTATTTCCTATCTCTCATGCTAAAGAAGTACCACTCTTTCTCTCCCATGGAAGCCTTACCTGCATCATCATATAATCCATATGGAATCACGTGTCTGTTTTCTGTTTTTTTCTTCTTTTCTCGCTGAAAACATGTTTGCTTCTTCTATTGTATTATGCGACCAATTTATCCTACTCAAGCTTGTAATATGACACCTTATGCCAGAAAATCCACCCAAGTGTCTGTTTGAGATAATTCTATGCTTGCAGTTCTTTCCATTGTACATCCTATTATTGCTGTAATTGTAGTTAGTAGTAGTAATTAATAGTAGAATGCAGAGGCTACCTTCTCTTGTCCCCATAATAGTACCATTTTATTCTACAAATTTTTGTTTAATCATAATTGCAAAGCCTACTCACACAAGGAACATCTCAAAAATTGTTCACTTTAATTAGTTTGTCCAATGTATAAATAAGAAATGTAAATGTCTAAAGCGAGCCTGAGTATAAACTAAAACACTTAATCGGGCACGCGCACTGCATTTATTTTCTTGAAAAATGCATTTTCTGTGTTATAATTGTTAGAAAAATATGTTTAATAAAACCGAGGAACTCTTTTGGTTTTCAATTCTAGTTGCTATCTAAGCTTCAAAGATAGTCACATTTATGAGCAGAAACAAATGATAGTACTATTGAAACCTACCATCAAACAAAGTCTAGACAATCGACAATATGCAATGACCTAGAGAAACAAATATAAAGTTAGAACGGGTGATCCAATTGTCCAGATGCTGAGAACATGAAAGAGGTCGCTGAAGTTACAAAGAGCAACAAATGAACGTCGATCTTTGAAAAAACTGACATGCAGTTGATAATGATACCCACTGAGTACCTGGAAGATCCCAAGGTTCACACTTGTTCAGATCAACATCGATGATAGCTTTAGAAGTGAAACTAATATCAGAAACTTTGCGCGTCAGATAGAACGTAATAAGCTCTTCATCTGTTGGATGGAATCGGAATCCAGGAGGAAGGTTTTCCTCCATTTGTATTAGTCAGAAAGCTAGGTAACTCGTGAATCAGTGTTGAAGAGAATGATGCTTGAATTAAACAAGCTAAATAGAATCAACAACAGGAGCTTATAAAGGAGGGGTTTGTGTCTCATTTATCATCTATAACTCACTCTTTTAGTTGTTTAATATTTGATGATAATTACAGCTAACACGTTGACAAAGGTGGTGAAGGGAACCCTTTATTTTATTTTAATTAGATATATTTAACTAAAACGCCATTTCCACACTTGGCCTAGCAAGTGAGATACATGAATTGTCACCAGAGTTTTGAAAATATTGCCAAAATGCCCAACACCTCCTCTGTCGTCCCATTGACTACAAGGATAAGTAGGGTGATAGTATTTAGGGAAATTAAAATGAGTGGCAATTGTTATTGCACGAGGGTTGTGTCTTGGTTACACTAGATTCCATGGACGTGGCAGCTTTCTTCTATGCGTGAATTCCTCCAACCACCTTCACCCATATCTACCCACCCAACCCTAGCTAGTTCAATGAAGACATGTTCTTCACTACTTCCTCTTTCTAAAAGATGTAAAATGGACAATTGTTTTGTTCATTACAACATCTTTGTTTGTGTTTCACTATGGAAGTGTCAGATTGTTAATTTTATCTGATTTCCAATAGCATTTATAATGTGTTGCAACGGGAGATAATATATGATAAGTACGTTGAGTCAACACCAAAGGCACAAAGCTATAACTTTCATTCAATAGGATCGTTATTATTTATTTATATAAATATCGTCAATGAATAAACTTGTATTAAGATATCAACGTTATTTAATATTGTACGGTACAAGTTGGGAAACAGATATTGAAGAAGCATGTGCAATCATCATTGGCATATAATATTCGATTTAATGACTGCTTCTACAGTACTAATCGCCTCTTCTTTGTTGTTGTTAAATAAATGTGGACAAAGGTTACTAGGAGTGGTTAAAATGATCACCAACCACAGGACTGTATCATTTCTGTTGAGTTGTTTACTTTATTTGCCACATTTGTCTTGAAAGACATAAATTTCAATCCTAACTAGAACTTAAATGTACTCTTTAGCTTGATCCTGCAATGTGTTTTCTTGCCTTTTCTTACTTCTAGAAACCTCATCCACCAAAATTCTTGCATAAGCATTCTACTCTTTCTTGACTTCCATATGAAATCATCATTCATATTTGTCCCTTTACATGTATGCATCAACAGTTGATGAGACTTGACTCCTTGATATTAGCTTCACTCTAGCGGACAGAATCGTACATTGAGTTTCACTTGAAATATTTCCATATCTGAACAAAAAAGGTTATATTCATATATACCCAAAGTGACTCTAAAACGTGACGCCTTCATGTGAAACAAAATTTAGTTGTCATAGGGAATTTTCAAAACTTAACCCCAAGATAGATGTACCAAGAAATTCTTTATCTCACTACAAAAAATTAATATAATCTGCGACGTTTTATTGATAAAACATTGCGAATTGTAAAGACTTTTTGTGACATTTTTTTCGTGACGTTTTAAAAACTTCACGAAAAGTTTGAATTTTTCGCGGCATTTTATGAAAATGCCGCAGATTTGTGATACTTTTTGTAACGTTTTGTGAATAAAATGTTGCGAAATAAACACCACGACGTTTTGTTGAAGAAAACGTCGCAGAAGGCCTAGTTAAAACGTTCTGCTGCAGGAGCAAAATGACGTCATTTGGTTTTAAACCAAACGACGTCGTTTTGGTTTTCTTAAAACGTCGCCCCCAGTCCTCTTTCCCCCTACCTGTGCGCTGCATGTATGGTGTTCTGTTGAGCTTCTGCTGCCAAGCTTCTCCTCCCTCCTTCCGACCGACGTCGTTTTGGTTTTCTTAAAATGTAGCCCCCAGTCCCCTTCCCCACCCTACAGCTACTGCAGCTTGGTCTTTGAGTGGGTTAAGTTCAATTTACAGCTGCTGCAGCTTGTTTTGGTTTCTATTTGTGATAAAGGGGTGTACATTTGCTTTCTTGGACTTGGTAGGTGTTCATTTTTAGGGTTTTGAGTGTTTTGTGGTTAATAGATAGATAGGTTTTGGGTGTTTAGTATTATAGATTTTAGCTAAGGATTGGATGTCTCAACGTTTTGATTTCATTGAGTAATATGGGATTATTTCTAATGTTACTTTGATTGCTGGGAGTGTTGCTTCTGTTCTAAGTATATCGAGGTAATTGAGACTTTCGATAACTTATTTGTGCTGAGTGACTTGTTCTTTTGTAAAATTTTCTTTAAGTTCCTTGGTTATTACTAATCTAGCTCAATTTAGCAATAGCTTGGGAAAATGTTGTTAGAAATGTATGAAGAATTGTGACTATGACCTTCTTGTGGTTAAATCCATTTTATTCATGTTAGTAATGAAATGGATAGTTTTAGGATTGCTTATGTAGGAATTTTCTTAACTTGTATTATCAGGGTTGAGGTTGAATAAAGCGTATTTGACATCTAAAATGTTAAACGTTAGTGAAGAAATCTTTTTATGATAGGAAAAGGGATTTTAATATTGATTTAGCGAATGCTAGAAAACTAAAATTGTTAAGTTATTGTGCTTTGTTTTAAATTAAGCAATTTTGTAAGGAATTTGAGCCTTTACACATATATCTTTGTTTCTTATACGGATACCTTCTTTGATTTTCAATTTGTATAACTTTTTTCTTCATCTTTTGGAGATGAAATGTATGATTTGTTTAAGAATTAAGAAGATAAATGGAGTTACTAATTGAGTTTGACTGAAATTGCCCAACTTTATACATCAATCCATTAAAAAGCCTTTTAAGCCTTATATAAATTCTAGTCCTTTTCTTGGTAAACTTTAAGGACCTTGAACCTAAAAGAAAAATAAGTATTGACTCTCTAATTTATGATTAGGGGATCTTTTGATTATGATTTTATATTTTTTAATAGGATGTAAGAAAATAAGCATAAGGAAATGGTCAAGTTTATGAAAGAGGTAATTTAAATGGGACTTTTGTCTTTTAAAGTGTGAAGGAAAAGGATAGGTGCAAGGATATGAGGAATTAGTGGAATAATAATTTATTTATTTGCTTTATATTGATTTGTTACTATTTGACTATTATAAATATTTTTGTTTCTCCTATTTCTTTTTCTTTATTAACCTATTTAACCCTTTGGTTCTATTAAAACATTATTCAAATTTCTTTTAAATGAGTGATATCTTGAGAGGACATATCAATTTATAGTATTTGAGCTTAATGAGGGAGGTGAAACAGTTTTTACTTTATCTTATTAGTATTGCGATTTTTTTTATCAAGCATTGTGTGTTTAAGTTTTACAATTATTTTAAGAATTGAACTTGAATATCTTATGTTGTTAATTATGAGGATAAATAATAAGTTCAAAGTAAAGTTTGTAGGTAGCATTTAGGTAAATCTTTAGAAGACTATAACATATCCACTATGGACATCTTTGAATAATAAGCATAAATTGGTATTTTAGGATCAAAATAAGCTTCTATGTCATGCTAAGGATTACTTCTATAATATTTTAGAGGCTTTCTTTAGGAATTCTTCCTCAGTTTTGGCTATTACCATGGAGGAGATTGTGAAAGTAGTTTTTAGCCTTAATTCAAATAAAGAAAAAAAATACTTTTTGGGTTTAATGTTCAGTTAAACCTATTGGGTCATGTGGATCATTTGGGTTATCTTAAAATTAATATTAGTTATGTTGTTATAGAGTTTTTCTCTATCTAAAGAATGTTGAGAGCTTGGAATAAAACAAACTTATGATTAGTTCCAAAGATTCCCAATTCTAGCTCATTGAGGGATTATAGACCCATTTCATGTTTCAACACATTTTATAGGATAATTTCTTAGCTTTTGGCTTCTATATTCAAGTTAATACTATCATTTATTATGAATCATTCACAGCCATCTTTTGTTGAAGGAAGAAATAGAGATGAAAATATTTTATTGCTAAAATTCTCATAGATAATTATTTATGAGAATTTTATGTCTAGTTCTCAATTTCTCCCTTTTTCTTACTTATATGTTCCTATCACTTCAAAAAGGATCTCTTATATGGATTCCTTATCCATTTTTACACGATAAGAAGAAGATTAGGGAATTGGACCAAAGTGCCTCACTTATGTAGGTAGATTACAACTAATTGGCTAAGCGCTTAACAAGTTATATGTGTACTTGTCATCTTACCTCTTACTTCCAAGAAGATTATACAACGACATAAAAAACACTCTTTAGGAACTTCTTATGTAAGAGATCAAATTTTAAAACCATATGCTAAGGTGAGTTAAAAGAACATTTTCTTACTAAAGAATGGTGAGTAAAACTTTAATGGTCAAGAGATTATAAAGAATTGTCTATGATAATAAATCATTATAGTTCAAATGGATCCATGGAAAATATATGAGAGATAAGAACATATGGATGTTCAAGAAAAGGCATGATTCATTATGGAGTATGTATTAAATACTGAAATTTATAGATGCATTGTATTCCTTGATCTAAATAAAAATTGGAAGTGGCATTAATACCTGGATATGTAATGCTTATTGGAGAACTCTTAGCCCTTTATATTTTCTTCCTAACTTCTTTTGCCTTAGGCTCTTGTCTCCAAATAATACAAGAGCAATTTCTTAATTGATGGAAGCAATTATTCCTACACTAGTAAGATTTGGGATTCCACATAATAGCTCCCTCTTTACTTTCCTAATCCTAGTCAATAGGATAAAGCCATCTAATTGAGACTTTCTTTAGGAAAATTCACCTACAAATCTTTTAGAGACATTTAAACTTTCAACCCCTATGGTATGCTGGTGCAATCTAATGTAATAAATACCTTGCTATAAAAATCTCACTTCCAGTACTAACAATTACATAAACAAACAAAAATCCAACCTTTTTCTTCTTATTGGAGATGCCCTTCTCCTTCTGTTGGTTCTCCTGCTCTTCATCTTCTGAGTCTGAATCCAATTTTTTCTTTGTTTCTGCATCTTGGATTCCATCCTCCATCTTATCATTCTCCTGAAAAGATGAAATCAGTGACATGTTTAGAAGGTCAATCTTGCAGGAGCTGAAAATTCATGATCAGATAATTCCACCACCAAAACCAAATCATTTACCTCAGAACCACCAGTTTGAAGTAAAGAAAATTTCTCAAAGATCTTCTTGAATTCATCATCCATCCCATCTTCCAGCTCTGCCTTTTCTGGAACATATTCAATCACCACTTGCTCTCCAACCTACAAATTCATGTAATAACACAAAATAACGGAGTTCAGGCCCATGCTCCAGAACCAACACTGAACAACCAAACAATCAGCAAACACAAGTTTTCCATACAACTTAATCAACGATACAGCAATCAAGAATGACTTCACATTCTTAAAATACCTATGATGAAACTAAGGATTTTTCCAACGTGAATGAGTTAATCAGAAAAAATGAGTCCAATTTCACATTCCTGCTCATAGCCAGTAAAATAGTGTTGAATATAACTTAACAGCACAAAAAGTGTATCTGGGACACATTATTTTCAATTTCTATCAACTGAGATATAGGAATTACAATATTCACATATAACTTTGACGTGAACTAAAGTAAATGCACGAAACAGCGCTCGTGTAGTACAAAACCCTAATTTCATCGATATAAAATTTATAAACCAACAAAAGCTACAACACATAGCCACATTCATTTCCAAAACCCTAGAGGATAACGTAGAAAGTAACCAGTTGAGGATCAGCGTTCTCCTTGACGTCACTATCGTTGTCGCCGGCGTCGCTATCGCCTTCGTTGTCAGTGGCGGATGCGTCCTGACGGAGAGAGGAAGCCTTGATGTTCTTCTTCTGTTTCCGTCGACGGCGGCGGCGTTCGGTCTCTCGTGACTTCTTGGCGGCATTAGGGTTCGCGGAGGTCAGATCTCCATTGGAGAGGACAACACCGTTCTGATACGGCACGGTCTCCGCAGTCATGGGTTCGTCGGAGGGGCAGGGTTACTTCGGTAATCGTATTAAGATGAAGTCTGGAGAGAGAGATCTGTGGCTGAGGAACAGAAAAGTTACAGTTTTGATACAATATAAGGAACGGGTTTGATTGAATTGGATAGTTAGTGATAATGGCTCAGCCCGGTCGCAGATTCTCAAATCAATCCCAACCTAATTTATTTCGTGGGCTTAGGTTGTCGGTTTACCGATCAGAATTTGTTTGTCCAATTTTAGTTTCAGCTATTGTTTTAATATTTGTCGGAAGCTTTGCATACAAATTATAATAAAATATAAGAAAATAATCACATTATTAATTAATATTATTCAATATTGTGAATATCATACTAAAATTGATATTACAATACCATTATTAGTCATATTCAGATTTTTAAAATTATAAAGAATAATTTTTTAATTTTATTTTTATTATAAAATTTATTTTTAAAGATATAACTCCTGAACTTTTGAATATTTTAACGTGAATAATAACAAGATTTTTCTTTTCAAGAAACAACTTGAATAATTAAATTAAATTAATTTTGTTTTATTAGTAATTAATATTAAATAAAAAGAAGATTTATTTATGTCATAATAAATTAGATCATAAAGAATTAAATTAGAAAATCAAAATTACTTTATATGTTATAAAGGAAATTAAATCTACATATTATGTTAGAAAAATAAAATTTTATTAAAAATATAAAAATAAAGGATGAAAGTAACCAATCCATAAAAATTATTAAAAAATAATTCAAAATTTGATTCATTAACTTCATTTTTTGAAATTAACTTTAAATTATTATAAGATTAATTACCAAAAAAACCTTCAAGTTTTCAATTATAGCCTTGACTTTAAAAAGTAACAATAAAAGACACAAACTTTCAATTTTTTCAATTCTAACCGGATATTAATCTCACTGTTATCTATGCTGACATGACAATGCCATGTGTCAATGACCTTACTAATTAGACACATAAGCGTGATTAGAAGGAGGATGTTCGCTTAGTGAAATGACGTCGTTTCATAGTAAAAATTGAAACAATGTTGTTTGAATTTTGGAGAAAGTTTCAGCTTATCTTCGTAACTCTCACACCCTAAATCCCTAATTTCGTCTTCTCTCTTAGCTGCTACCTTTCACTGGGTTCATGCTCATGATTGTTGTTGGTTTCCTTTGGTGGAGTAGATGGAGTTTTGTCGATAAAAAAGAGATGAAATTATACCATACAAGCTTACTTTCTTCTGAAGATCTAAATGCCTTCTACATCTCAGGCTTAACTCAACGGTTCGAGTATGAAGAGCTTAAAGTGGCTACTAATAATTTTAAGAATCAAATTGGATCAGCAGGATTTGGTGCTATATATAAGGGTACCCTGCCTGATTAAACAGTTGTGGCAGTTAAGAAAATGACCAATTTAGGAATCCAAGGGAACAAGGACTTCTGCACTGAAATTGCGGTTATTAGGAATATTCGCCATGTTAATTTGGTGACATTGAGAGGATATTGTGCCTCGGGAAAAAAAAACGCCTTTTGGTTTATGAGTATATGATGTTGGTTTATGCACTTACAGTCAATTTATTTTTAGTTGTAAATTTATTTGTATTACATTATTATTATTCAATAAAAGGCATTCTTTTTCTTTGTGTATTTGTTAATTATTTAATTATTAATCATAAAGATAAAATCCATGGAATAATTGTTATGAAATTAGAAATTATAATGTGATTATAATTATGATATTCGAATTGCATTTTTTGTATTATTCTTAAAATATTCCTAGTCGTAGTTTCATCAAAACAAG
>JAOTJB010000006.1:23240372-23256483 GCA_027123815.1 Erythroxylum minutifolium | reverse complement strand
TCTCCATTTGCTCTCTCCCTCTCGAACTACTTCTCTATCCAGTCTGAACCTAGTTTTTCCCTTTTTTTGGTAGCCCACTCTTTTCATCGAGTATCGGGTTCTGAAAGTTTACTGTTAATGGTAACATGTCACCTGGTGCTCCATCCTTATCTCCATCTCCTCCAGTGGCAACATATGACTTCCCTCCTCTATCTATCAACCTGACACTCTCCCCATCTTATAACCTACTGCACAAGGTAGAAAAGTCAACGTGGAGTTGCGTTGTAAGAGATCCAGAAACTTTTGGAAGCTTGCAGTTTGTTTCAGGTGTTACAGAGGGACTTGTTTCTCCACCAAAAGATGTGTCACAGTTGGGAGCTACCAAATGGCAGTCATCCCTTGTAAGTTACTTTTTGGATAAGAGGATGACATACCAAATGTCCAACAATGGGCATAACTCAACTGGAAAAATTGGGGTCTTTAAATCACTCTCATCACAGAAGATGACCTGTTCATCTTTCAATTCCCTTCAGTTGATATGGTGACAAAGGTGATGGAGTTGGGGCCTTAGCATATACAAGGTAAACATTTATATTTGAGAAAATGGGAATTGGGTTTCAAGTTAGATAAAGCAGAGAGTAGAATGTTACCTATATGGATTAACATGCACAAGGTTCCTCTTGAGTATTGGTCTTCACAAGGTTTATGGTAATTTACTAGCTACATTGACACATGTCTTGCCATAGATGAGAACACAACAAACATCAAGAGGGTGGGTTATGCTAGGGTATGTGTTGAAGTTGAACATAGAAAAGCACGCTCGAAAATATTCCTATAATGAGGTATGGTAAAGGTGGTAGATTGATTGAAGACATGATACAATTGTTTTACTCATGGAAACCTCATATGAAGGACAAAGCCAAGGTCTAGATCCCTAAGAAAAATAAAACTGAAGAAGAATGTAAAGGTATAGACAACACACATCCCTTATTATTTACTAATGGAGTTACAAATAGTGATGATCAACACTAGCAAAGCAAACAATTTGAAGAGTCCAATAATTCAAAACAAGGAGACACCCCTGATGAAAATAATGAGAACGAAAACCTACATGAAACTTTTAAGAAAAGTGAGAAGAGTTGCACTAGTTTGGATGGGAATGATTAGACCAAGATGATAGATGAGCTAGCATATTCATCTGATACAAATGTACCAAGTCCCCTTGTTAATCAATAGCTTGAAGTTACTTCTCTTATAAACTCACCTATTCAACATAATATATGCGAAAATGAAGAATCTCAAAATAGGTGATTCTCAACTGATATACAAATCAAGATGATGGAGGAGAAAATGTGTCACCTACTAATAATGCAAAGATAATTGAGTCCAGCAGTGAAACAAAAGTCAATAAGTAGAAAATGGATCAATGGTTGTAATGGGGTCAAGTAGTAAGAGATCCAAGAGGAAAAACAAACCTAAACACCCTTCAAGAACTATACAATATGGAAAGTGAGAGGACTCAATTTTCTTAATAAACAATTGGCTCTAAAGGACTACCTAGGGGCCAATCATTTGGTTTTTGTTGGTTTGGTGGAAACTAAAATAAAGGAAAAAGTATTTGAGGAGGTTTGAAGTTCATACCAATAGAATGGTAAGCTTTAAGCAATCATTCGAAGCATCCAAATGGCAGAATCATGATAGCAGTGGATCCTACTTATCTAACACTATCCAACTAGTTTTACAGTGAACAACTCATCCATTGTGAATTCATTATGAAAGAAGACGAGATACCATTAGTAATTACTGTTATATATACACACAACTGGGAGTTTCAGAGGGCTAGTTTGTGGAGGGACTTAAAACATTATTGAATAGAATGTTACAACTCCTTGGATGCTTGCAGGAGACTCCAGCAATGAGATAGAAATTTCAGGTATTTCTTTTGTTTGATTCATGACAAAAGGAATAGAAACAAGATTGTGTCTCTAGAAGTCAATAAAGGCACTGTGAGGTATAATCAAGAAAAGATGAAAGACACAACCAGAAGCTACTTTAAGGTTATAAATGGTAAAGCTACTTATACTGGTTGCTTTTTAGATCTGCTCAACTATATGCTTTGTTCCATTGATCTATCTCATCATTTAAAACTCCTCAAGCAAGTCAATAATGAAGAGATAAGAAGGGTTTTGTTCTCCTTTCATCCTGATAAGTCTCCAGAATTAGATGGATTTAGTGTAAGATTCTTCTAGGAAAAATGGGATATCTTACAAATGTCAGTAATCAATGCAATATAGGAATTCTTCAAGAGTGGTAAGTTACTTATAAATATGAACAAGACTTAACTAGTATTGGTTCCTAAAAGTCCTAATCTTATGGGCTTGAATGACTTCAGACCTATTGCTTATTGCAATGTGGTGTACAAGGTCATTGTAAAAATCCTAGCTAACAAGTTGAAGGCTACTTTACCTGGATTAATTCATCTAAGTGAAGGTGCTTACATTCCTGGTAAAAGTATGAGTGACAACATTATATTAGCCCAAGAATTGTTTAAAGATTACAAGTACAAGAAGCATATTAAGAGTTGTGAACTTAAGATAGATTTCAAAAAGGTATATAACACTATTGAATGGAGTTTCATTATCAACTCTCTGTATGCTTTTGGATACCCTTCTAAGTTTATCAGATGGATTCAAGCCTATATCACATCTGTGTCCTTTTTAGTGATGATAAACGGAGAACATACCCAACTTTACAAAGCTATCAAAGGAATTCGTTAAGGTGGCTCGCTTTCTCCCTATTTGTTTGCTATTGCTATGGAAGTTCATCAAAGAATCACACAACTTTATATAGAGGACAACATGAATTTTAGATTTCATAATCAATGTAGAGATCTTGGAATCACTTTTTTAATGACTTGCTTATGCTTTGTGCCAATGATCCTGCATCTATGACAACACTTTTAACATCATTGTAGGCATTCCAAGAAGTGTCAAGTCTCATATTCAATCTAATTGAAAGAGCTGCTTACTAATCTCTATCAATAAACTCAAGGAAGCTAAATGCAATTTATTGACAAAGTGAATAGAAGGATCTCTAAATGGAGTAACAAATTCCTATCATATGGAGATAAAGTGCAATTAACTATCTCCATTTTAACAATTTACACGTTTATATTTTATCCCACTTATATATTCCCAAAGGAGTTATACAGAACATTGATAGAATTATTAGAGACTTCATTTGGAATGGACAGAGTTCTCGTGTGGGGATAAGTGTTAAAGTGAAATGGAGTGTCGTATGTCATGCTAAACAGAATGGGGGCTTAGGAATCAACTCAGCAAGTAAAATGAACAAGATTCTATTAGTTAAAAGATTATGGAGCATTTGCTAAATAAAGAGAGCTTGTGGATAAGGTGGTTTAGCATGTACCACATCAGACAGAAAAGCATCTGTTCAATTACTCTGAAAGCTTATCAATTGTATACCTTTCAACATATTTTTTACACTAGGTCCTTTATACGTCCTCACATCAAGCACTACATTTGTAATGGAGTAAGCATTGCATTTTGGTTTGATCATTGGCATGAATTGGGCCCTCTTTGTAATACTCAACTCTTTCCAGCTTTAAGAGGTTCTATCCCGAAAGATACTAAAGTGCAAATTCTAATTCGAAACAATAGTTGGCATTTGTCTCTTCACATGAGTAGAGGAATTGGATTGATTGTAGAACACTAGCTTACATATTATTCAAACCAAGCCAAGGATGATGAAATAAAATGAGAACTTCACAAGTCTCATGTATTTACCATTCAGTCCTACAAGCAATTGTTACTCGGTCCTATAGGCAAGTTCCCTTTTCATACTCTTATATAGGGATTAGATATATCACCAATTCATTCTTTTATCTTATGGTTAGCTGCACTACATAGATTAGGAACCAGAGATAGAATCAAATTTCAAATTCTTGATCCAAGTTGTCCTTTATGTTCTAGAGAGAATGAAACATTAGATCATATATTCTTTAAGTGCTTTCAAACTAAGCAAATATGGTGTGCATCTCTCAACCTCTTTAGACTACAAAATTGAAATCTTAATTGGATAAATTGCTTAATTTGGGCCAATTAGTTGAGGTGGACTAACAGGAAGGGATCAAAAGGTTTTCACGATTGACTTTGCTATGTTGGTGCATTATATATAGAGAATGAGAAATACTAAAATCTTTGGACTAAGAATGACAATCATGATTACTGCTAATCAACAACTCATTTTCAATCATATTAAAATGCTACTGAATTTTATAGAAAATGCTATTATTGGATTTCCTATTATTGTAGTCACTTGAATTTTGTATTAGCTCATCTTTGTGAAGTTTTAACTTGAATCATTCTCTGATTTTTACCTTTTATGAATGAATGAATTACTTACTTTTCAAAAGAAAAAAGTAACTTAATATTGTTGAGATCGTATGTGTTTGGAAGAAACGAAAAATTCCTGCACATGGTACATATTCCCCAAAAAGAGCATGCCTGTTATTGACACCATATTCAATGTTGTGCTCATGCTCTTCTTGTTTTTAATGGGTTTGGAGCTTGATATTCGAGTATTATATCAAATGGGGAAGAAGGCCTTTAAATAGCCATAATTAGGATTTATTATAGGCATTGGCACCTCATATGTTATCAGTTCCATCATTAATAAAGGAGTTTCTCGAGGACCTTTCCTAATTCTTATGGGTGTCTCTTTTTCCATTACTACGCGAATACTTGCAGAGTTCAAGGTTTTAACCACTAATTTGGATAGTATGGCGATATTTGTCTTAATCTTTTATAGCATCTCATAGAGAAAAAGAAGACAAAGGAAGGAAAAACAAGACTCTTATTTTGAAGGTGAGAACCACACCCACCAAGATGATGTAGCATTGGATATGTACAGCTTATAGTATTTGAATGACGAAATTTAGATTGTGAACTCCTGAAGGGTTTACTGTACTAAATGATTGGTGCGATCAAAACTTGCAGCTTTGAGAGTCACATGTGTAAGGACTTGAAATAGAAACTTGTAAAGAGACGAGAAGCCTCAATGCGGCTTGTAACTAGAGCTAAATGACGCTACAAAATGACAAAGAAAAAGGAAAGAATATACTGTTGCTAGAACTTTGCTCAAAAGATTTGATTATGGCAACCGTTTGGGAGGCTTCATTACGGATGAGTTGGCAGTAGCAGTAGTAGCAGCGACAATTTTTTTAACATCTGAAAGATACAGTTTTGAGAGTCAGTTGCATAAAGCAATACAAGAGAAGAATCCATGAGCTAAGCAACAAGTTAAGGATGTCCTAGTTTATACTCACTTGTCGGAGCTTTCAAGGAATCCCTTGATGGTGAGACAAATGCTGATTTGGCTTGTCCAAGTTTTTGTAGGCTTCGAATCTTTGATGCCAGTTTACTCCTGAAGAAATCAAAGATACAAGGTTGAATGAAGATGCACATGTACAGGCCACAACATGACAACTGCAATAAGAGACCAAAATGTAGCTCAAAGAGACTTCATCTCCTGTTCTTGCTTTCTATGGTACGTCACGTATGTGTTCTCTATATTGTTTCTGTTCTTTTTTTCTTTCTTTAATTTTCTCTCATTGTTTCCCAAATAATGATTCACAAGAGTCCGTGTATGCCTAGTAATACACATACAAAGCTTTAAAATGTTGCAGATTTAACTTCAGGATTTAGCGTTTACAAATCACCAGATCCCAAAAAGCAGTCTGCTAGGCAAAACATGAATTTCTTCCAAGAAAAAGACGTGTGAAAAGAGAAAGTTGGAATCATTCACTAGGAACCTGCTTTTAATTAATGATAAGATTTCTATAATGATTAAGTGCAATTTATGGTGATTGAGTATTCAGGATGTAATAACAAGTAAACAAGTTTCAAATCTTCGTTTGTAACCATCACAGAATGATGGCAGAATATTATTGAGCGTGTTCATCTTTGTTGATTAAAATTAATATCTTCTACTTTTCTTTCCTATTCTTCTTCTTTTACTTCTCATCAGCATAAAATTCAAATCCTTTGAAATGGTAACCAATGGCTTTTCGTGAAACATCAAACTTACGAATAGTATGATAAAATTTATTCTTCCCTTATGCTTGCAAGCGTTCCTATGTGTGTATATTGAAATGCAACTCAACTTTTATCAGGAAAACAAGATCATATACTACTTACTTCTCCAACTTGTCTGATAGTTTTGTGCTTTCGTCTGTGGAGCCATCAAGCTCATTCCCTGCAGAAGTAACACTGTCAGATATGTCACATAATCTATCTTCATTATCCCCATCGCCAGATTCAGAGATCTCAACATCTGGTGGTAAACTATCCTGAACAATCGCCTCTCCATGATGCTTGTCACTCTTCTCTGTATTGTCCTGATCAGAAGCTGCGGTTTCTCCATTCAAACCAGGATGGAAATGTTTTGGATCCTTAAGTAATTGTAAGCGCTCAATTTGCTCGTCCTTTTTGGATATCGTGTCTTTTAGAGAAGCCACCTACATAGCCCAACATAGTACATTTTGTCTTCAAATAAATTTTTAAGTTAAAAGGAACTAGTAACCAAACATCAATGCTAATGCAAAATTACTCCAGTTCTCCAATCCATGTTTTAGGTGTGACCTCAGGCTTGCTTCATACGACATATTAAGGTTTACATGAGCACTAGACAACTTGGTCTACGGTTCGTCATCTCGATTACACATCATTTCTAAAGGGGTCATTTGCAGCTTTTCAATCCTGTACTTTATTTACTTGATTGCTAAAGTCCAACCTAAACCTTTGCTACTAGGGTTGATCTTGGCCTAGAAATGATGGTTAAAACTAAAAAGAGAAACGCCAATTATTTGGATGTTTGTTCAGAATTCAATCATCTAATCAAATCCTTACCTTCCATTAAATCATGAACACAAACACTCACTATAATCTTAGCTCATATATGCAAATAAACATCATTGCAGCTTGCCTGATTCACTTGACCAAGCACTAACTCGGTTAATTTAGACTCATTACTAAAAGAATCTTGGTCAACATAACAGCTAGGAAATGTGAAAAGGCTAAGGTGCTCATTATTCTTATATATCCAAATAATAGCAAAGGCATATGTCAGTCAAACGAGATATAATAATAGGTACAGTGTGGTAAAACAGGAATTGTCCAGATCTCACAGGTCACTTGGTAATCAAGGTGGTAGGGGAAACATGATTTGAGGGGCAGATACACGAAAAAGCCAAACAAAATAGAACTACTTAATTTCTATTACCTTTATTTAATATGTAAGTTGGAATTATTTTAACGACAATCAAAAGTGAAGGGACCAAGGACATCGAGGGAGTTGGAATTAGACAATTAGAAAATTCTATTATCTAATTTCTTCTAAAAGATCAACAGTTAAACATGGATTATAACTGCAAGTATGGGTGGAAAAGAGTGCCAAAATCAGTGTCAGCAGAGCATACAAGAGAAAGAGATTGTTAAGGAATTAAAAATGGATCACTGGTTAAAATTGAAACATTTTAATAGCCATTAAGACCCTAGATCACTAGTTAAAATTGAAACATTTTAATAGCCATTAAGACCCTATTCCTATGCCTAGATGATGTTAACGTAGGTCAGCAAAGCAGGTTAAAAGTAAAAAGACGACGGTGCACTCAAAAAGTAGCGAACCTGCTCCATCAACTCTCTAACATCTCTGCCCTCTTTACTGCTTCGTGCAGCACCGAGTTCAACACCAGAAACCCTCTCAGCAAACTTGAGAGTGCTCATTGTTTCAGAATATGAACTTGCATCAGGATTGAGTTGCACAAACATAAGTGTCTTTGCCTGACCTCCTGCAATATCAAACCCAGCATACGAGTTTGAATTTTAATTGTAGAAAACAGTTGTGTCGAGATAAGATAGGAACGATGACGTGATGAGAACACATGTCCAAACATTACCTAAAGAGCTTTGGAGGAGTTGAGTGAGCTTGCTGTTTCTGTATGGTACATGAGAACTCTTTTGTGCAAGAGCAAAAATGACGTCTCCAAGGGCAGATAATGATTTGTTTATATGCTGTGCCTCCTTAAGTCGATCTCCAGTTACCTCCGAGCGATCAACCCTTTCACTTCCTGCCAGATCCACTAGATGAAGATTTCCTTGCAATATACCACCAGTGTGCAAATCCTTTCCACGAACATTGATACTGACAACACTGTGTGCAGAGATCGGAATTAAAAAAACTTGATGGATTTCAAGGTGTTGGATGATACAGACATAAATTTGTTCCAAGGCTAAACAATAAGAACCTATGAGATCGACTGCTTCTTTCGTTCATGGCTGTAGCACTAACAGCTTTGTTTTTAATTCCAATATCCATTACTTCTAATACATCTGAAGTCGATGCAACAGGGAGTATGGTAGCATTAGGCACAGCTAACCCAGTAGCTTGTGAAGTGGACATGATCCCAAGTGTGTGCGAGTCAAGGAAACTAATTTGCACTCTCATTGGAAAAAGGAACAAATGCAAATTTCTATGAAGACGCAAATAAATGTATGAACATAAAGATGGTCCAATAAATAGAAATGTAGCTTTGGAGCTAATGAAGGGTCAATGAATTCCGTTTTAGGGTTAATCAGATAATATAGTTGTTCTATTTAAAAGACTTCAAAACAAAAAAAATCTGCAGAGGCTTCATAATAATCATAATCAGACTAAGAGGAAAGGATATTTTTTCTGGGAACCACCGGTTGCCAATAGATCACGCACTTGCTCATTGTAGATTTCAATCATTTGTACCCCAACCTCGAATGTAAAAGAAGCACTTCTGCTCCGTGATATAGCGAAAAGGTCATTAAGAGCCCGATAATTTACTCCCCAGTCCTCTTCAGTTGCTCCATCAGGGCCAGTCTGGAAAAGGACATCTTGATAAGCACGTCTGGGAGTCATTTCTTCACGAGAAACAAGCATAATAAAAAAATAAAAAATAGAGTCCATACCATTGTGTAAGTCTTCCCAGAACCAGTTTGGCCATACGCAAATATACATACGTTATACCCATCTAGTATACAGCGTATCAAAGTTTTGGTGTCTGAAAATACAGCGGCTGCAAATACTCAAAACTCATACAGTTAGTCATTGCTACAATCTCACATTTTATTCTCATTATGAAAAGAAAAAACTATCAAGGAATATTTTCTGATCAAGAATGTAATGTAGAAGTTAAGAGACATTGAGATTAGAACCTTGAGTAGCATCTGGACCATAAACCTTATTAAACCTGAACATTCTTTGGCCATCCTTCCCTTGTTTAGAAGGATTTGCAACAATCAACTCTCCATCTTCACCAATATACTCTATTATTGATCCTTTTTTAGGCTGACCAGGAAGAAATGGCCTTATCCGACAATACACTCTTATGTTTCCTGCATAATGAAATACAGATTTTGTATTAGAGGGTGCAGCGATACACGCATTGGTAAATCAAACGGTAAAACCAATACCTTTTAAATCTTGAAGCTCGTTAAACATCTTCCTATTTTCTGCCAGAACTAAATGATAGTTCTCATTTGCATCTACTAATGTTTTCAGCTTCAATCCTGTACAAAGTCAATGTTAGATCATTACTAATTGCATGAAATTGACAAAAATTTAGAATAGAGATAACCAACCCAGGTGATCAACTTCCTCTTTATAGCTCATCTGCACTTTTACAATGTCATGCCTCACAGTTCCACAAGATGATCTCAATTCCTGAACATTTTCGACACTTAGTATCTGAAAACATAGAAGGCCTACAAGATAGATCACATTTTCACGCACCTGTATTGCACCGAATTGAAACTCCATAAAACTCCGGAAAATATCTTCTTTCTTATTCCAATTCTGGCTTTTTGATTTAGAAAGTGCCTCCAAAACTTTCATCCTGCTCCTTGAATCTTCTAAGAGGTGTTCAAGCTCTTTTACTTTTGCCTCAAGGCCAACTTTAGAACCCTTAGTTTCTGTCTCCATTTGTAAACAACGCATCTCATGTGTTTTCTTCACTATTTCTAGTTCTTGCTTCAGAGCAGAAAGTTCAAGATTCTTTTGCTCCTTCTCTCTTAGCAATCTGACGGTGTCCTCCTCCTTCTCTTTTAGCAATTTGACTGCCTCCTCCTCCTTCTCTTTTAGCAATCTGACTGTATCCGCCTCCTTCTCTTTTAGCAATCTGACTGTATCCGCCTCCTTTTCTTTTAGCAATCTGACTGCGTCCCCCTGCAGCTTTGTACTTGCTTCCATTCTGGAATTCTGGATATGTAATCAGAAACAACAGCTCATATAATGTTTTTGGTGAAATATATCAAAAGCAGTGGGAAATGATCGGCAGATTTTTTGTGAAGGAAAATATACAAAAAACATAGGCTTGTATATTAATTAGAAACGGATAGCATGGAGATAAGACTCAACAGTCTAGTTCCCAAGAAATCTGCTAAATCAATTTTGTTTTTTGATTGGCATTTGAGACAGTATTTTTGTCATGCTTGCAAGAGTCTTGGAGAGGACAATTCAAATACAATACCTTTGTTTGCTGAAGAGGGTCCATGACAATCTGCATTAAATTTAGTTATTTAAAAAAGTTACACAGACCAGGGCAAATAATACATACATGTACAGGAAAGTTTAAACGAAGTATTTTCCATACCCCCGACTCCTCACCAGTCCCAGAAGCAAGGGTTTCAAGTACGCTTATCCTTGACAGGTACTTCTCCTCACGAGCCTTAAATAGGTTGTTTTGCTGAAGGCCACCAAAGAAGCATTGATACACAAGGCAAGGTAAGACAAATTGGTAGAAGAATGAAGTTAAAAAGAAAAAAGAGGGAGTTGTACAGTTCTCAAATGTTCAGCTTGGGTTGATATTCTCCGTTCAATCTCCTGCACAACTTTTCTCAGCAGACAAGCCCCACGCTGCTCAACAAGATGCACACATATCATCAGTGCAAGTACATAGATGAAGGTATTGGCACACCAGCATTGCGCTACCATTTCATACCTGAGGTATTTCACCACTCTTCCTCTCAATGCTTTCATCCAGAATCCCATTCACAACACTCAAAAGTGACTGAGTTGGGGCATTCTGCATGCAATGGTGTAATATGTAGTCATCATATCATAATGGTAGATTTACAAAATTCCAAACATCCATAAGAGTATGACAATTACATCCAAGCTATTTGATTTCATCATTTCTGACATCTTAGCATGACGTCCTTGTTTCAGTTGAAACACCTCTTGGAATTTATGCCCCACGTGATGCATCAATGCAGCTGATGGCTCTGTCCAAAGGAAGAATACTATTGATGATGAGGGATTTGAACACCAAAAGGTTTATAAGCATCAAAGCAGATAGATGTCTCTGTTCTGTACCATTCGAGAAATATTACATCGTGTTCTATAAAGCATCATGAAAAACGAATTGCTATCTAGACAAACTGTGTAAAGCTTCTAAACTTCTGTCAATTACTGCGTAAATGTGAGAGAACGGGTGAGAAAGATAGACGAGATACCTGATTTTACATTACTGCGTAAAGTTTGTTGAAATTTAGAATCTGGCGAAGCTTTCCATTTTTCCTCTCTAGATGGTGGAGATATAAGGCCACTAGAAGTCAAATCACTATTTGATCTACTACTTCTACTAATCGCAGAAGAATTCTCTCCTCCATGCACGTACTTTGCACGAAGCATTAGAAGGCAATCTACAACTGCCTTCATAGACCCCTGGGATTATAAAACATTTTACATGGAGAAAATAAACCAGCTTGAGTACTGCTCTGGACTTTACTCATACAAACTATAGAGCTGTTTCTTCTTCAATAAAGGAGTGAGATAGACCGGCGTGCTGTCTTATGTTTAATATAACGAGGAATTCACCTTTTCTAGGTCTGCTATTTCGAACATTGGGATGCCCAACTCATCCATACAGGAAAGAAACAACTTAAGGTTTTCTGTGCCTGAATCTGTGGATTGATCAAAACCTCGCACCTGAAACAAAAAAGTGCAAAACCATATCAATAAAATGCAAATTAAGAGATATGATCATTAGCCACCTAATAGGAACAGTTACTGGGAAACGTAACCTTGTTTAGATAACCAGGCTTTAGCCTGTCCAGAATTTGAAGAAGAACAGTGCCATCAATCAACCAGGATCTCAACTCTTCAGTAGAAGCATTTTGTGGCAAATCCACATGAGGAAGAACATTATTTATCCACTCTACCAATAATGTATGCTGCTTAACTGGAGACGAAAAAGGAGGAATAAGTTCTGACAAATGGTTACTTGCATGAAATCTAACTTCAAATAAGTGGGAACTAATCACAACTCCCACTTACCTTCGGATTTCTTGCTGTTGAGTCTCCCTAACTGTTTAATAAGCTGATCCGAAAACGAATTCATGATGAATCTGACAGCAGTGCAACCTGCTTCAAGATGAATTATTTGAATATAATAAACAACCGATCCCCTATGGTTTTCATAATCAGGTCCTGAAATCGGTCAAATGTCATCATTTGAGCCTGTCCGAAACAAAATGATACAGATAACCTGTTCCTCTTCCTAGTACAAGTTTGAACAACAAGCGATGAGCAATGTCAAAATTTTGAAAGGCAAGAAATGGCTGATCCACTGAAAGAGGAGTTGTTACACTTGAAAAGATATTCCTAATTCAGATATTGTGCCAAGTTAATCACCTTCATAATGCACAATTTAATTTGAATGCTAAAACTTTGCGCAGCTGCTTTTGCTTCTGTCTTAATAAATATAGAAACACAGACATGGAGATGCATCGACTTGCATAATGAGACAATGATGTGTGTGCACAATGCCTCTCTTTTATATCTATCCGCAAGCTATCGAAACATATATATTTTCGATTTCCTGTGTGCTGCAAAAGAACCTATATTCCACTGAACTAAAGATAACTATGTTGACCGTGAGATTATATCCAAACTCCATGCACCATGCTCGTGTTGCAACTGCATAAAATAATTTCAAACATCAATATTCTAAGCTAGCTAGGACAAGCAAAATGAGAAAGGACTGAGAGTAAGGCAAGCGTAAAATGCCAAATGCATTATTTATATTACTTCAAACCTGTAAGAAACTTTTGCTTTTCCAGTCAGTCACAAAAGCTAACAAGTCTATCTCACACGTATGGAAAGATTATCTACGCTGCCAGTGAAGTGTTTAAATAGAACATATGCATGAGAAATGGTGGAAATGTTATATGTTCTGGATATCAGGAAAAAATAAAAAACGAAAAAACTGATCACCTTGGTGTTACATAACTGAACCAAACAAGCACATTAACAATGAAAAAGTAAAGAGAAGAATAATCAAATATCATCAGAGCAAGAGCCAAATGAAACAGTAATTGAGCTTAACCAGCCCATTACGAAACGAACCTGAGGGAACAAAAAGGAGTCACATTTGTTTTAGATAAGAGAAAATGAAGACGAAGCCAGCGTCATGTAAAGAAAGAAAGTCACGAGATTCTTTTTGCTTTTGTTCTATGTTTCCTTGCGATATCTTAGGTATTCCGTGCGGGCACGGTTGGTCTTTTGTGCATGTCTGAAAGGAGGACGTGGGATTAAAGAGACTGTGCGTGAAAGTAGGAGGGCAACTCTCTGTAGGTACGGATCAGGTGGCTGTTTGGCACGTGTGCACAGACCGATTGTGACGGTGAGTCTTCTGTGCCATCTTTGGTTGGCAGTGAATTGTGGAGACCGTAGTCATAACAATTTGGGGTGCTTGTCGCATTCAATTTAACAGACTTCCATAAATAAATACTACACCTATGTCAATACTTTGTAATATAAAAATCGGTAAATTTATATTTTAAATATAAAAAATTATTCAATGTCATAATATCTGTTAAAAATATATAAAAATTTTAATCAAAAATATGTTTTTTTTGCAAATATGATTTATCATTAATTTATTAATATGGTTCGTAACATAAGTTGGATTTATTTACATAAAAGAGTACGATAAACTTTAATAAATTAAAATATTAGATAACATAATTATTTTTATTAAAATAGTGATTAATTATTTTTAAATAATTTTTAATTGAAAAATAATAACTAATTTAACTTATGCGATATTACAACAGTAAAATTAATGATAGGAATATATGAAATTAACTCCTAATATATTTATAGTAAATTAAAAATATTTTAAGTATAATTTTAGATTCAAAATATAATTTATCTTATAAAAATATCCTTTGTCTAGTTCTAGATTAATACATTAGAAAAACCTTAATATCACTGAATTCTTAGACACACTAAATATCGAGTTGGCAATTCATATATTCATAATGTCTCTATTTACAATTCATATAAATATCTCCATATATGTTTAAATAATTAATTAAATAAATCATTCGTTATCATTGTTTTAGAATGTTTTCAAGTAATTTTAATTTCATTAAGCTAGTCTAATTTAATTAATCATCAAACTATAATATATTTTTAATAAATTTAAATTTTAAATATTTTCTTAAAAGACAATAGTGCTTAATAAAATAGGATGATTTAATTAAACTTATTCAAATATTTATAGTTTCTTGATAAATTTATTCATCTTTATTATTTTTAGAGAGAAAAGTTCTTGTTTCTCTCTAATTGCTTTATACTTTCTCCAGTAATCAACCTTCTTTTTTGATATTCATTGTCCTTCTTATCAAGTGAATTTTTTCCTTTAATTCAATTCTTCTCTGTCTCCCCTTTATATAAGTTGCCTTTTACTTTTACTTGCATAAGTCTCTTTTACCTTTTCTCCTTACCATTTTAGAATAATTTTCTAAATGTTGTTCATTCTATCCTTACCAGTTTCTGCAGCTCTAGTAAAATGTCATCTTTTCATGTGAAGCAAAACCAGTCTAGTTCTCTCAATCTAGGCAACTTCCCTCCTTTGCCCTCTAGTCCTTCCTCTCTTCCCCTAGGCTTAACAACTCCATCCTTGATTTCATTTATGTCTTCAGCTTAAGCTCAAATCTCCCTCAAACTTAAATCTTTCAACTATAACATCTCATTTACAGACTGTTCTAAGTCCTCCACCATATACATCTACTTCTCATAATCATTCCACTCCTTAGGAAAGCACTTTTCCTACCTTTACAATTTTGAATTTTTGCCTTAGTTGGAAATTAGTGGTTAGTGATGTAACATCCTGTCTCTCAAATTGTTAAAAGGTTTAAAATATTAGATTACTGAATCATAAGAGTGGCATTAAATAGAATGAAATTGGTACCTTTATGACATGCTTTTGTAATTATGTTCAAATGCATAATATGAGCATACACACGTTAATTGTGAAATATACAAATTGCATTCAATTGACATATTTTGAGATATGAAACTAAGATGAATGTAATTAATGACTGAGCATAATGAATGAGATATGAATGTGTATTTCCAATGTCTTGTACTTTAGTTTACCAATGGCAAGAATTGATGGATTATAATAGTAAATTGGAATAAATTGTTACAATTGCGAGATTGATGAATTTATGTGTATTTTGGGACTAGAAAAAATGTCAAGTGACAAGATAAATTGATAAATAACAGTAAAAATAATTGATACATGGTAATAGAAATAAGTGACAAGTGGCATTAGGATTTATTGACTAGTGGCATAGAAAATTGGGTGGCAATTGGTTTAAAAATTTGGAGATAAATAGACTAGTTATTAAAGGACTTTGGGTCAATGTTGTGAATACCGTACCGGACTCGGTACCGGATTAAGTTCTGGAACGGTACTGTACTAGTACTGGTCAATACCAGGTACCGTTTCGGGCAATTTTTTATATTTATGAAATAGTCCATAAATTTTTTAAAATTTGCAAAATAGTCCACTGATATATTGTACAGTTATATACTGTACAGTTTATTATTTACAAGTTTACATCAACCTTATTTCTAAAAATCATAATATCAAATAATAATCACAATTAATAATTTAATATAAAATGACAATAATTTTTAAATATTTCATATACAAATAATAACCACAATTAATATGAAAAAAAGACAATCATCATAATACAAATATAAAAATAAGAATAATACAAAGTAT
>JAOTJB010000006.1:23146342-23157008 GCA_027123815.1 Erythroxylum minutifolium | reverse complement strand
TCGTCTACTTTTTGACAAACTTCGTCTACTTATTGCTTCGTCTGCTTCTTGCATTCGTCTGCTTTCTACTTCTTCTGCTTTTTGTTTCATCTACTTTTTGATGAACTTCGTCTACTTATTGCTTCGTCTGCTTTCTGCTTCTTTTGCTTTCTGTTTCGTCTACTTTTTGACAAACTTCGTCTACTTATTGCTTTGTCTGCTTCTTCCATTCGTCTGCGTTTGCATTCGTTTGCTTTTTGCTTCTTCTGCTTTTTATTTCATCTACTTTTTATTTCATCTACTTTTTGACGAACTTCATCTACTTATTGGTTCGACTGCTTCTTGCATTCTTCTGCTTTTGCATTCGTCTGCTTTCTGCTGCTTCTGCTTTTTGTTTCGTCTACTTTTCGTTTCGTCTACTTTTTGACAAACTTCGTCTACTTATTGCTTCGTCTGCTTCTTGCATTTGTTTGGTTTTGCATTCGTATACTTTCTACTTCTTCTGCTTTTTGTTTCGTCTACTTTTTGACGAACTTCATCTACTTATTGCTTCGTTTGCTTCTTGCATTTATCTGCTTTTGCATTCGTCTGCTTTCTGCTTCTTCTGCTTTCTGTTTTGTCTACTTTTTATTTCGTCTACTTTTTACTTCTTCTACTTTCTGCTTCTTCTATTTTTTTGTTTATATGACCGAACTTCTTCTTCTATACACTATTGTCTAATGCTATCGTCTGGTTCGTTTTTGACCATTCAGACAATAGAATTTGTCTTCAAGTCTTCACAAAATTGGTAGGTCTTAAAGTCCTCTTTGAAATCGTCCTAAGATTATCTTAATCCTACATCTGTAGAGAGAGATTTTTGTGATGAAACTGATGGAAGGATACCCGGGATTGTCATGAACGTGCATTGTACATAATTCATTTCCTATATGGGCATTATTGAACAATTATACTTATGCTTGTTGTGATATATATGTATGTTTTGCATAATATAGAGGAACGAATTGAGCACCATCCTCCAGACGTTGCCAGGATTTCAAGGCAATAGCTTCTTGAGCAAACTTGAGTAACCTAGATGGTCTCACTTAATTACTTGTTTACTTAAATTTTTGTCTTGAAATGATTGAATGAATGTGGCTTGATTTTTGATTTCGGACAATGAAGGTCTGATGACTGTGATATGGGATTGAGATATTGAAGTGCTGCTTGTATGTGAATGTCCAGAACTATGTGTTTCATAATATAATTGATTATGATAGATGCATTCCATACATGAACGCACAATCAGATAATGGCAGTTGTGACCAGAGTAGCCACCGATCAGAGCTTAAAGCTCAAAGTATGGAAAGAGCCTCAAGCTCAGACAGTGATTAAGAGCCTAAGGCTCACCATATAAAATGAGCCCTATATCCTCATCAGATAAGGGACAGTTAGTAATGAGCCCGGTATCCAAAATAGATACGGGACAATTCAGGCACTCGGTCACAACATCGTAACAATTAGAAAGGAGTCTCATGAACATTCCATATGCATTTTGTTTAGTATGGCTGATTGACTGAAAAGTCTATTTGCCTATGCTTAAATGAAAATGTGATACATGACGATATATGAGAAAATGTGATTATCTGTTATGTGAAATGATGTGATGCATGAAATGAGTGAACCATCGATGATGGTTACCTCATCTGAGTTCGCAAAACTCACCCAAATTTGCACATTGACATTTCAGGACCAAGAGACGACGCGAGTCACTGAGAGACCCTACAAAAAGCTTTATACTTGTACTTTTGACAAAGAAGAAATGGCTCAAAGGTCAGTCAACTAAGATTTTTAGACAGATTAGATAGACTTTGTATATTTTCCTCTTTCATGTAGTACTTTTGTACTAGGTTTTGATGATGTACATGTAGTAAGTGTTGAAAGATACACTGTAGACTTTCGATTTTGTGAAATGAAATGAGAAAAAAGTTGGTTTTAAAATACTGTGATTTTTGGAGTTGGCACATGTGATACCAGCTCAGAAGATTGAGGTTGCTAGTAACTTATGCTATGTTGAAGAGCCGATCAAGATTGTGGGATCGCAGATCAAGCAGTTGAGGAACAGAGTCATTTCATTGGTAAAAGTCCTTTGGAGGAACCACTCAACTGAGGAAGCAACTTGGGAAACGAAGGAGCATATGGGGAGACAATACCCCTACCTGCTCGAACATGGGTAACGAGATGTTACAACTTTTGTTTTGATATTGAATGTTGCAAGGATCGTTGTTCATTCGTATACATGTGTGCGATTTCTGTCTTGAAAGAGTCACGTTTCTGTAGTAATTATTCTAGGAATCACTTACACTGAACCTTCATCTATTGGAGTGGTTTTTGACTGGAAAGATTTGGCACTGCGTATATGTTCTGTTGGGTGTCACTTATTAACTGAGCAGTAGTAGTTTGATTTTGGAGCTGGCACGGATTATTTCAGCTGGTCGATAATTATTCAGATATATTTCGGGAAGTTGATAATAGGGAAGACTCTTTTTATCTCAAGTGTATTATTGTTCTTTTCTTAGTTGATTAATTACTTGAGTTATTTTTATTAATTGTCTTTCATTAAGTGTAGTAGAGAAAAATTCCCTGACGAGGTTAACAAAAGTCGGTCGTGTTATTGGGAGTGAAAATCTTTCACGGGAAGTGAGGTTGAGAGATAGTGTCAAGGGATGAGTGGCATTAGCTCAGTAAAGCCTTGGGTATATCTATTGTACTTCAGTGAAAGAATTAATCTTGGTAAGGGTCCCACAGACGTAGTCAAGGAATGTCGAACTGCGTTATCAAATTTTTAGTGTCATCTGTTATTTTTCTTTTGATTAATTTTTATTTGTGCCAGAGACGATCACGTAAAATCAAACAGTTTGAGAAAATATTAACCTTTACGTTTTTATCCAATTAGGATTTGTCATGGACATTAAAACTTGAAATACAAATAGTGATATTTTAATAAAAATTAGAAATGACAATGAGCCGGTCTAGGCTTGTGCTCGACCTTATACTGTTGGAGTCATGGCTCGCTTTCTTGGGCCCTCAGGCAACTCGAACCCGAGTACAACCTGCCCAAATTTTTTTAAAATTAAAAATACAAAATAAAGTCATTTTACTTATAAAGGTTAATTCTCGACTTTTAGAAATTTTGGGTCGAGGCCCAAATCAGTTGTCATCTCTAAAAAAAGTAAATGATTTGGAATTTAGGTTTTGTAATTAACATTAGATTTAGTTTTAAAATATTTTTGAAATTTTATATTAAATTTTTTTGTTTATTGTTACAGAGTTGAATCCTAATCTTTTGATAGTCATACGATTTATCTTTGTATATCTGACAATCTAAATATCATTCTCGTCCACACAAAACAAAGTCGAAGGTTCTCATCCATTCGCACAAACATGGCTCTCTTCCTACCAAACAGCAGCGGCGGTGGCAAAGGCACAATCCTCCACACCACTGCCACAAGAACCGACACGCACACCTTCCAACCACGACATCTCCATTTCATACTTCCAGTTTCACCAAGAAGAGCCTCTCTTCACATAGTTTCAGCCAAGAAGTTCACTTCACGAAGTGGTCGTTTAGACGGCAAGAACCGGAGGAGCTCGACCACTACCACGGACCAAGAAGTGGTTGATCAAGACCGGAGTTCTAGGATTGAAGTTGGCGACGTTGAAAATGAGGAGGGTGGGGTGAGTGTTAGTGGAGTGGTGGATGACGGTTTTGTTATGCCTAAGCTTCCAGGTGATGAACCGGACTTTTGGGAGGGTCCTCAGTGGGATGCTCTCGGCTTTTTCGTGCAGTACTTGTGGGCATTTGGCATTATCTTCGCGGTATGTGTTCTTTTTGCTTCGTAGTATGATTCTAGTCTATTACGTTTGCTTCTGTTATGTCAGCTCTAATTTGTGAGCAACCTGAACGAGGAAAAGAAAAACAAAGATAGATAGTGTTTTAATCAAAATGGCATTCTGAATCCCGGAAGTTGCCATCTTTTCTTCTCCTTTTTAATGTGTGAGTTAATACAAAATATTCATGTACTGGAAATTGAAGTTAACAATCGTCCGTCTCTGCATTGATACTTCCTTGAAGTTCTTGTTTGTTTCCACGAGTCACAGCTACATGTCTGCGAATTAAAAAAACGAAGGATATCCCTTGTTGTGTTATTATTTTCATAATGCGAGCTTGATAGAGTGTGTATGTGTCAAATATTAGTGTCTTCTGAAATGAACTCTGCCTTGATCTCTTCCACTTGAGTGATTTTAACACCGCCAGGCAGAGTTTCCCAGTCTGATCAAGATTCATGCTCTGATTTGTATCAGAATTTTTTACGTTCCCAGAGCCTTAAAAAATATCATGCTTGACTTCCCCATATCAGGCTTGCCAGGTCTTATCAAATAGCTTTGACATTTGTATGGTCCAGTTTAGCAATTCATGTTACAGTTTTCTATGCTTTGGTATCCACTCTTAGTGTAACGTAGTGAAAGTAGTTTTCTAACTTAAACTTTTTTGACAGCTAATTGCTTGTGGAATTGCCGTGGCTACATACAATCAAGGGGCTACAGATTTCAAGGAGACTCCTATATACAAGGAGTCGATTAAATCAGGTGACCTGCTGGAAGAACCTGAAGGATCTAATTCTGATGTGTTTGAGTCCAATCCAACTGAGGTGGCTCCTAGTTTGGAATAGTCACTTGAAAAAGTAATTACTCCTGCTCTGTGATATAGGCATACTTCTAGGGAGAATAGCGATCCTACAACAGGCATTGTATCCTGTTACTTCTTGAATGTATTCAAGTGCTTGGCATATGGTCATGCAGACAGAATTTCCTAGCACATAATTGAAATGTTTGGCAAGCTGATATTTTGCACAGTTGCACAACATTCTAGTTTTTGTTTTTCATTTCATTTATCCCGTCATTGATGTGGTGGAATTAAAAGCTTTTTTCAGTCAATACATGTTTCCAAATGTGCTGAAATTTTCCTACAAGTTTTCATACCAATGGTGAAGAGAGTAGCTGCTAGGCAGGGTTTCAACTGTGATTTATTCTTATTTTTACTGCTCTGGAGACTGGAACGTGAAAAAATGGGAATGGTTCAGTTGTTAAGTAATTTGATATACGGTTGAAAATTTCTGTGAGATTTGGATTGCACCTGTTTATTTGAAACCCATTATTTCTTTGGTGCATCATTGGAAACAACTGTTACACATCTCCTTCTTATGGATGTAGATTCTATAACTCCAATCATACGAATCCTTTTATTGCTTCCAAAAGGGGAAGTAAGCTTGCTGTGTATTGGTCTTAGATGGTAAATGGGTTTCAATATTGAATGAGTATGAAAATTTTGTTCGCAACTCTTCACCCTTGTATGTTTTGACGTCCCTGAGTTATAACTAAGAAGCATGGCGGTGCCAAAAGGTTTATTAGTGTTTGATTATAAATATCTGTCCTTGGGTGACTCCAATTTCCGGTCAAAATTAGAAATAAAAGATATTTCTGAAGCATATTAAAAAGGCTCAGTGGATTTGCAGAATTTGAGGAAGTAATCTCATTGGAACAGTTGGTAACAATTGGTCCTGATTCCAAAACATGAGTCCCATGAATTACAGCCAAAACCTATTTTCTCAGCAGACTCAATTAATCACAGCAATTTCCTTGGTAAATAGCATCGTTACCAGAGGCAGGGTGAGCAAAAGTGAAGGAACTGCTGCACTTGCGTGTCCTAAACCCATGATTAAAGGTCTTGGCGCCACTTCGATCAAAGGAGAAGCTGAAATACCAGATAATATGCAGAGCATTAGCAGGAAATTAACATCCAACTATCCAACTCCTTTGGAATAATCAAAGTAGTATGACGAAATCACAATAAAACTTGTACGAGCCTTGCGCATACCAGCAATGGAAGAATTGGACGTGGGTGTTCCAGCGGAGGAATTTGCGTGTGCTCCTAGTGCAACTTGAGAAGCAGGTGAAGTAGGAGACGCTTGAGGAACCCCTTCAACAAGAAAAAAGAAAAAAGCAGAGTAAATAAAGTGACAACAAACTCAAGGGTGGTGGCAGGTTGACGATCACAATGTGCTGAGGAACTAAACCTGAACAAACAGAGATGGCAATAGGGAGGTTACAAAGAGAAGGAAGCTCGAGGGCCAAAGTCTTGTTAATTGGGAAGGCGTTAAGGTTGGGGTTGTTAAGCAACAGGCAGATGCAACCAGGGTAATGGGTGTAGAGGCGCTTGAGGTTGTCACAGCAGGACTGTGGTGGTGAAGGGCTTGTGCCTTGTACGAAAGGAGCACAAGGGGTAAGTGGTAGAAGACGTGGAGCGCAATCGGCTATCGTAGAGGAGGCTGTGGGTAGCAGAACCAGGTGGAGAGTCATGGCAATGGAACAGAGGCTGTGATACTCAAGGAAAGCCATGGCATGAAATTGAATCGATGAGTAAGTAAGAGTATATGTTTCTTTTTAAGTTGAAAGTGAGCATAGGCATGCATGATGCGTGTTATTCAACATGCACTACTTCATGTTCACCCTCTGCCAAATAGCTGTTCCCTAACCAACTAGAACTTGAAATTGTAACTTTCATACACTATCTCCGGAACTAGAACTATAGGATTTGGTTAGTAACAAGTTGCATGCTCATGATCATGCATGCAGCTGTGTGCTCATGCAACTTTGCCTACATGCACTCTACGTTTCCTTTTGGCAAGACGTTCATGATACGAATATGACATTCTGATCATGTAAAGTGGTGACCCGATCGATGGTTACTGCTATAATTACTATAAGATGATCTTCAATTCCATAGCCGCCATATCTACCAACCTTTTAATTACATGTATGTTATTTATCAAACAGGAAAAAAAGTTGCAAATGATCCGAGCGGGTGCTCTTCTGTGTTCTAGTTACAAAAATGAGCCAATGAAAAGTGATTCAGTCCTTTTTAAGTGGGCAATATAATACGTAGCACAGACCTTATTAGGTACTCAGAATCGGTCATAAAAGGATTAAAAACGAAGAAATGTGGAATACCTGATTTCGATTCCATCCCGTGTTCTAAAGCTGATTCGGCAGCCAAACAAGCTTCATTCTCCTGGGGCCTTTATAGAAAATGTTCACCGGCATGTGGTCTAGGCCTTTCTACAGTTTTATCAAAACACGAGTTCTCTTAACGAGTCAGAGATTCTGAATGCTTGTGAATGATATGAGCAACTGTAGGAGACTATAACCTATTTATATAACTTCCATATCGGGTTTTTCCATCACAAGGTCGATATGGACCAGGTCTATACTAAAAGGGATCAATTTTTCACTAGACTTCGACTCATTAATCTATATCATTTATTGCGCCACTTTATTACCCTTATCTAAATCAAATTACGTAATTTAATCGGTAATTTATTGAAAAGCCAAAATTACAATTAATGACTGTCCACCATAAGGGAAAATTACAAAATTGCCCTTAAGGGCAAAATTGTCTTACAATCTCCCCCTTAGACAATTATTAATTGCAGTTTTAATCAAGTTCAAAACAGTTTGAAAATCTGGTTAAGTTATACTACTGCAATGGTACCAAAAGTTTTAAAAATAACATTTGATCCAAAGATAATGAAAGTCCTACATTTTGTCCTGCAAGGCTTTCGATACTGAAAAATATTAGACATACGTGTCATGTGTGACACAGGTCCAATATAATCACAAATACCTAATACCTCACTAACATGAATGGAAAAATCGAGTGTGATAGACTACAATGATACTTTTATGATCTAATATGTATCATCTTCGTCTATATGTCTTAATTTTTCTAATTTTATGCTAAACTGCAGCAGAGAAATCTCGTTTTCTCTCACCGAATGCTAAATAATATTAGAGAAAACTTGTTTCCTCTCACCAGATGCTAAACAATATTAGAGAAAATCTTTATGTTCTCTAATCAAATGCTAAATAAAATTAGAGAACCTTTATGGGATTAAAACTTATATCCCCCTATGTCATATGAAACTTTAAGGATATCCATATAAACTTTATATGTTTAATGACATAAGCTTAAAGTCAAACTTTATAAATGCCTAATGACCTTTTAAATGCTTAAGATCAACACAAATCTCAAAACTTATACATGTATTATGACTATATGCAAAACAGCTATTACTGAGGAAAATATGATCATTTTTATTAATAAATAATCATAATGTCATAATACAACAAAAATGTATAATCATTTAAAGAGCAAAATATAGTGATCCCTAACTACTACTGTTTAAGGACTTCAATACGCCCATACCAAATACATATCTAGAAAACATTAGTGGGCGAAATCCTTTAGTCAGCGGATCAGCTAAAATCTTCTCAGTCTTGATGTGCTTCGCTTCAACGTCACCCTTCTGGATCGGCTCCTTTATGCTCTAATACTTGACCTCCAAATGCTTAGACCCTATGATGCTCTTATTGTTGTTGCTAAATAACACTGCAACAAGATTATCAAAGTACAACCGTATAGGTCTAGCAATCGAATCCACCACAAACAACTCAGAAATCAAGTTTCTGAGTCAAACCGCTTGTGTAGTTGCTCCATAACACGCAACAAACTCTGCATGCATGGTTAAGGAAGTAACCAGTGTCTGCTTGACACTCTTTCATGATACCACACCATTTGCCAATATGAAAATGTATCTTGAAGTAGACTTGCGATTATCTGAACACATAGCAAAATCTGAGTTCGTATACCCTGTAAGGTTCAATTCGTTGACTTTCCTGTATGTCAACATATAATTCTTGATACCTTTTAGGTATCTCAACACCCGTTTGACTGCATTCTAATGGCCCACACCTGGGTTAGCCAGATATCGACCTAGCATATCAACAACAAATGCAATGTCATGTCTAGTGCACATCTTGGCATATATTAGGCTACCAACAATATTAGAGTACGAAACATTCCTCCTTGCCTCTCTCTCAACCTCATTCTTTGGACACTGTGCCAAAAAATCTCTCTCAATGAGAGATAGGTGCTACAACATGTCTACATTCAGCAATATTAAACCTTTGAAGCATATGCTCAATGTATTCGCTTTGAGAGAGGCTTAACGGGTGTTGAGATCTATCTCAGTGAATCTGTAAACTGAGGACAAAAGATGCTTCACCCAAATCTTTCATATCAAAATGTTTAGCTAAAAGTTGCTTAACTTCATGCAACATGGTCAAATCATTTAATGCGAGCAAGATATCAATGACATACAGAAGTATAAAGATGACCTTGCTCCCCTTGACCTTATCGTATAAGCATCTTTCAACTTTGTTCTCCACAAAGTCGAATGAGGTCAAAATCTCATCAAACTTTACGTACCACTATTTGGAAGCTTGCTTTAAACAATATATTGATTTATTCAACTTGCATACCTTGTCATTTGCATCTTGATCCTAAAATTCTTCAGATTGCTCCATATAGACCTCCTCATAAAGGTCACTATTTAGGAAAGCGGTCTCCACCTTCATCTGATGTAGCTCCATATCATAATGAGCTACTAATGCCATGATCACTCTAAATGCATCCTTCGAGGACACGAGAGAGAAGGTGACATTAAAGTCAACTCCTTCTTTCTAAGTGAATACCCTGGCAACTAGACGCACCTTAAACCTCTCAACTTGACCCTATGTATCCTTCTTGGTCTTAAATAGCCACTTACAACTAACAGGTCTACAGTGTTGAGGTAAATCAACAAGTTCCCATACCTTATTATACCTCATAGATTGCATCTTGTCCTTCATTACTTCCCATCCCATGTCTGCATGGGGTGTAGAAATGACCTCTGAAAAAGTAGTTGGATCTTTAACATATCCACTATATAGTCTAATGAGATAGCAGGTCGCCTCTCTCTGGTGGATTTGCATAACTGCACAGGCTCCTGTACCTCAGAAACCTCCTTTTGAATAGGTGAAGGTTCCTGTGCTTGCATAGGCACAGTACTGGGGCTCGTTTCCACCGGAACTGATTATATGGGAAACAGATACAAAACGATCATAGTATCCGTCCTGCTAACTTCTGGAGGATATAAGGATCCTCCCTCATGATAGACATATAATTCTAGGAACTTTGTCATCTATGATTTCACTATTCTGGCCCCTCCCTCTCTATAGTAGAATCTGTAGCCCATAGAGTGGTCGGGATAACCCACTAAATAGCAACAAGTTGAACGAGGTTGCAATTTACTCTCATTAGGATTATACATCCTCACCTTAGTAGGGCAGCCCCATACACAAATGTGTGCAAGGTTTGGCTTCCTTCTAACCCAAAGCTCAAAAGGCGTCTTTGACACTGACTTGCTCGGGACTCTATTCAAGATATATAATGCCGTCTTGATGGCTTCACCTCAAATATATTCGGGTAGGTTAGTCCTGCTCTGCATTGACCTCATCATGTCCTTTAGGGTGTGATTACGCCTTTTGGCCACACCATTTTGCTCAGGACTACCTAGCATAGTGAACCGAGTCACTATTCCAACTGATTCCAAATACTTAGCAAACGAACCCTTTTCCTGTCCTGCAACACCATGTCTGCCATAGTATTCCCCTCCTCTATCAGATTTGACAATCTTTATTGATCTTCCCAATTGGTTCTCAACTTCAGTCTTGAAGATCTTGAATTTATCAAGAACTTCAGACTTCTCTT
>JAOTJB010000006.1:23046680-23059504 GCA_027123815.1 Erythroxylum minutifolium | reverse complement strand
GTAATTTATGCATATAATGTTATATTATATGATTACTACGGTTAATTTTGTAATTATGGTGCTAACTGAATCTATGGGAACAATCTTGGGGAATGTTATTGGATTATTGTCATTCACTTTGTGTAATTGTGAGCTCGCCTATCGTGAGACCAATTATTACAAATTGTTGTTGTGATGTTGTTATTGTGCATACATTAGATACTATGCTAATGATGTACTTATCTTATTGGTTTGTCTTTATCAACGTGGTTTCTAATTCTTTGTTTAATTCATTAAATTATGTCTTTGAGTTTTTAATATCCTATCGATATTAGCTTTAGGGCATAATTTAATGTTCTGGGTGATCTGTGTTGTAATTCGGGACCCTTACGCAGGATTGCAATTGCATGAGAACCTAGTTGTGTTGTTTGCCTAATTTTGCTAATTGTTGATACATTTGCTAAATCTCCCTGCATTGTATCAATTTCCAGCTTTAAATTCTTTGATTAAGCTGAATGAGACCAATTATGAGGACTAGCTTGAATCTTTGAATCTGTTTTTGGCCGTTTTAAATGCTGATGTTGCTCTTCTTAAGGATGAGCCTGCTTAACCCACCGATCTTATGGTGGCGAACCCTCTAACCAAAGGCTTGACTGTTAAGGCTTTTGTGAATCATATAACCCGTATGAGTCTATTTAAATCTTTTGATGCCTTGGATTAGTGGGAGTATGTCCTTTTTGTGTTAATTTTATATATAGCAACGTTGTATTTGACTATTTTGTTATTCAGTCTAAAGACTTTTATTTATAATTGTTGCTATTATTGTTATTGCCATATACTTTATTGATATACTGCGCAGATACGTTTAAATAATTGTATATATTTGGCATTTTGTTGGAGACATTTTGTACCAAGTCTCATTTTGTTATTCTAAGATATTGTGTTAAATCTCAATTGGCATCTTGGGTAGATGCTTAGGCCATTTTGTTTGGAATTACACAAACGGATTACCATTTTGTGTGCATTTCCTTATGACACATTTTGTTTAGGTCATCAAGGTATGGGTATCTTGCATATATGTTATTAGTACTCCTATCGGATCTGATTTCTATACTGTTGAGGTACTTGTAACCTCATTGTGAACTTATGATTGAGAGATTGTTGACTCTACTTTGACATCTTATTGTGGCCACATATTGTTATATTAATTTGGGGATTTGTTTCTATTGTTCATTGATGTTAGTTATGCTGTCTAAGTGGGAGAATGATAGAATTTTGTCATTATTTTTATGGACTAGCATAATAAACATAATTTTGTACAAACCCCAATTAATTTGATGTCAAGATAATTGGACTTGTTAATTCTCTCTTTAACGTGTCATTAGGCCTGTGTTCATGGTCTTGCTATGATGGGTAGGCTTGACCCATATTTTGTAGTGCACAGGAGGCCCTGTTGCTAGCCAACTTTAAATACAGTCGCCTCATTGAGAATTGTACGGGTTTTCAGATCAGGTTTGGAATAGCAGTACTTAATCCTCTGCGTCTGTATCACGTCGCTTCACAGAAAACAATAATGGATTCAATTGTTCCACATTTTTCAGGTATTTATCCATACTATTATTGAATATAACATATTACAATCTTAGGGTTAATTAATTGTGTTGATTAATTATGATATTAATCGGTAATTTCGTATTAAATTTCCTTCATGGGGTTTATAAAGTTTGACTCCCTTGTTTATTTTACAGCACTGACTCCATAACCAGGTACAACATAGAAGTGAAAATCAGAAGCTTAACATATTAAGAGTCTTGAACAAGCTTGTGTCCTGAGGATTCCCTTACATAGCCAGTCTTAACCCTTTATTAAACAAATAAATCGCACACTACAGACACGAAGTGGATGTTCTTCCCCCTGAGCCTTCCGGGAGTGAGCAATACTGTGCCCAAGGGGACTCGTAACTTTTTGCTCAATTTGATGGCTCTTGGTCAGGTACTGCAGCAGACTGCTGGCAATTGGAATTACGTGTTTTGGTCCTGTATATGGGATAAACCTGTCAACAGAAGAGACCAAAAGATTTTGTGACGTCAGATTATTTCTAGATTGTAATTGCGTGCACTTGTACAATCAAGTGAAAATGAGGGTTACATACCCCAGGGAAAACTGTTCCAATGAAGAAACACCGTTTTCTTGTTGGAGAAAATATCATTGTCTGTGAGGGCAGCTTGATATTGGAGCACTGATCATATCCATTTAATTTATTAAATTCCACTATCTATGGAACTTGTAAGATATCAGTGCTAGAAAACTTAGATAGCTGATTATGATCTCTGGAAAGCCAACATAAAATATACATGAACGAATGACAGTCACTTACAAGCTTCCTTGTCTTCAGATGTTCCAGTACGGCGTGAGTATTGGAAGATTCGAAAACCAGGTAATTTTTGGTCCCTATCTTTGAGCTGTGTCAGAAAAAGCATGAAGTGATTAACGGAGAAATGCATAGGAAATATAGTACTATACATACCAACAAGTTTTAAAAGGAATTCAGATTCATTACATATTATCAAAGTAGTTCTGACATAGAAGACGTCCGAGATGCAGTGCTCCTGGCCAGTCGGAGGTAATGCTAAGATAAAGAAACAAGCTACCTTGGACAGTGAAGAGAATAGAATGGTCGAAAAGAAAGAAAATACTTTTAAATTTCTATAATCGTATATCCTACAAATGGGCATTTTCTGCGCATGGTATTCCTTGAATACATACCTTGGAATCCTTGAATTGGAATAGGTAAGGTAGAAAAATGAAAAAGAACATGATAATGAACAGATTAAAAAATTCTGAGCATATTGATGATGAACTTACCACTCTGGTGTTGGTGCCAACCTGTAAGCCTGTTTTTTTTTCCAAGAATTAAGAGCAGCCAATTCAGATTGTGGTTGTTGAATTGAGAAATCATTCAGTTGATGGCAGGTTAATTACTAATTTTTGGTTTCCTAAAACCAGAATGTTAAATTGCAGACTGACATCTTATTAATTTCACCACTTGTTCTGATATTTATTGTTCAACGGAAATGATTAATTTGGGTTCAGAAACAACTCTGGTATTTTTATTGATATAGGCAGAAGGAGGTATAAATTATAATGTCCCTTCAATTTTGAGTAAGAAAACTTACCACAACTGTAGTGATAACGGCACGTTTCTCACTCATAAATCCAGATACAATTGACCCCTGAAAACAAAGCAAAATGAAATCGGTTGATTAACACGAGAGTATAAAAGCTCGGACCTTCCAACTTCAAACTGTTGAGTTGTTACAAAGAAGGGAAACTCATAAAAGAGCAAAGAAATAGACCAAGCTTCCTTCAGGAAAAAGCGTAAGCTTTGTATGGGCTAACCTCCCATGCTTTCACGTATCTGTTGTGCTCTTGTACATTGAAATGCTGGCCATCACGGGCAAAGAAGGATCTCATTGTCTCATCTACTTCTGGGGGCATTTGCTTACCAAGAGCTGAAGTACTTTCAATTCTTCGAGGAAGAATTGGATGCATTTGACGCATTGGAGCCGACATACCTATGTCAGACATCAGCTTTGAAAGAAAAAAGCTAGTCATTGGGCTCCAGTTATGACTGGATCCTTCTTTTGCAGGATATGCTCCTGGAAAATTCCCTTGGCCAGTTGGACATTGACTTTTAGCAAAATGTTGCGGAGTAATGGACTGACCAGTTTGACCTGAACTGCTTGAAGAACCAGTAGAAATTGTATTCAGACTTCCCGCAGATGGCTCTGATTGGTGAACTGCAGAGAGCGTCGCAAGACCATGAGTTGAATGCATTTCCTGGAGTCCGATAGCCCGTGTATTTTCTAGGTTTCCAAATAAATCATTCAACAAGCTAGCTGGTTTGCCTGGTAACATCCGCGAAGGCATTGTTGGTGGCGTCACAGGCGACGTAGACTCCTTTCTTTGATGACTCACCTGTTTGCGCTTACCTTTTCTTTGAATTAATGCTGAAGACTGTGAAGGCATCTTCATCACGGAGGCACTAGAATTGGAAGTAGAAAGTGGTCTATTGTTTTGATTTTGTGGGACTTCATGAGCAAAATGTGGTTCTGAATCAAGAACTTGTCGAAATGTGGTCTCATTTTCTGTTTGATGTTCCATAGATGTTTTCTGAGTTTGATACTCCACCACATTGCGTTGAGTTCCACCCATGGAATCTTTCAGTGGAAGTGCTTTACTATGAGGACTTACCATAACCCTTGGAGATACAATGAGAGGATCTGAAAGACTAACAATTGGCTCCAATTCAGGTAACCAGGACTCATCTGTGTTCCCAAAGCTGTTCATTTCTTCAAAAATAAAGTCCTCTGAAAATGTTAGCAAACATGGAATACTTGTTGATAGAAACTGGGAGGGATCATAAGACAGTGGTGGTGGATCAGCCTGCAAGAAATTAAAAGATTTTAACTTTAAACTCTTACACTAAAAAAGAATTATAGATGTTGAACTGGAAAGCATAGCGTAGAGAAGTTGTGGGTGAAGTAAAGAAGAAAAGAAAAGGAACATTAGAAAAGTGTGACGAGAAGGTAAAGTACTTTGAACGTCCTAGGTTGTCTCATATCCCCTAAAAAAAGAGAAGAGTAGAAAACTTTGGAAAAGCATAAGATAAAATGCACAATTGTCGTACCAGATCCAGTTCTGTAATGAAATCTGTGGCAGCACTCAGATTACTTGGAAAAAAATCCTCAGCAATTTCGTTAAGAGGGGCAGTCTTTAGTTCTGGAAAAACAGCAACTGATGATGAGCTAGAGCAATGAAACAAACATTAGCAAATAATTTCATCTCAAGAAGGAAACTACTGATGGATAGACAGATAAGAAAATAGCAACAATGATATTGCCGCTGCAATAATAAACAAGTAGAAATATGAACACAAGAAAATGTGGTGTAGAAGGCTATCACGAGCAGCTGGATCTCATCTCCTAGATATGAGCTACCCAGAATTATATCAGAGCATACCAAGGCTTTTCTATAAAGTTCAGTCCAATTGAAAGCTTGTCTGAAGCTCGTCAACTAGTTAAATGGTAAATATGGTTGGTCAGAGGAAGATGAAGAATAAGAGGGAAAAGCAAAGAAAAAGAGAGTCTCAGTTAGACCTCTACTTGATCAAAGGATAAAACCTGTCAGCGGGGTATTTTAAAGCACTTAATGTTGAGATTAGCAACTTTGATGAAGAGAAATGAATATTTTTGAATCAGAAATGAGAGAAAGAAGCAAAAGTTAAGAAGCCAGGATTTGATATGGGACACAAAATTTATATCATATTTTGTAGACATTGTAAGGTAGTCAATGGGACGTAGCAACTCATTTTTGCCACGATATAACATAGATACCCAGAAACTTTGACAGGTTATGCACGTTTTATTTAAGTTTTTTTTGGCATTAGGCATTGCAGAAAAAATATAATGTATGGACAAAACTATGGATGGGATTAGCTAATATACTATTTGAAACTTTGAACTCTTCCTTTTTGCATTACAATCAAAACATAGAAGAAAACAAATATAGAACCAAGTTTTGGAGGATTTCCGTGGCATTCCGAAATCTCTGAAGGAAGTAGGTAGGTAGATGATAAACTTGACCAATCTGGTGCGCCCTAACCTGAAAGATTGTTCTTTGTCGGTTCTTCCTCTTTGAGAGCATCACGAGCCTGCACAAACTTTTCTGACAACAGGACAACGAAGTCTGGGTTCAGGTTGCTTTTGAAGTTCTTAGCAGGTGAATTTGGATTTGCCTTCAAAATACAAACAGACGTTAGTCTTGCTTATGAAACTAAGGCAACCATGACCATGAAATAGACTAAACATTTGAAGAGATGGACTCCATGTCCATTGCTTCGCTACATAGGCCAGCTAAGAACCTGGAAAGAATCAGACTAATAGACACAACCATTTGTAAAACTTACTGTTAAAGGTAAAAGTTTGAAGTACCTGCATTATTATTCTAAAAAGAATATTTGCGTTTACCGCGTAATATATCTTCTTGAATATGGGAATGTCTACCGGCGAAATTACGGAAAGGGATACGTCAAGCTGCTAATAGAGAATTAAACATATGATCGTAAGTTGACGAAATACACATCTACTAACTACGTAAAACTAATTGCTATCTTTCATCTTATAACTACAAAAAGCATATATACCACCTTCCGACAATACTCAGCCATGGATTCCGCATCAGTCCTCTTCCGTTTGGTTCCGATACCAGAACCTGTTCTCTGCAGATCCGTCGAGCCAAAAGGGTTACTGGCAGCCACAAGAATGCAGTGTCGTTCTCCACCGTATTGGTCATGATCATCGTTATGGTTCATTCCAAACATTTCCTATACATATATGCATAGCTTATTATCGTTAGCTAACTCACTACTGATTTCGAGAATATTAACTACTATATATAGGTAAGAGTTGAGACAAAGCAACCACGAGCTAGGATAATACCAGAAGTGCGTTGGCGAGACAATCTCCAATGGCGAAACTGTTTAGACCACAACTGACATCAAATGTAAGATTAGACAAGCAGTTCAAATAAACGTCCACATCTGTTGTGCAGCCTGACGGTAGAGATCCTAGTCCTGTGTACAGTAATGTATTGGAACAGTATTCATAATTAAGTATTCAGAAGCAATCCAAAGTAATATGTGTATATATATAAGTTTGGCTCCATAGCAAAGCTCCCGCAGAAGTTCTAAACTTTTTCCTTTCAGTTAATTAAATGCTTAGGTAATGATGAAACAAGTTTTCCCAGCAAGATACACGTTTGTGTACACATTCATTTCGACTATTCATGACAAATCGACGAGTATACAGAGGAACTCTCAATGAGAAATATGCATGCTAAATAGACGAGGACTTAATGTACGAACGGGTGCAAAAGCTGGACTAAAGATCACTATCATGATTTCAACACTTACAGGATACAAAATTTGGAAACATAACAGCAATTAGGAAGGTTGGCATCATATGCACATACCCTCACTAAGTGGTCCTCTGTGACATTGCACGTAGGATAGTTCGGGGACGAACGTGCCCTAATAACACAAGACATACAAGGAAACACAAGAACAACTAGTGAAAAAAATCCCCAAAGACATCCTCACTCTCATACATACATATATCTTCTATAAAAAATTCTACTCAAACTCTAAGTTAATATGATATTATGTTTCACTTCTGTATCTGTGGGGCTCCGTCAACTTGCCAATTATTTGTTATTTGTTGTATTTACCACCCTGGGAAAGCTACTTATTAAGCTACCTGTTATATAGAGTGATTTGAAAGGGAATTGATCATGTATAGCTATAATCTTCTCTCTTGTACAAATAGCTACAATGTTATAAGAAATGATAATTAGTAAGGCCATATGGCTGGCTGGTTGCTGATTTAGAAAGATTAAGAGTTAGTATAATTAATATTACCAAAAAGCTTTGTGGTAACCGGTTTATTGCAACCCATTTTTGGATTATCGAGGTCCTTCATTATTAAGTCATTATTGTCGAGTTATTCTTCTCATATCTAAATAAAGCTTACCTGGTTTTCCACTGTGGAGCCACAAAATGATCTGCACAAAACCCATTTATTTTGTTAGACATAGATTACTAATTTAGAAAGATTAGTCATGTGGCAAACGACAATAAATATTTTTGAATATTAGTAACTAAGTAGTCACAACAAATTATTAATTAAGCTAAAAAAAGATTTAGATTAATAATATTAACTTCAAACAAGAACGTTCTTTACTTAAATAGAGGAATTACAAAACAGAGAAATGCATGTTTGAGATCAACTGGAAATTGTTAAATTTTGAATCTCTTATATATACTCAGGTTTAACATTATATATACATAACTGCAAAAAAAAAAAAAAGTTGCATTAGTTTATACATAACTAATAATTTTCTAAAATATGTAAACAAAAATACATTGTGAACTTATGCAGCATATTCATTTGTGATTTTAGAATTTAATATACGAGATGTTTTGAAATTCAATGTTACGTTGACTCAGATAGTAATTATATCAATTATGAAGAGAAGAAATGACAATCAACACTATATAGTTCATACTTCAACCGGTAGAAGTAGCTTGTCATGTGATGCACGCCAAAATATTCATAAAGTTAGAAACAAGGTATAAGGTTGATTTGAAAATTGATCAAGAGATTAACGTGCTTAAGAGTTGCAGCATGATTTTGTTTCTACCCATCAATTCTTTCAATGACACTAAAATACAAAAGCACTTTCACCAAATAAATTAAGAGGTTGATTGGTTCCATTTTCTTTTTCAGTTGTGACTTTCAGTTTTTACCTTTTTGGTTTTCAGTTTCTATTTTTCTTTTAAATAAAAATAAAAATTTGTTTAGTTTACAATGTTAATATATTTATATTTTTATAAAAGTTTTTTTATTATTTTTGCTGAAAATTAATGTTAAAACTTTAAATTTCTATAAAAAATCTTAATAAATAAGCAAGCGCATGAATACAACAGACTTATATGCGCATAAAATATAATACATAAATACTAACAAAATAACAATAAAAAATCATTATAATGAACTTATAAATAATAACGATTGTCAATATCTAACTAAAATAACGGTTTCTAGATAAAACTTTGTCTAGTATCGCATGAGACTTATATGTTTGGTTGAATGGATAAAAATTGTTTAAAATTAATATTGTATTATGCTAACTTTATAAATAATATGTTCACTTGTTATGAAATAAAACAAAGTTAAGTATGCTGTTTTTTACATCTTATGGAAAGTAATATGACTTTCTATTTTTATTTAATTTAAAATTTAAGTAATTTGTATTTAACATTTAATATTCAATATCTTTGAAGAATTTTTTTTATTTTAACATAATTGAAGAATTTTTCAAATTTATTTTAGAAAACCTATTTTTCTACATTGAATCAGTTTAACTAACAATAATCAATTTCGCAAAGGATTTGGCTTTTCACAAACTTAATTTTTTTTAAAAAAAGCAAAAGAATCTCTTCCTTTTTAGTATGTTACTCTTAAAATATATGTTCATTCTTTATATCTATATCTATATATATATTTGAAACAAATGCTACTAAATTTGTGAGCATGTCATCAGATCTGTGTCACAGCTAACAAAGAACAAATAAAAGAGCAAGTAGTGAAGGTATATCTCGAACCAAGAAAACCACGTATAAAAGAGTGCAAAGTTTTTGGGAGTAGGGACTCAGGTTGTTTAGCTGGTCTCGACATACAAATCGGGCTTCTCACACCCGATTCCTATACCTGATGAAAAAAATTGTAAAGAGAGAAAACTAAATTTATATATGAAGGCCATTAAAGAAGATAGTTTTAAGTGGTAAGAAGTTGTGATAAACCTAACGATCTTTTGGAGATAGCCATCCAAAATGGCGTTCCAGTGAGGACCCATTTCTGCAGAACCGTCCACAACAATCATTAGCCTCTTGGGTCCCATGGAAAGACGTCCCCGAATGATCTGACTCATACCTGCAAGAAAACTCAACAAACTGGAGAGGGTGTGTTCTTGTGCGAGGAGTGGGGTGTGTGTTTGGTTTGGATCCTTTTTAAGCTCATTCAATAGCTCCTCCTCACCAACTCTTTGCATGCGCTTTGTTGGCGGTGGAGTGCCGAGTGGTGGCTGCTCGTGGACACGTATCTTTCATCTGATGCATGCAATACCATTGTCTTTGTTTCTACTCTCCAAACCCTTTGCCGTTACAACGGATACTCACTGTGTTTGACAGGATTGCCCTCTGCCTCTTACTACTTTCCGTGTAATTTGAGTTTCTTTTTCTTTCTAATTAGCAACTCAGAAACTGACTTATTTGAACTGGTAAGGTTACAGTGACTGCAAGGTCATAGGTGACGTTGACTTGTTTGTTAAGTTTGTACATATTAAATTTTGCTTAAATTTAATTTCTATTTTTTAAAATAAATATTTTGAAAAGTTAATTAATTTTACAATTTTAAATAAATGATAAATTAAATAGATTTCAAAGACTAACGTGTGATTGAGTTTTTCCGGTTATTATTAGATTTTTTATATGGACAGAGTGTAGAGTACACTAATAATAATTAGGTTTGGGTCAACTATTGTTAAAATGACTAGAACTAGTCATTATTACTTATAAACCCTTTAATATTTTCATGTTTAGCCAATATGAGATATTCTAACACTCCTCCTCAAGTGCAACTAGAACTGAACATCCAATTGTCACTTGAAATAAACGCAGTGGTAACTGGACCGAGCCGCTGGGACTGAACATCCAGATGGACAATTGAGAAATTAATAGTCCAGACCAAACCTGCTCTGATACCCTATTAGATTTTTTTATATGGGCAGAGTGTAAAGTCCACTAACAATAATTAAGCTTGGATTAACCATTGTCAAAATAACTAGAACTAGTCATTTGCATAGTTGATCCTTACTACCTATAAACTCTTTAGCATTTTTATATTTAGTCAATATGAGATACTTTAACAGTTATAGTAAGATATTAGCTTCTTAACATTAAACAATACATGAGTATAAACGGATAAAACAAAAGAGAAATTAATTAATCCCTTCATGTGATTCAGTCACTAAGCTACTTTTGGTATATGTATATGGAATGGGAACATATAGCTTAGCTGGTAATTACTTGAGGGCTAGCTATATATACATATTCCCCACAAGTATTTACATTAGACATTTTAACTGGCCTTATAGTTTACAGCCTATTCGATTTGGTGAGAGGTGATTAATTTCCTACGTAGAGCTAGACGCTTAAACTCTATATTTATCTTCATTTCAATTTCGTTTATGGTTCTATGGACTTGGGCGTAATTTTGTCTGGAAAACTGCTTTAGTCCCACGAGGGAAAATATTGTCAAAGAAATAGCCAAAAATGAAGAGATCCTAATTGGCACCGGTTAGGTAGTCTCACGGCACGGCTCACAGGAAGATCAAGTTAAGACAAATTCCCCTTGAATGAAGTGTCTAAGTGGCAGTGGAGCAAATATGGAAGTACCGACAGGTGTTTGCAGGAAAATGAGTTGCAGCACGCAGGTGCTAGCTAAGCAAATTCAAGAATAGATTGGGGGGCTAATTGGCAAAATGTCAAAAATAGGACAAGGAATAAATCACACTAACGTCAAAACTCGAGACTGGAATTGAGAACACCAAGGCACACACTATGATGGCTGGCTGGTACTTCTTTCAGGTCGGTGGAATCAGTACACTACAAGAAAAGTAAGAATTGGAAAATTGCCAACAAAAATAAAATTGTTGTAAATTATCGACAGAAAATCAATTTTTGTCAGTAACATTAATGGTATATTTTTCATTTAGTGGCGGTAGTAATATCCGTTGGTAAATATGAAGGGAAATTATCTCGACAAAATTTTCAATGAATTTTAGCAACAATATAAAATTCCCTTCGATAAGGCAGGAATTGTTGGCAAAATAAAAAAGTTAATGAGTTTACTGATGAAAATTTTTCCATTGGTAAATTCCGTCGGTAAATTTTGAAGGCAAACGTCATCGTCTGCTTCGACTTCAGCATTTAAAAGTAAATCAAAACGACGACATTTGGTTTAACACCAAATAACGTCATTTTGGTTTACATTTAACTCACCTAAAAGCTGCTCCCCCTAACCTGCGTCTTCTTCTTCGTCTATTTTATCTCTTGTCTCGTGCAATTTTCTTCTCTATGGTTTCTCTATTGTGGACTCGTCTTCTGCACGTTGGCGTTTGTCTTCTCCGGCTACTGTCATCGTGTCCTTCAGTGGAGGTATTTTTTATAGCCACTGTCATTTGTTTTTTTATATATTGGATGAAAGTTAATTTGAGTATTTGATTACTTTCGTTTAATTATGTATTCTGTGATTAGAAAACAATTTTAAGGTATAAATGTTAGTGATAGAAGGGACATGACCTAATTTTAGTTGTGATGTTGAGATAAATTTCTGATACAAGTAAGGTGTTTGATAAAATGCTTGTTATGTTGATATTTATTGTATGAGAGTGTTCCACGTAATTTAAATTGATAAAAATCTATTCCTTTAATGATGGGAGTGTTATAACTTTGATACAAACGTGTATAATGAAAAAATAAATCATTCCTACATTAAAAAAATGATTTTTGATGGTTTAGTGTATTGTAGTGGAGCTTACGAGAGAGTGGTATTTTGATCGTGAATTAGAAAACAAAAAAAATAGCTTATTAAAAGTTAAGGTTGGTTTATCAAGTGGAGGAGGTATAAAAGATAAGTTATTTGGCCAAAAAACATCAAAAAGTTACTTTGAAACTATATTCCATTATTTTAGATCAAGAGTTCACCACTCTTTGGAGATAAAGGAAGGATTCAACAATTCTTTGGAGAGTTTTAAAATTCAAGAACATGACTTCTTTATATTGTTTTCTTTATGTTTTTTATGTTGATATTCTTTATGTGTTTATGAACTAATATTGATATAGATTTAAGTGGGAAAAACCTAAGATGTAATATACTCTAATTGATTCTTTGGTTTAATGAAATTGTAGTTTTATTGTGATTTATTCATGCTTTTACATTTATTAAATCGAAGGAGCGAAGGTGAAAGATTCATTATTAGATTTAAAAATTGAGATTTGAGAGTTGAGATATATGTTTAGATCATAACATGAATAAAGAGAATCAAGTATGAGCTATTTAAAAGAAAGCCACAAGATCTTTTTAGATTAGGGTAAAATCTATCAGAGAGTTTATAGAATGAATTAAATTATTTTTAGGTTTTCTAGATTCAAAAAGGATTTTGGT
>JAOTJB010000006.1:23017723-23030710 GCA_027123815.1 Erythroxylum minutifolium | reverse complement strand
AAACAAATAATTTTATGAAAGGAGAAGTATACTTCACCTGTCCTTATTTATTGATCAAGATTTAGTGATTTACACATTTTATTGTCGCATTTGGCAACGAATTAGAAAATAAATTGAAATCTCAATGGCATTTTACCTTCTTCCTTTGATCTCTTAGTGCACAAAGCGATTCTCCATTCTTGATATAATATTTATTAATATCTTCTCTTTTTGAGAAATTAAAATGAATTGTATTAACTAACACCATGATAAAGGAATAAAAGAGGACACTACAACAAAAATTACATATATATGACTACGAAAACAATTGTCACCAAAAATTCCAAAATCGCCGTTAATAATAATTAGGGAAGATTTATATTCGTCGCCAAATCTTGTAGATGAAAACTATAGGCGACGTTTTTCTCTAATCGTCAATAATAAGTTTTTCCTTCGCTTTATTTTTGTAGTGAAAACTATTAGCGACATTTTGAGAAATCGTTATCAATATCTTTTGGCTACGCTTAGTTTTCATAGCTAAAAATTATTAGGTACGTTTTCAGAAACGTAGCCAAAAGTTTTTAGCTAAATAATTTTAGCTACATTTTTAAAAACGTGGTCAAAGGATTTTAGCTACATGTCTAAAAGCGTAGTCAAAAGGTTTTGCCTACATTTTTGAAAACGTAGCCAAAAAATATAGTCAAATTTTTAATATACAATTTAATGAAATAATAAATACAGAGACCAATTTACAAATTATAAATGATGAGATTACAAAAAAAAGTACAATGTAACTAGGACAACTAGCTAGGTTTGTCCATATCAATGAGAGCATCTTCGTACCTCAGCCATCATTTATGAAAGATATGTTATAAGAATCATGAAAGCAACTTTAAGATCGATAGAGTTCCACTAAATGTCCCATCAATTGGGAGGTTTTACACAAGAAGCTGTGCATATGTTGCTAAAGATTAATGAGATTGTCATAGAAAGGATCTGCAAACATCTACAAAGGAAGCAACAAGAGTTGTGATAGGAAAGAGGGAAGATGACAACAGATAGGGGTGATTATTTTGTTTTCAATATGTGGTAACTAACTATTAAAACCAGACCTTCATTAGGAACCCCACCAAGGCCTTTCATAATCTTCCCATCATCTAAAGTAGAGAACATAGTAGAACCAATAACAGAGCGTAATAACTTGAAGGTTCATTTGAATATAATATCAACTCCATCCACATATAGGCCCAAAAAAATATCACACCAAAAAATGAACTTAAGGTAATAAATTCTTTGATGTAACGGGAAGCTACTACAACAATCTAGTAAAGCCAGAACCTAAATTAGGGGAACATAGAAGGGGCTCAACATGAACTTATTTTATCTTTCAAAACTAAAATAACGTAATTTTTTATGGTGGGGAATAAGATTCCATGTCTAACAAAATGATAAAGAAAACACACGCAATAAGGGGTGAATTGTGTGAAAATTTTGTTTCTCAATTTCTTTTAATTCGTATAATAAATAGATCCTAACTAACGAATAAAAACAGTAGGAGCTTGTTAGCAAATAATGCTTTTTAAACGACAGAAGCCTGTTAGGTGATAGGAGCCTTTTGTGGGATAGGACCCTACTTAAATGAAAGGAGCCTACTGAATGATAAATCCTATTAAAACAATTTAAAAATAGAAGGTGCCTGTTAAAACTGAAAGAAATCTCTTACAAGTTGAAAATAGAAGGAGCTTCTTATAAAAGTGAAGAGGTCTCTTATTAGAAAGAACCCACACATAATATAAGGAAGAAATTCAAAAGGTAAAGAGAGAGAGAAGAAGGATGTAGTCGATTTATACTAGTTTGGCTGACAACCCAAGCTTTCCCAAGTATCCAACTCGAGTATTTTAGTATAAGAATCTGAGTATTAAATCTGATGAGCCTCTCTAAGCTCACAAGTACATAATTTTCAAGATTCTCTAACCTTCCATACTCAAAGTATGTAACAGGCTTCTAAAAGCTCATAAAAGAATAAAATTTAAAATCAAAAGTAAGTTCTCAAATAACAATTTCTCTCTTGATAGAGTGATTTCACTTTCTAAAGCACAATAAGAATAATATGACTCTCAAGAATATAGATGCTGCTCAAATGTTTCGAAAGCTTGTGTATGCTTATTGCTTCACAAATGTTAATGCTTTTCTTTAAATGGTCAATTTATTTAACTAGTCATTGCTTCATCTTAATTCTGAGTTGACTTTGGATTTTCAATATCATTTCTACTGGAACAAAAATATCCGAAGCTAATTGTGCATAAAGATAAGATCCTCCCAGATGTTAATAAGGAAGTTTACTAAGAAGGTTCCTGTAAAGAAGGAAGTAATTTTTCCATGATTTTATTTCCTTTAAAAATACCGTTATCTATATAAGGAAATAAATCCAATTTCAATTTTGAAACATTATATAATTATCATCAAAATCATTAATATAAACCTTGAGCTAACAAATCTTTCCCCTTTTGATGATGATAAGGAATAATAGATATATTTTTCAAAATTTAAAGAGATAATAGATGATTTTGAATAATACCCGTGGCTTTTATATGTTCAGACATAATTAGAAGGAACTTGTCTCTTAAGAAAGGAACTTATAGTTTATATATCACAGATTTTCATAAGTTCAACAGCAGAATCAATCACATATATAATTGAGGTAGTATTAAGAAATATATCATCATATATGTAGAAATATGCAAAATATATATCAACATAAACTCTCACCATTTGTCATTATCAAAAAAGAATAGAGTATGGGTAGGACGTGAAATAAAATAGAATGAAATATGATGAAAAAATCAATTGACATAGTCAGTAAAAAGTTTTCTTAAGGAGAATTTGTAAATACAGGAATTGGTTTTGGAGGCTATCAATTCGGTCGTGCAATTGATCCTGATTAGAGTAAATTTCCCTCAGTTTTTACAAGATTAGGTCAATTGTACTTTAGAGTGGGACAGAGATTGACTTTGTGGGGTTGGACTTAAGATACCTATAGCTCTTTTTTGACTTCTTTTCAATCCACATACTGTCCTTCATCTTGTAACCAAATTGGTAAGGAATGGAAGAATGAAACTTTGCTGGTTCATATCGATTCAGGTTATCAAACAACACTCCAAAATATAAAAAATTCTTAATTAGTAGCATTCTATAAGGTAGACCACTAGTTGTGTTATTGTGACTTCCCTCTTCTACCATGAACTTCAGGATCATTGCTGGGAGATTCATCTTATTTCCCTTTAACAAATTGTAAACCACATACATGTATAAGAGACGACACCTCTCTACTGAACTACTCCTTGGAAAAATGGAGGTAGTTAAAATGGATTCAAGGCATCTTGGCAGAAGGTCCCAGTGTTTGCACCAAAGTCTCACATCATAGGCTTTTTCAGTATTCATACAAATGAAGTTCACTACTTCTCCCAGATCAATGTCGATAATTTCTCATTTATGACATGGAAGGTCTATTATACCTTTAGGAATTACATTCAAAATGTTTCATAAGATTTCCTCTATAACTAGAATCTCACAATCGCATACCCAAAATATGACTACCAGTTTTCTATCAATTTCTTCCTTTCTCATATGTGTGTAAAAACATTTGACCAGTTCACCACACATAGTTTCATCCAAGCTTAAGAAATTCTCCCAACCAACATCAAGAAAATATGGAGTGATGGGAACACCTATATTATTGAATGAATGGAGAGGCAAGATACGTCCAGCTACCACCTTTCTCTTCTTGTATCACATCTTGTATCGTGCTTCAGCCTCAATTGACTAAAATAACTTCACTGGTGTTGAAACCTCTCCCTTATGAAGAATGGTTAGTTTCTTAGAATTTGTTCTTTTGGCATTAGGGATTTCTTCAAATAAAGCCTCTTCAAGGAATAGCTTATTCCTTGTAATGACATCCTTAATATTTTCTTCGGCCAAAGGCCCTTTGCCTTTTATTTCTTCCCTTTTTCTTTTCTTTGATTATTCTTTTTCTTTTTCTTTTGTCTCAGCAGTTTTTTTATGGGGCTTGTTTCTGTAACATTTCCTCTAGTCCGTGTTCTTCTTCCCAACTAAGAAGGTTCTTAATTTGAACCATCATCATTTATTAACCAGTGCACTTCATGCACTTTCTCCTCTTTATGACTAGGTTTAGGATTTGCGAAAGTTTTTGGAGTAGGAATAGGTAGGGAGAGAAGAGGTATATGGAATCTCACTTTTTTCAGTAACTCCCCTTTATTGAAAGTCTCCTCTTATTCTTCTTCACTTTCTTCTTTCTTTTCTTCTCCCTTTTCTTTTCCTTCTTCTTCTTCTGATTTATAATCATATTATTTTTCGATTGTTTCTTCTTTGTCATCTAAAAAGGAATTAGGATAATCTAGAGACAATATAGCAACAATCTTCTTTTTCTTTTCTTTTAGAGTCTCCTGACTAGGTATTTCTAAAGTTAGAGCTTTGAGGAGACAGAAACAGGTTAGGTAGTAGTGTCTAGAGAACCTACCATGGGAGACAAAGATGAGGAATCACAAGCAAAGGTTTGTTCATGATGAGGTGTTTCGCCATGGCTAGAAGTTGAAGCCAAAAATTTCTTCTATCTTTTTGATTTTGTTCTTGCCATTGTAAATGAGTTTGGTGAAGTTTAAGAGAAAAGAAAAGAGGCAATAAAAATGTAGAGAGTTAGGGTACAGAGAGAATAAGCGATGCAGATGAGAATGACAGAGACGAGAGAAGTTTGCTTGAGGTATACTAAGTGATTCCTGAGCGTTGATCTCGTGAGAGGATTAACAGATGTACAGGCCAGAAGAGGAAGCGCAATCAGTTGCGTATCTTCTGATAGACGAATACATGGAGTTGTCAAACTACATGTGCATTTATGAAAAGGCTAAAACGACGCCATGAATGACTCCCTATTTTCAGGACACGTGTCACCTAGAATGTCAACTTGAGAGAAGCCTTCTAAAAAGGAAAAGGAGGCTTTTAATCTAGAAGAAACCTACTAACCTAAGAGGAGACTTCTAATCTAAGAGGGGCTTTCTAAATTCTAAGGAGCCTACTAAACTTAGAGAGAGTTTCTAAGGAATCAGAATAGAAGGACCTTGCTAAACGAAATGCAAAGACAAGTAGTAGAGAATATTCATATAAAAATAATATCAAAGATATTTTGCATATACCAAGCTCTTTTCTTAACACGCAAAATCTATCTTCAGGGAGTCGCTTGGTGAAAATTTAAGCTACTTGATTCTCAGTATTAACATGTAAAAGATCAACAGTTCCTTTTAAAATATTATCTCTAAGAAAATGATGTTTGATTTTTATATGCTTAGTCCTATAATGATGCATAGGATTTTTAAAAAGATTTGTAGTACTAGTATTATCACATAAAAACATTTTTCACGAGCTTTTAAGCCTAAGAGCGAAATTTCAAAAAAAAAACTCTTTTTATCCTTTCACGTATGTTATCATGTAGTACCCGACTCTTGCAAGATACGTACCTGACATCCTGAGTGATGTCTGAGAACATACGCCGTGAGGGTGGCATGCTAGCACAATCAATCAGTCGAACACTTGAAACTCATTACAAATTTAAAAAAAAAAAACTCACTCGCCTGTGCGGAAATCAATAATCAAATTCAGGCCCATACTTTTATTTCATATAACTCGAAATCACAATTATTGACACTCTTTAATCAATTTCATTTACAAAACATTTCCAATTTTAAAAGTTATTACATCACAAATCATTTACTAACATTTCCCATTTGGAAAATTAATATAAACAAAATGTTCAAAAACAAATTGTATGGAAATTCGGAATATACAAATTGATAAAAAATAAGAAAGTACAAATGCAGATGCGAACTGATCCCAAACTCTATCTATTACTCAAATGCATTGTCTGTGCTCCCGTTAGCCTAACGGGTAACTCTTCTGAGCCTGAAAAATATTGTAAATTTTGGGTGAGTTTTACGAACTCAGATGAGGTAACCATCATCGATGGTTCACTCAATTCATGCATCACATAACATATAATTCACATCTTTGCATATATACAAGTATCACATAACTCTCATAACTACATTAATTCATCATATAGCATCAATTAACACCTTATTCATTTATTTCACATTTGAACTATTTAAATAGTACATTTCAATCATTTAAACATACATATCAAATGCAATGCAATGCTCATGAGACTCACTTTCAATTGTTATTATTGTGACCGAGTGCCTATAACTGTCCCGTATCTATTATAGATACAAGGCTCATTAATAACTGTCCCTTATCTATTGGAGATACAGGGCTCATTAATAACAGTCTTTTATCTGTTGGGGATACATGACTCATTTTACATAGTGAGCCTTTGCTCTTAATCACTTTCTAAGCTTTAAGCTCTTTTCTACTTTCTGAGCTTTAAGCTCTTTTTTAGTGACTACTCTGGTCATAACGGCTTTTACATTATTATGCATTCTTGTAATGAAATGCATCAGTCATATATGCTCAATCAGTCACTTTATTTCAATTTACACATTCACTTTCACATGTCATCGGACCTTGTTCTGGCATTCAACATTTAAGTTGAGAAAACGTATTTATTTCATCATATTCACATATAAGGAGCACTTCAATTATCACGTTCATTCATCAGAATCATCAGACCTTCGTTGTCTGGAATCAACACAATCAAATCACATTCATTCGATAATACAAACGTAATATAAAACAAATAATTAATTGAGTGAGATCGTCTAGGTTACTCATAGTACACTCCAAATTAGCATTAGCTTCTATGATCCAGAAGCATCTGGATGCGGAGTTCTATCCTATGTATCAATATCATATAACACCCATTTACACACATTATTAATTACACAATCATATAAACACCCAATCACATACATATGTATATGCGTTGTGTATAATGCTTGCTCAATGACAATCCCGGGTATCTTTCCATTATTCCCATCACATAATCATTCATATTTTCAAACTCATATAAGTATAATTTATACCTATGGTTTATACCTCAATAAAATCATAAAAATCGGAATTCATAACTCACTCCATCAAATTCAGAATTTTCATATAACAACTTTCGGGTTAACTTTACAAGTTCTTTTCGATAGAGAAAATGAAGTAATTTAGGAGCAATGTTTTCTAGAAAATTGTTCCCCATTGTCTTAAGTTCTATTGACACTAAAATCATTCAATTAGATTCAGTATTCCAAAAGTTATACTCCAAATAATTCAGACTGTTCTTTGAATTGTAATAGTGTCCTGTACTCAACTTCTGTCTAGAAATTGAAACTCGAAATTCTGCATACAAAATATAGTCTTATGTCTCTAGTTTACTTCAAATTAAGAATCATTCCATTCGGATAACTATAGAACTATATATCATCAGAAAACAGAAATATGTTCATTAAAAACAAATCGCCCTCTTATGCCTCTCGGGTCACGATAGCGAGACCATCTTCAGCGTAGCAATCGCGACGTGTCGCAATCACGACATCCTTGTTCAACCAGCAGAGTCGCGATCACGACTTCTTCTTCTTCTTCTTCTTTTTTCGAACTGTAAATTTTCTCCTCTCTTCTCTTTTTTTATTCACATATAACAACATCTATAACTTATAATAACCCCATTTTTGTCTTTCATAAGGCTCAACAAGCTCATAAACATATCAAAACTTAAAGATTAATAACTCAAACATCAAAACCAAAAACTCAGACATGTACTCTACATGCCTTCTTTTTTTTTCCTGAAATTTTGACATATATAAACTATCATTCTTTTCACTGATTTTTTTTCTCACATCCTACCATCACCCTCAACCTATCCTTGAACTTAAAAACTCATTTCATTGTCCATACGAATTTAAAAATAGATTGGTCATGGTGTGCAAAAGTCACGGGTGTGACTTTCATATCTCACGCCAGTGAGAGATGAGACAAAGCTGAAGTTGGTTCTGAAAAAAAAAAACAGAGCATATATACATGTCAACCTTAACTCTCATAAATTTCTACCCTCTTCATATACACGTTTCACTTGCTCTATAAACTCGAAAAATCCATTCACTGCTATCTCATTACATCAGATCCTTAAAACTCAAAACACAAAAGCATACTTAATGAACTTGTCATTGCTACATTCTCCAGAACACTCATCTTCATATTTTCCAAAAACACTTATCTTCAAATTTTCCAGATTATACACCTAACACAATTTGTACAAAGATCACTTTTCCTACTTCTATACTCTTCATTCTTAACTCTATTTCCAACTCAATATAGTTCATAACCCAACTTATGATCTATATTTGATCAATAACTCAAAACAGAGCATGTGTATATACTATTCATTATCAATTTTTTGCACTCATCCTTACACCATTATGAAGATCATTCTACCTCTAAAACATCTCTAAAGATTATTTCCACAAGACCTTATAACATATTGATCATCAAAATCGAAAAATCAACAATCCACATTTTTATACTATATTCTCGGAGAACATGAAAAATGTCTATTTTTTCTTATGATTATGAAATGCACACAATTCCCCATTTTTATCTCATAAATAATCAACTCAGAAGGATTCACAGATACATACTTGATAAAGCTCCAAAATCTTCAACAATCTCAAGAAACCCTAATTCTTCATGCAACAAAGTACATCATCTCTAAGGTGGTTTAAGTTAGGCTTTTCTTGAGGCAAAAGATTTAGATCTGAAGTAAGAGTAGAAGGCTAGATGAAAGTAGATGAACCTTTGGAGACAAGAGTAGAAGGCTAGATGAAAGTAGATGAAGCTTTGGAGACGGTTGGGTGATTCAAAAATCAAAAAAGAGAAAGTTTGAGAAGAGAGTTATGAAACAAGATAAGAACTAAGTTATGAACAACAGTAACTTAGTCTATTTTAAAAGGGACGAGATTTGTCTTTTATATAACCAAATAATAATAATAACCTAACTACGTGACACTTTTCACTTATCTATCTTCCAAGCTTTGACTAGTTTTAACCAATAAACCTAGTCTAGTCATCTTCAATTTTACTCCAAATGTCTCCAAAATTTTCACTGCCATCTTCTTAAAGATTCCCATAGTTGTCTATATATTCATTATCACAAATTCTTATTTCTATTTCTATTTGTCAATTTATTAGCCATTAGACATTTTCCATGTCTAGAAATACCCAACATTTTTGAAAATATTTCCTAAAATTCTCCAAAAATTTTGAGTCAATAAATATACTCTCTAAATCAATTCTTAACACATATAAACCACCATTCCAAAAATAATTACATTTATAGATTAATTATACCTGAAAAATGTCAAATGAGTGTATGTAGAATCATTGTAATGGGTGTAAAAATTCAAATGCACATGTGTGTATGCTAACATTATACATGAGCATGAAATGCATTTTTCTCAATCTCTTTTTGATCTCACATATACCAAATTTTAAGGTTCTAATCCTTAGTATGGAAATAGGATGTTACATTTCTCCCCCTTTAATAAATTTTGTCCTCGAAATTTTTATCTGATTGATCTGAAAGGTAGGGGCATTGTTTCCTCATATTCTCTTCCGTTTCCCATTTAACTACATCACTTGAATAACTTCTTCATCTTGACTATAGTCAATGGAATCACTTAGTCTTTTAGCACTTATTCTGGTATCCCACTATCATAACTGTTTCCTCAATTATCTTTGATTACTCATAATTTCACTTTAAGTATCGATAACACATATATTGGATCATAATGGTATTTCCTAAACATATCTGTGTAACACCGTGTGAATCTGATACATCTTTTATTGGTAATACTAACTCCTACATCAATGATCATATTCTCAATAACTTCATAAGGACCAATTATGTCAGGCCTAGTTCTACCTTTTCCTCATATTAACATAACTTTCCATGTCAATACTCTCAGAATTATTTCATTTTTCACTGATAATTCACATCTCTTTAGTGTTAATACACTTAACTCTTATGTCCACCTCACTATCTTCCATACCTTCGGTGTTGATCCATTTGACTCATTTATCACTCTTAAATCAATTATGGCCTTCAACCATTGTTAGGTCTTATTCATCCAAATATAAAGGCTGATGACTCTATCTGTCGTATAATGCCTCATACAATGTCCTACCAATACCACTGTGATAATGATTTTCATCATCAAATTATATCAGAATTATATATTGATCTCATGTTCCTAAGAACTTCAAAATATAAGTTCTAAGCATATTCCCAACATTTAAGATTGTTGGAAATTCCAACATTCTATCAGGCAATCACTTGATTCTACATTCTTAGCCATTAAGAACTATTTTAGCATATTCCTACTAGGATGTATAGCATAGGTTACCATTTGTACTTTCTCCAAAAATATCTTTTCTCAATTTATCTACATTGGATACACTTACTTTTTACTATAATCATATAATATCAATTTTCCTATTCAAACGCAAAATTTGGATTCATTTTCAATTTCTCAGTAAGATTCACAATTTCTGAATCCTCACTTTGGGATTTTCTATTCCATTTATGAAAACTAACCTTAAATTTCCTGTAGCCAATAACACTTCATTTTGCCCCAAATTTTAACTCAATATTCTATGCTCTTTACTTCACTAGGTTTGGTAACCTCAATATCTGGATTTTTACTATTCTGTTATTGAATTTTATGCTCAAGCATCAGATACAATACTATCTTTACTGGATAATACTAATTTATACCATCATATTCTTTCAATAATTCTATCCATTGTCTCTGTCTTATATTTAATTCTTTCAAACTCAATAAGGGCCTCAAACTTTAATGATATGTACATTTATATATGTCCAAAATGTTTCACTGTACATATTATGTCCTCAAGCTCTCAAGCAATCACGATTGCAACACATTCAAAATCTTGTATTAAATAATCAACTCATGAGACTTGAATTGTCTCAAAGGATAAGAAATCACTTTAGTATGCTGCATTAAATTGCATTCGAATCCTTGGTGTTAGCTCAAAATCTCCAATTCCACACTATATAATTAACATCGGTCTTATAATTTCTCAAAATTCTTATTACATTAATCACTCATACAATTTATACATTTGTCCTTAGACATTTTTGTCAAAGGGCTAAGATCAATAAAAACTCCCTGACAATCTCTAGTGGTATCTAACATACAGCTAATTCCAGAGAACTCCAAATCTCTTATATATATGCCTTGGAATTTCTCACTTCGTCATTACTTCAATTTTCTTTGGGTCTTCCAATATGCCATGTTTAGATATTATACGACCTAACATTTTATTTGATCAAGCAGATTCACTCTTATTGAACTTGGCAATAATTGTTTCTACCTTCATGATATGTAAGACTTACCTTAAGTATTCAAAATATTCTCCTCAACTTTATGAATACATTCATTAAATAATCTATGTCATAGTCACTAATTGATTTATGCAAAAATTGGGACACTTTATTCTTTAATGCCGTATTACTATCGAGGGCATTGTTAACTCAAACACATGTAGCCAAAACTCAACCTGCCTATGATTAGTTCTTGTAATTCCTTAAGGGACAAATTCCTCAATGAGGTAGTATCATCCCATGTTATTATCAATCTCCAAATTGACTTCTTTCCTCAAATGATTTTCTCCATTCATTCGATTTCCTCTGATTTCACATTGACTTATTCTAATGTTTGTTCATTCATACTAGTTTCTCAACTCATTTCAATTTATTTACAATCTTAACTTTCGGTGTTGGAAACATATTCATCATATCTAATTTGTATCTCCTGTACATATTTGCAGAGAATATAATATGGAACTAAGTTCTCCTCACATTAGCAATAATGCCACCTCAAATTCAGGAATCCAATCACATAGTTGGATACTTTACATCAATCATAATGCATACACTCTCAGTGACATATTCTACATTTTATGCTTGTGTCTCTATTAGGAATAGGACTCCAATACTCACTTTTGAATCATTACATATTCATTTCTGATTTGTTCCTTTATTGATCATTCTTAATATAAACTATCTGATCTGTTTAACCTAATTCAGTGAAATTCGAAGATTTCTTGCTACTAACATCTATACTGTTTATGCAATCTATATCAATCAATTGTTTCCATCATTGCTTATTAGCTATTTTTAGTAACTCAAGAAGATCAATTTCTATCATTTCTTACACGGTCATAATGTTCTAGTCATCAAAACTCAATGAAGTACTAGACATGATTACTGTCGCATATGCTTAGGTGTGTGCCATTAAGGTCCTCCCATTCTCTCCATAGATTTATTTCCGATAGATCACCAATTATCTTACAATAGTAATAATTTGATCTCAATTGATCCTAGATAACATTTCTCCCTTTATTCCTTCCCAAAATCGGGGTATCCCTGCCAAGATCGTTACAAAAACCTATTTTTGTTAAGCCAACATCATGTCCTGCTCTTTCTTCCTCGCAATAACACACATACTAACATCAATTCTACTCCAAATTTTTCCTCTTTTTTTAGAATTTACCTATTCTAATGCTACGCCATTTCATAATAATTCAACTACCATATTAATTGCCTTCACTCTTCCCATTTGATTCATCATCTTTTTCTTAATCTCATGCATACATAAAATCCTATCTTGTATGCATTCCTAACTTTCTCCTTACATATATATCATTCATCTCATGAAAAGTCATTTATGTCTATTTCATTCCCCTTTGATTCCTTCCTCATTTCAATCTCATTTTCCTATTGTCATTTATTTCATCTTCCATATATATATCCTCAATCTATTCAGAATTATAGATGCATAATCATCATGAAATTCTAATCTCAATATGACAAACATATTCTTATGCTAAATCATAACTATTATCACATTTATCTGACATTCATTTCAAGTCCAAGTTTAACCTCTCAAGGTCATAGAAAATTTTATTTTCTTTCAA
>JAOTJB010000006.1:22988053-22999878 GCA_027123815.1 Erythroxylum minutifolium | reverse complement strand
TGGATTGCTGCTGAAATTAGGATATGTAGATAAGAACTTTTCTAAAGTAATTAAAAAATCATTAATTAAAGTAAGAATCAAATTCTACACCGAGAAGTTATAGAAATGTGCCTCTATTTGCTTGGGAAAATGAGATTATTGAACATTTACTTTTCTTGGTGAACTAAACCGCTACAATTTCCTTCAATCACAGAGTAAACCTACAAAAGAGATATGGCCGGACATTTAACACATCAACATTTCTGAAGGTACAACCACAATGCGATTAAATGAAGGAAAATTGTGTCATGCCATCTTTAGAAGATTAAGGAGATGCCCAGATAAAAGATACATAGACCTCTAAAGTAAAAGATAGATCCCTCATCTGCCCGTTTAACCATTTCAATTTGTCATATCCTATTTTACATTGGTCCATACATTGATGCTCGTCAATCTTGTTCTTCTCTTCCGACATATTAATTTCAAAATAGAGGCCAAAGAAAAGTCACGGCCGTGACTTAACTTGCACGGCCACGCAAGTGCAAGTTGAGATTCCTCAATTTTTAATCAAACAAAATCAGGAAGAATGAAGAAGAATGCAAAAGAAAAAAGCTACACTATATTATGAAATCAAAAGATTACAATTACAAAGTAAACATCCGTGTCGCAAGAAGAATTTTAATTGGGTTATTATACAGAGGAAATCCACATGGAGGGACTATTTTTCTCAGTGACAACCTGGAGAACACCAATAAATTTATAATATCAAATTTCGCATTATCACGTCATTTCAAACTTATATTTCTTAATCTAATATGGTTTACAGTTTTGCGCCGCCTGAGTCACCCTTTCATTGTCACATTTAGCCAATACTCCAAGTACAGTTGCGTCTATCTAAGGAATTTTTTTAAATCACTACCAATGCTTCATTTTCATTCCTAGTCCCCTTTCTTTTAATATCTCCAATTTAGGAATTTCAAATTTTAAATCAATATTTTTTATCTACGACTATCCCTGCATTTTCTCTATCATTCTATGATCCCTAATTCTATGATAGAATGACAGAAGGCAATATCACAGAATATATTCATGACTTAATTTGTTTAGCTTAATATTGTAATCGTTCGTAAAAGTCACACAATTTGATGTGGCTGAGATTCGAGAATATGAGTATTACAAAGTGTAGGAAGGTGGCGAAGAGAGACGAGATGGTGAGAGGAGTTCCTTCCTTAGTGTTGAAAAGAAGGAGAATTTCTAAAATTTTTTGGTTTTGTGAGAACGAAGATGACAAGGAGGAGGACGTCGGCTAGGGACCGGCTAGGGTCGGCTTGGCTTATAAGTCACAAATTTTGGAAGAATAACAAAGCTTGTAAAATTTAAGAAAAAAAAACAATATATTTCAATTGGACAGAGTTAGACAGAGGATCTCGACTTTGAACTCTCAAGATAAGTTGATTATTTCAGTCTTATGAAATAGTAGTCATCTAGGTGAAGCGTAATAGATCTCTCATTTTCTCCAACGACAAAACAAAGTCACATGATGCTTCTTGATCAATACGATGTAAATAAAAACACTTACTCCGACAAAAGATAGGTTAATTCAACTATATAAACAAAGTGATTAGATACAGAAGAAAAAATATCTCTTCAGCGTTAGATAGTTCACTTACGTTATCTATATAAGCATGCAAATGAAATGGAGAAAGTTCAATTAGCAAGAGTAGCTGTGCGACAACAAAGCACAACATCAATAGAAGATGGACCACCCCACCACGAACAATATTTGGGAACAAAGGAGCTATTTGTATAACTTATCTTTAACCTCCAAAGTTGCATATTAAACCTTTATCCTTGTGCAATTTCAATCTTAAATTTTTAAAGCATTCAGTTTCATTTTCTAACATTTTTAAAATAAACTTTGAATAAATGAAAAATAAAAGATATTTATTTTCATCTGTTTAGTTTCAGGTTAATTTTATTAAATTTTAAAAATAAGTTACTATTGTGTAATATAATAAGATCTAAGTGACTTATTTTAAAAAATTAAAATTATTAATATTTTCGTATCATAATAAGACTCGAATAATTTATTTTAAAAATTCCCTAATCTAACTTAAACTTTTGATTAGTTAATTTTGAAACCCTAATTGACACAAAAAAAGAAAAAGAGTTTCACATTAACCTTCCGGGATACTTTATCAAATTTGTTGAACTAGTTACTCGGCGTCTCCCACTTCAACTTGGCCATCTAGCATTTCATGCTCCTTTTAAAATAACTGCTTAATTTGCTCCAGTGGCTTCTCTTTCGTCTTAGCAACAAATCTGTAGACAAAGACAACTGAAAGAGTTGAAACTGTCGAGAAAATAAAGGATGTTCCACCAAGAAAAATTCCCCTTGAAGCGGAAAGAAAAGATACAGCTGCCAAGCCACTACACACTTTGTTACAACCTGCACCAACTGCATTTGCTTGAGCGCACATCACTGGAAGAAAATTTTCATTTGTGCTTAAATATAAGTTGGTGTCATCTAAAATGAATCATTGCTTTTAACATCCCTTATAATTCCTTGCGTCTCCAATTCTTATTGTCATTTCCCTGAAAAGCTTATTTTGGATATATGGATACTTGGCCAAGTTTGCCATGATCCAGTCCTATGCCGTGGATGTACAATCCGTATCATGTCCATGAATTCATTGCATAATGAAATCATTTCCTCTTCTTTAAGCTTCCTTTTCTCATCCACAAGTTGCTGGTTGAACAAAATGTCAATGCAGCACGAAACATGCTCCTCCTTCTTTTGGCAGTCTTCATTAGCCTTATTTTGTTGTCTCTCTTTGTTAATCTTCTTCCTTGCTCATGATCATTGCAATTGTGCTGAAATATGGCAATTCAAAATTAAAAATATAATGATTATAAGACTAATATAAATTAAAATTAAAATTACCTCAACTTCACTATATTACATGACAGTAAAGTCTATTAATTAATTTTTAAAAACAATAAAAAATATCACATCATCAATGATAATATTTAACGGACAAAAATTTAATTCCGTTTAATATTTCTTTCATTTAATCTCTATTTTAAGCATTTTAAACATATTAGAGTTAAAATTAAACACTTTATAATGTAAGAATCCAAATTAAATTATAATGAGAATGATAAAGTTTAAGATACATTTTTGTTCTTTACAGATAAAGAGTTATAAGTTGGAACCGGAAATCTCCTTTGAATTAAATCCCATAATTGAAATAAAAAAAGAATTTATATAATTTTACCTTACAAGAATAGAATTTAGAGAGTGAGCTTGAACAATTTGCTCCTTTGTAACTATAAAGTCAAAAGTTCAAGTCGACAAAACAGTTAAATATAAAAGGAATACTGCATACATTACGACTCTCCATATTCCCACAAAGGAAAAAACCTCATACACTGGTATACATTGACATTACCTTACAATAAAAGAATTTCTCATGTAGACACTATCTGAGGGCGTAAGTAGGAGTATTACCCTATTGTTGGACTCAGTTTTAGCTTAGATAACTTGTGTTAAGACCTAATAAATAGTGATAAGACCTTTTATAATATTCTTCTTAACTCTAGGCCACTTATTTTGCCTTGGCTACTCACTAGAATATGTACTCCTTTTAAAGTTATTAGAAGATATAATTTGTTAATAATCATTGGACGGTATAGATAGCAATGCTAAAAATAACTAATGCGATTGCAACTTCTAAAGGAATGCTTAAGCCCTGGAAAGTCGTCATTGTTAGATTCTTCTTTTCATTAAAACGATGGAATTCTAAAAGTATACGTAAGTCCACCAACATTCATTGCATATTTACTCCAATCCCTTCGCATCAATCTATTAAAACTGCTTGTTGCTAGGCGGGAATCAACCTTTCATTATATGACCAGACAGCTCACTGGATATATATCCTAATAAACTACAAGTCCAAAAGTTTGGAAAAAACAATGTCAAACGAAATACAAAAAGATTTCTTTTTTCCTTTTCGAATTCCAGGGAAAAAAAATGATCACGTAAAGCATCTATCCAAAAATTTGAAAACACAGGATTTCCCATTTTCCAAATGAAAAAGTTGATATGTGAAGTTAAGAGACTAATCATAAAACATAGCTATACAAGATTCTAAAGTAATGTCAAAGTGTGAATAGTGAAAATCATGTATATGAACTTAAATGTATTGTTGCAACGGCAAACTGAATAAACACATATATCTCTAGGCAGATGAAGTATACATGTAATTCATTCAGATAACAGGAAGACCACAAGAATCCTGCAAGCGTCACAAAATTGATACCAAAAGTGTTACTCTATTAAATACTGATTCTCATGACGCTCCAACTTTAGGAGCTTTGTTGGCTCGACCTCTTCCAAAATCATTTCTATCACTTTCTCTAGACCGAGGATGCTTACCGCCACCCTTATGGAACTTTCCTACCCTGAAAATAATGCAAGCAAACTTAGGACATTTATACCATCATGTGAATGAGCTCCAAGCCTAACGAGGCTTAAAAACGTTGAACAACTCAAATCAAATTAAACTTGATACATTACACATATCCTAATACAGACCTTCCTCGGTTACCCCTTTCCCGATGCTTTTCTTGATTACCACGAAGCAGGCTCCAGTATTCCTTTTCTGCCTCGCCTAATAGCATAAGTAAACAAAGGATTAGCACTCTATTGGAGCCCAGATTATTACTATATGCTACTGATAGAAAAAGGAAAAGATTCAAAAATCAGTGGCAATATAAGAACCCAAATGCAGGTGAAACCCATTTGATATTCACCCCCCACCCAAAACTGATAAAAATAGGATCAGTAATCAAGTGCTTATACACAAAGTTGTCGCTTCAGACTTGATTGATATTGTTGCAAAAATGATGAGAACAAGATAGCTATTTCTATTTTCAAGTATCAGAATACAATATAAGGAAACAGTCTCTGTATCTCTATCGGAGATGAGGGCATGACTGCGTACATCTTACCCTCCCCATATCCAGCTTAGGCGGGAATTTGGGTATGTTTGGTTAGGTTTGGTTAGAATACAATATAGTGAAAAATTGGTGCCATCTTGCAATAATCACACAATAAGCTCATACATGTTACTTAAACTGTATTCCATGAATCCATTGGTCCTGGAAAAGCAACCAATAGATTTGTTGATCCTTGAATAGCAAGCAAAAATGAATCCAGACCTTCCCTGAAAAGAAGTTCTATACCAGCGATGGTTTTGTAATAAGACAACCAACCCACCTCAAAGAAATAGAAAATGAATAACTTTGGCAAAAAGATAAAGGAGTACTCGTAACATAAAAGCCCCACTCCAATAACATCTTAAGTGCAGCTCAGTAGAGATTGTTGCCTACCAGTCACTGGTTCTAAAGTTGCAATGAAATTTTTCACAATCAGACCATCTTCTTTAGCTAGGACTGCTGCTGCACGAGCTTTCTGAGCAGCTTCAGGTTCTTCAAATCTAATGTATCCTGACATATCTCCAATCTTGAAATCAATGAACTGGAACAAGATCAAAATATACATGAGATATTTTAATAAAGATAATGATGCAACTTTGAATACCTGCAACAAAATAAAAAAGCAAGAACTACTCACTCCATTTGAAGTGATAATGAAAATTTAGTTTAAAAAAGGAGAAGAATTAGATACAATCTGAGCTTGAGCTTCATGATAAAGTATATAACCTACAAAGTTTTGATTTTGATAAATGTTATTATCAACTTTTAACAAGGAGGAAATAGATGAACTTTCAAAAGAGTAGGGGGAACCATCTACCTTTACAGTACCATATTTTCCAAAGACAGCCTTCAGATCCTCACGCAAAACAACATTCATATTGTTTCTGCAGACAGCAGGATTGAGTTTTTCCCCTTTCTCTTCACTGTTTTCAGTAGGATCAGTAGATAATTTATCTCCTGCTTTACTTTCACAGCCGTTGTCGTCCCTTTCCCCCCTTTCCTCTTCAATATTCATCTCAACATTTTCTTTGTCAGCATTAACATTTCCTACTACAGCTTCTCCATTTCCTTCAGTAGCATTTTCTGCAGTTGTATTCTCCAAAGAATTTGGCTCACTATCTGTTTTACTGGCATTATTGGTGTTCTCAACAGGCTCCTGAGCATTTTGTTCAGCTGAATTCCCAACTGACTTACCTTTCAATGTAAATGCAACAATCAAACCCTTGGGATAGCTGCGGCAGCACCAAGTGGAAAATCAGGTTAGACAGATAGGAACTACACTAGTTACAACACAAAGCATGTTTAGTTTCTTACTTTTCTTCTGGACTAGAACTTTTCTTATGATTGGAGCCCACTAAGGAGCGGAAACTTTGAACTTCTTCTGCTTCTTTATCTCTTTCTGCATCAAATTGCTTCCTGAGTAAACACGTTAGCATTAGAGGGTTTAATTCATGAACACTAATTATGGCAGCTTTGCACCAAATTTGTTATGGACCTCCAATGCTGGAACAGCAACTAGTAAAGCAATCAAATCATGGCACACTTTCTGCCATATTAGCATGTTGTATATCAAAGTTTGAACTTAACTCTGTATAAGCAAATTCCAGTATCTGATTACTTATATTAGAATTAAAGCTAGAGCTGATACTAACAATTTTGTGAGGAAAGAATATTCATTCCATGTATCGTTACACCAACCTAGTCACATCTAACATGGAACAACGGAATAATTACAGCTCTGCTTTCATATTTCCAAGTACTCTGGCAAAGTCCTTAAAGAACATACATTTAAGCTCTTATAGTATCATTAACATAAAAGTTTCATCTAGTATTGTATAACAACATAAAAGAAAACTCACTGTTAGTTATATATGTTTTGGATACATTGAGTATTATAAGTAAGAATATGTATTATTTAAATTAATATATTAAAACAAATATCAAAGAAAACAATTAAAAGCAATCTTACTTTGGTTTTATCTCCAACTGCACACCTCCAAAAACCAAGCTTTGAGTCAAAACTTTCTCAGTTTCTTCCTCTGTCGAGAATTCAACCAAAGCACTACCACAGAATACCCTTTTATCAGCTACATGATGAGGCATCCTGACACTGGTAACCTGAAAATTTTCAAGCACATGCTACTAAAACCATAAATGAAAATCACTACAATATTATGTATTCTTTTATGTGGACAATAACAAGCCACAAATAAACCACAATTATGGCAGCATATGGTTGGAACATCTTTAACCTTGCCATATTGCCGAAAGAAAGACTCCACATCTTCCCGTTTCACATCGTGCTCCAAGGGTGATGCAGAGATGGTTCGTATGTCTAACTGCTCAACTGCCTCTTCAGGCTTCAACAGGGCAGCAATTCGACCGACTTTCATTCCTGAAACAGATATACAAATAACACATAATTTAGGTATTAGCTTTTCTCTGCAAATGAAAAACAAAATCATTAGGACAGCCTATTCCACGGTGGGTCAAATTTCAGATCTCATATAAAACCAGATAAATCTCAAATCAAACAGACAATTTATAAGCTTTAGTAGCCTGTGTGCACTGAACCAAACCAAAGAGTAAATGCAACTCAAAATTAATGATTTTTAGAATGATAAAACAATAACGTGTAAGTGCCCATAAATGGAAACAGAGTAGGTTTGAAGGCAAAATATAAAAATAAGGACAGAAGAACCATGCATATATACTCCAACCTGACTTTACAAAAATTTTCAATTCACGCCATCAACTAAGCCTAAAGCCAATGAACAAAGCTAGTAGATTATCAGCTAACCATACACAAAGTCAAATCCTCTATTTCCTTTTCACATTTTCCCGGTATTGAAATAGAGCACAATAGTCAAATTCTGAACTTCAAATTAGAGAACAGAATTCTACTGGGTGTAGTTGTTGTTGTAAAATAGAGAACAGGATAATACTAAATCGAGAAACTGACCATCTTCAGAAATTTTAAGAGCACTTGATTTCCTAAGAGTCTGAGCAACTGCCTTCACGGTATCTTCGGGCACATCTTCTCGCTTGGCATCCCCAAGTTTCAAATAACCTCTCATCTTTCTGAACGAGCAAATCAATCCCAAGCTAACCACTTGATTACCAGTCAAGGTTAAATAATCTAAAAGACGGAAAAAGAAGAAACAAAAGGAAGCCAATCCCACAATTAAACATGAAGCCATTATTTAACTAAACACATGCATACACATATAGGAGACACACTCAGAGCACACCCACACAAGAATGAAGCAAATGGATACTGCCATCCTCGCTAGAATTGATTGTGTTTCTTAGGAAAGTATCCCTTGGAATATTGCTATCGCTGAAGTAAAACTCTACCTGTAACCAAAGGGAATCAAATTGAAAAAGTTACAACTTTTCCAAGCTACTCCCGAAAACAAGTGAAAATGATTGTTGGGAAGATTGTAATTGACCTGTCTAAGGACTTCCTTCGCAGTGGTTTCATCTAAGGCCGCCATCGTTACTTGCAGAGTGTGCAACTTTAGAGTAAAGAGAAAAGTATTAACTAGGGTTTTGAGAGAGGAATATAGAAAAGAGTCTTTTTCAGTATACTTTTATAGACTCCCGTGTTTTAACTTTTTAAGTGAACGGTCAAGTAGATGCCGAACAAGACGGTCAACAACGTTTGAAGTACCTGTAAGCAAGTTAGGATGGAAATTGGGTTCCTCTCGTTCATTGATCTTATTTTCCGTTAGTCAATTTTTAATTTGTATAATCAAATATTTGGGGGATTTTCTAAGAATCATTTCCTAAGAAAGCATGTTGTTTTTTTTCACCTTTAATGTTAACAAAATTTAAAGGTAACCCAGTCTTTTTTTATTTTTATATATGTCATTTATATTACACATATACATGATATAACATGATTTAATCTTGCATACAATAGAAAAAGCATTTAATTTTTCAAAAGTTAAGATCCCATGCATGAACATTATAAGCCAGAAACATAAATTATATTTTATTATGTACCTTGATCTTTTTCTTATATTTCTAAAATTAGTTCATCACCAACATCATAATCTTCCAAATAGTCCACCTATAACAATATCTACACGAAGTGGTTGAAAGGTCTCTGCAATTGGTGTGGAGAAGGGCAAGTAAAAAATATTTGATCCTTTATAACTTATACCTATTTACAGTAGAACTCGAATCTTTTAATAATTTAATTGAAATCTAATTTTTACTTTTAATTAATTATAATTAAATATTAGCTAGGCTCAAATAAGATTTGATATTTGAACTTAATCCTTTTCATCAAATATCTTATATTTAATATTAAATTTTTTCAAACTTCACAACCAAATTCGACTTGATTAAAATATATTTTTTCTTTCTAGTACTACTCTTGTATAACTCATTAAGTTCTTAAATATGCTAATAATGGATATAAATTATAACTATAAACTATATTTAGGAGTAGATAAATTAAACTCCTTCAATTTATCCCTAATTATCTAATTAAATAATTTATATTAATATATTAAGATTGACGTTTAAAAATATATCACGACTACCTAAATATTAGGAAAACCAAAATGATTTTGGCTAACCTTTCCATTTATATTTTTTTCATATAATCTATCATACAATATTTTGATTAAATATATAGTATGAAATTAGTGTCTATGTTATTTGAATCCATTCATATTAGTTCTCAAATATTAGTAGTTGAGTCTATTAACAATATTTGAAAACCACTTTTAAATTATCATTTGACCTTAGTCAAATATTTATCGACTGAATAATAATAAAAAAACAGTTTAACATCCTCCGTAACTGCTTTAGGGTGATGAATCATATATTAATCTCTTAACTACCTCTATATAGTTCATTTTATATTTAATAACTATCAATTGAGCTATCTTTGCCTAAGATAGGTTTAAATAGTATCAAACTATAAAAATCCCTATATGAGATACTTTGGAGATCTCAAGTCAAAGAATCACTTATTCAACTATTATAATAAAACATTTCATAGGCATACAAATAATGTTCTAAATGAAATTCTTATGTTAGGTCACTTCAATAAACTTGTTCTCTAATAATCAGTCACATATTTTTTTAAATATCTTTATACTTTAATATATAAGATCAACTACTTCCTTTATAAAGAAGAAACATAACGTGTGATAATCTTTACACATAATTAATATCCAATCTCAATATAACAATAACTATGAACAATTAGAAATAATATATAAATGTAATATGAGTATCATAATTTTATTTGCAATGTATATTTATCTTATGGACTTTATCTTAGACATCGATTAATTAAACAAATGTGAATAAGATGAAGAATACATTTAAATAATTATGTCAAAAAATCTACAATTAACCAATGGATGTAATTCATAAGTCAATATATATATTTATATATAAATTGTCCTAAAATACTATCTAAAAATATCTATTTTTATTAAGATTTCACTATCTCAATTTTATATGGTTTAGTTCAGCTAGGTTTGCATCTTATTTAAATCCCTAATTTAAATTTTTTCTCCTTTCTCACTCCTCATTTAACACTACCTTTTCATTCCATGTATTTAGTCACTAAAATTATATGATATGATTACATTATGAACTTTAATATGCCATTATCTCTAAGACTACTTTAGACTGTAAATTGAATTTAATAATCTGAAAACTTTATGCTCTTGGCCTTTTTGAAAGAAACATATTGGTTATTACATATAGATTTCTCCATCTAATTCTCCAGTTTAAGAATGTAATATTTACTTCTATTTGATGTAACTCAAGATCTATTCCATTCATCAACGCTAAAATTACTTGAATCGATGTTTAACGTCACAACAGATGAGAATGTCTTCTTATAGTCAATTCCTTCTCATTATGTGTATCCTTTTCCCATTAGATGTACCTTATATCTTTCAATTTTGCCATAAGCTTTTTGGTTAACTTTGAAAACTTGTCTGTATGATTGCTTTACATTTTTTAGGAAGATTAACTAAGTCTAAGATTCAATTCAAGCTCATCAAAGTATATTCTTCTTTATAGATTTAACTTAGTAAGACTAGATGGAGCCTTTTGACATTTCTTAGCTCATATTTTTTTTATGGAACTACCATGGAGATGTCAAGAAATTATCTAGGAATCAATCCACTAACAATGTGGTCACAAATTTATCTATGCCATCATATACTTAACTCTTTTGGTAAGAGTTTTATTTCCCCTCTTTATAATACCGGTTGGTTTATATAATAGTCAACCGTTTATTTGCTTTTTTATCATAAAACCTCTTAAATTATACAAACACTTTTATTCTTAATTAGTTCTTAGAGCCTTTTTTCTTCTTACTTGATGGATTCTTAGCTAAAGTTATATATTTTGTATTTTTAAAAAGTTAAATTTATATACTATTTGGAATCAACATAACCATGTCAAGTATAGTCATTAATAAAGGTGATGAAATAAATACATATGTCTTGCTCTCACACTCATTGTGCCTTATATATCTTAGTGAATTAATTGCAATGGATCTGATGGGAGACCCAATAGAAACTTGTCCTAAAGAACCTTCAACAAGATGGAACTATGCCTAGGAACGGCTAGAGTCAAACACACACGGAAGCACAAGAAACAAAATTGAAAAGATAGGAATAGAAAACAAGGAGAAAAGGGTTAGAAGAATGTTAGTCAATGGAAAGAACCCTAAGAGAACTTGTCTCTTAAAACTCTAACCTTGGAACGCCACAAAGGAAGACTACTCCTTCGATAAGTCAAGTATTCTCAAAGAATACAAAGAAAGCAAGAATGCTCTCAATAATACTCAATATTATTTCTGA
>JAOTJB010000006.1:22918728-22935655 GCA_027123815.1 Erythroxylum minutifolium | reverse complement strand
TCTTGAGGATTGCTCATAAATTGACTAATCACATTGACAGGAAAACTGATATCTGGCTGATTATGAGATAAATAAATCAATTTTTCCACCAGTCTCTGATATCTCCCTGTGTCCACTGATGTACCACCCTCTTTAAGACTTAACTTATATGTTGATTCCGTAGGAGTTTATGCTAGCTTTGCTCCTAGCATCCTAGTTTCCTATAAAAGATCAAGGGTATACTTCCTTTGAGAATCTGAGATACCTTTACTAGATCTAGCCACCTCCATTCCAAGGAAATACCACCTCCATTCCAAGGAAATATCTCAAGTTACCCATATCTTTGATTTCGAATTCTTAAGCCAAAAAATTCTTCAGCTCTTGTATATCTTCTCAATCATCACCTGTAATGACAATGTCATCAACATAGACAATAAGGATAGTTGTCCTGCCATTAGTCAAATGTCGAATAAACAGGGTGTGATCAGTCTGGCATTGATAGTAATTAAAATTCTTCATTGCTTTTGCAAATCTCCCAAATCATGCTCTAGGTGACCGCTTCAGGCCGTACAGAGACTTTTTAAGTTTGCATACTCTCTGAGGGTGGTTGTTTCCTCCTAATCCTGCTGGTAACTCCATATATACCTCCTCTTCAAGATCACCATTTAAGAATGCATTTTTGACATCAAGCTGATGTAGGGAATAGTCCAGATTGGCAGCTAGTGACAAAACAATCTTAATTGTATTGAGTTTTGCTACCGGTGCAAATGTTTCCTAGTAGTCAATCCTATGTGTTTGTGTAAACCCCCTAGCCACAAGTCTTGCCTTATGCTTGTTAATACTTCCATCAGGATTGTATTTGATGGTAAACACCCATTTGCATCCCACCACAGTTTTTCCTTGTGGTAAGTCTATTACCACCCTAGTCTGATTCTTCTTGAGTGCCCTTAGTTCATCATTTATTGCCTCCCTCCATTTGGGGTCCTTGATAGCATCCTAAGAATTATGAGGTAATTTTTCAGTAGATAACTGAGCAACAAAGGTCAGAAAATGTGGAGTTAACCTGTTATAAGAGACAAACTTGCTAACTGGGTGCCTTGTACATGATCTTACTCCCTTCCTCAGTGCCATAGGCCAACCCAACTCCTCAAAATTTGTAGCAGGTTATGCTACACACCTTGCTCAAAAAGTATGATGGATTTCTCCTGTTCAGTTTCACTTGCTGCTTGCTACTCATTTCCTTGTTTTGTTCCCTTCTTTCTTGTGTAAACTCTGGAATTATTTTCTAGTTTGTCCACCCTAGTTTCAGTATCCTTCTCCTTATCACATTCACCATTTTCAGTGGAATTCTTATCTAGTTGGGGATCGGGATCATCTGTTACAGTGGGCTCAAAGGGTTGAGTGGCCTCTGAAGTGAAAGTATTAGGTCAGAGATCATCTGTTTCAAGATTTTCAGGTTTGATTTGATCATGGTTAGGTGCAAAAGGTGAAAGAGAAAGTATATTTTTCTAGGATAGTGTGTCTTGTGTGCCATCATTTACTGAAAATAGCCATTCACTCTCACAACTCTCCCCCTGAATGGTGTTTTTGGATAATAGGGTATTTTCAAAAAATGTCACATCCATTGTCACAAAGAACTGGTTAAGAGTAGGAGAAAAGCACTTGTAACCTTTTTTAGTAGAAGAATAGCCTAAAAAGATAACACTTATGAGCTGGGGGTTCAAGTTTTCCACCATGGTAATTATGGACAAAAGCAACACAACCAAACATTTTATGAGGTAGTTGATTAAGAAAGGGAACCGAGGGATAGGTTTCAAGTAATTTCTGTAAAGGTGTAAAGGAACCCAATGTTTTTGAAAGCATTCGATTTATTAGATAAGCAAACGTAAGAATAGCCTCCCCACAAAAATAGTTTGGAACATTTGTAGTGAGCATAATAGACCTTGCAACCTAAAGTAAATGCCTATTTTTTCTCTCAGATACACCATTTTGTTGTGGTGTATTGACACATGAAGTTTGGTGTATAATACCATTGGTGATAAAAATCTAATCAAAAGCTTGACTTAGGTATTCTTTCCCATTGTCACTTCTAAAAATCTGAATTTTTGCATGGAATTGATTCAGTATAAAGGAGTAAAAGTCGTTAAAAATATGAAAAACTTCTGCTTTATCTCTCATGAGATATACCCAAGTCAATCTCGTATGATCATCTATGAAAGTTACAAACTATTTGGCATTTTTCTTAGTTTTAATCCTTGATGGCCCCCAGACATCACTATGTAGGATAGAAAAAGATTTAGTGGGTGTTCATAAGCACAAGATAAGTAGGAATTTCGTGTTTAGAGAGTTAGCAAAATTCACACTGAAAAGATGAATCCTTATTATTGAAAAAAAGTTGGATATAATTGTTTCATGTAAGATAAAATAGGGTGGCCTAACCTATAATGCCAAAGAACAATTTCGTTATCGGATGACAGAGTAGCATTTGTTTTACTCCCATTCGAGCTGCCAATGTAATACAATCCATCAAGCTCCCTAACACTGCCAATCCTCTTCCCCGACTCCAAATCCTGGAAAACACACCCATTAGAGTAAATGTTAGCTGTGCAATTATGCTCTTTGGCCAAGACGAACTGCTCACTCACTTCCAGGGTCATCGAGTTGTTCAACCAGCTCATAACAAGGTTGTTTTCAGCAATACAAGTCTGGTACTTTGGGTCTGAAGGGTCGAACGTAGCAGGTAGCACTGTGCTTAAGTATTTTTCTTTCCCTCTCCCTCTTGTGAATACGAGCACCGAGTGGGACCATGGTAGATAATTATTCCCATTCAATCTGTAACTAACTATGGTGGTTTGGGAGTTATCAGCACTGTTCTAGAGAGAGGATGGGTTCGATGCTGGTGGAGCCATACCAGATGAGCCAGCGGCAGAGATCTCCTCTGACTTGCATGGCTCTGATCGAGCCAAACGAAATCATTCCCCAAGTGTTCTGCGAAGCTCCGATACCATGAACGAAAATGGGGAATAATATTCTAATATATTGAATAGAAAGTATACAGCCATATATAGGTCATTACAAGTAGGAATTTGAATATGGAAAGTTATCTAAAGCTATCTAATGTAATCCCTTAATTTAAGGGATTTCAAACTTATTCTATCTTAACTATTTACAGCCTATTTATATCTCAATATAATTTATTTACAGCTGTTTGGTATCTTGACAGGAATATTAGTCATAACATTCCACCGACAGATTGGTTTGCAAAGCAATAAGCATACAAAAGCACTGAAAGACTAAACTCAGATTCTACTGAATACATTGTTAAAAGAGGTCACAAATGCAATAAGTTAGTCAAACATCAAATACAGGTGTCATGACATCATGTCAAATGCTGATATCTGCATTAAAGAAACTGTATGACCATCAAAGACGACATATAGACAAGAAACAAGATTAAAAATATGTTTTTGTGTTGCACTGAAATTTCCAAGCGAACGTCTTATACACATCATGACCATACTTTCATGGCCTAATGACAATACATCCCTCAAAGAAAAGTTTTAAATGCCAAAGAAAGACTTGAATTAGTGGATTACTGATCAATCATCTATGGGAACTTTACAAAACTAATGAAGAATATAAAACAGGACAAATATCAAACTATTTGATTCCAATGCTCTTTCAGTGACAGAGTTAGAAATTATTTTAAGAAAATCAAAATAAAAGAAAGTTTTATGCAATTCTCTCGACATTTGTTGACTAGTCATTCACATGACACATTGTCAGGTTAATCAACAATAACAACAACCCAGTAAAAGTCAAGCTGAATGCGGGGTCTTGTCAAGTCAATCATGAGAAAGAAATATTAAATTTTACAAAAACTAAATAACAACCACAACAATTTAAATTGCAAAGGAAATACCTGAAATTGTCAGTAAGGATAATTATTTCAAATGCGAACAGTGGAATAAAGACAATCTTCAAGTTTACAGCTCCAATGCCATGAACTGAAAAAACAAGATAAATTAGTAACTAATGTTCAAGGCATATAAATTTGCACAATCTAAAAAACCAACAAAATAAACACTCTCAAGAGTTCTTATAAGGAAGGAGATATATACCATAAACACTTTCGAGATATATACAAAGGAGCAGTTCAAACGCAACAAGCAATGGTGTTGCCACAACTGCATGGCACGGTGCCCACTGTCTCATGATAATAGATCCCAATGATTCAAATCCATGAAATTGGGTAAAAGATTTGAAATATCATGTGCACATTATAAACCATGAGACGTTATCAAAGATATAAATACGCAACAAAATCTCTCAATAGGACAATAAAATTAGTGACATACATGACGATTGCGTGGAACTGATGGTGCAGGTAATGAAAATCGTCCACGAGCAACAACCCCATGGAAAACCCAAAGTGGGAAGAAAACTAGCCTGAAAATTAGAGTCCATTCAGAATGCAATTAATTCACAGATCTCTTTTATTTAGCATCTCAATAGTGAAATAAGAGAGGATCATCTAAAGCATGATTTTAGTGATAGGGAAGTTACACACAAGGTACTTATAGACAAAAAGTTAGAAAAGACCATTTACTAAGGGATGACTAGTGACAAAAGAAAATATCTTTACTAAATGGATCAGAATTTTGTTTCCATATTTATTTCCCAGTCCGAATCAATTCCATTCATTACCTTTGCTTATTCATTCTCTACCTATTCTAATCTTCAACCAACTCAACAACTAAGCATGCCCATTCTAGACTAGGCAGCTCTTTTGCATGCTGAAAGAAGAGGGAAAAATCGTATAACCTTCAAAAGATTAGATCATCGCCAATTTGCAATATGTTTCTTCTTCAGTATAAATGAAATAAAAAATTTTGACATCAAGGGAGCCAACCACATCATCCATCACCAAAAGAAATAAAGGCAGATCGCTCTTCAGAAGAAACAGTTCAATGCCCCCAAATATCTTGCCGGAATAAAAGAAATATTGCATTGCCTTATATAGAAACCTAATAATTACTTCTTTTTTTTTCCCAATTCGTCACTTCATCAGAACCCATACTACACTCAGGAAACCTGTAAACCTGTGCTGAACGAGTTTTAAGCCTCCTAGTGTAAGATTCTAAAGCAATATTGCAAGGGTTACTGAAAACACGAAAAGGTCTCATCCTTCTCGAAATATGATTACAGTTTCCTGGAGGAAACTGATTTTGCCGTCTCCATACGGAGTCCTCTTTGTTCAGGATCAAACTGCATGATACTCAATCTTCGTAGTAATAATCATAAAATAGACGCCTCATGCATGACTTAGTTCGCAAATTAAGGAGGATTTGAAAATGAATTTCGCTATTGAAGTATTATTTCCTATAAACAAGACGAACAAAGCCAATCCATTAATAAATGCATAAAACCCAGCGATGGGTCAGCAATTCCAAAATCAAACACCCCCATAATCTCTCCAATCAAGGAAATTAAACCATCTCCAAACACTGTTCCAATTATGAAAGAACAAAGAAAAAGGAGCTCTTCCAATTGAAAAGGACGAAAATAAAGAATCAAACCCCAATTAATGTAGAAATAAAAACAAACTTACGAAGTGAAATCAAATTTCGCAAAATATAGAGAGAGAACTGACCACCAAGAGTATGAGACAACATGGTCGAGTTTGAGAACAAGCAAGAGAGTGAATGAGAAAAGGAGACTGTGGGCCGCTAAGGCCTGCACGGATTTCAACACTCTTCTCCAGCTCATCATCTTCTTAAATCCTATAGCGACCCCCCAAAAAACTCAATAATAGCAGTCTATATATATGGCAACAACCCAATTTTGATTCTTTGGTTGATTTGCGGGCCAAAGGTTTCTCTTCCTGTCAATCTGTCTCTCTCCCTATATGCCCTTCCTTCCGATATGGGTTGGTGATGGAATTTACTTTTTAAGCACAGCAGAAGGTTAAAAAGGGAAGTTAAAGAGGGGGTGCTCTTTAGGCTTCAGTTCCCGTGGCGCCATTGTAGATTACCTCTCTCTTTATTTGTGTAATAGTTATTCTTCTCCACTTGCTCTCTCTAGATCCGTCTTCCCCATTTCCCCGTTAATAACCATATTAATAAATATTGTCGAAATATTAATTCATTTCTTAATATTATCGTCAAAATCAATCTTTTATATTAGTTTTTTAACAATTATTTATTTTATTTTATTAAAATTTTATTCTTATTATAAAAATATTTCTTAATTATTTAAAATTAATATTTTTATAAATTGTAGAACAAAATTTTTGATTAGTTACTTATAAAAACAAATTATTATAATTAATTTTTTACAAAATAAATCACATAATAAAGTAAAATATTAACTATCATAAATATTAACTTTATTTAATTTCGTATAAAAGATACATAATTTATAATTTCATTTCTATTCTAATAATCACTTTCAATTTTTATTCTCATTCTTATTTTGTAGTCGTATTCATTCGTTACTAAATATATCCTAATAACCTTTCCACGTATATATGAAAATAGAGGTTAAGGATAAGGGATGGATATAAAATCACTTCTCTCTCATAAATATGTTCTTTGTAGAAGGAACACTGATAGGATTGTTTCTCTTACTAATGACGAAGGAATCCAAGTCCGCACTCACCACCAGTTGTTACCTGAAGCCTTTAACTTCTTCTCTAAAACCACTGGTTCACTTGCTATTAGTCACTCCTTTATACAATAATTAAAGTCAATCATCAATGAGCAAATCTCTCTTCAAGAAGCTAGCTCTCTTATCAGACGCTTATCTGCAAGAAAAGTAGAAGTTGTCTTCTCATCACACTCTCACGGAGCCTCTGTACCTAATGGACTAAGTGGTTTTTTTTTTCTCTCATAAATCATGGAGATATATCATAATCATGATTACTGAAGCTTTGCTGGAGTTACTGATAATCATGATTACTGAAGCTTTGCTGGAGTTACTGAATCAAGGTAAAATGTTAAAAGAAGTCAATAAATAGTTGTCTCATCTCCAAGATTCTATTCCCTCATTCTTTGAAAGATTAAATTTAAAGGCTAATTTTATGTTGTAATACAACGTGCAAGATCATCTCAAAGCTTATTACAAATAGATTCAAAGAGTCACTCCCTAAAGCATTCATAGAAGCAAGACGTATTGGACAAAATATTTTACTTACTCATTAGCGGGATATAGTAGGAGGCGTTCAAGCAAAAATTTTACACTTAAAATTGACTTTTATAAGGCCTTCAATTTCGTGATTGAAACTTCATCTTAAACACCTTAAAAACATTCAGGTTCCCTTACATTTTCATTGGTTAGGTTGAAGAATGCGTAAGTTTCCTACAGTGTAATCATCAATGGTGAACCTCGTATCTTTTTAAAAAGGGTTAAAGGATTGAGGCAACAATACCCCTTGTCTCCCTACCGCTTTACATTAATAATGGGATTCCTGACAAGGTTGATGAGGCTAGTTATCAACAAGAACAACATTTCAAGTCTCGTTTAAAGTGCAAAAAGCTGAGGATTCCTGGCTTATGTTTTGCAATGATCCGATTATCTTTTCAAAAGCATATGCCAAATCACTTGGAGTTTTAATGACAACACTAGGACCGGTCTTGAGATTTTGTAAGCTTGGATCGAAAGAAAAGATGTAAGTTCCTGACTTTAATTAAAAATAAATTAGAATTTTTTTAATAAACTACGTTTCACATTATTAAGGGTCGGGGCTGGACAACATCAAATATATTTAAAGAGCTATCTGAACTCCCTATTATTAAGGAGAAAATTTAGAGGTATCTTTGCTTAAATGTTCAGCATCTTGCTCCCTAGTTTTCTACTCTAATTGGTCTGAAACATCGAAAGGCTCCTTTCACCTTCCTTGGAAGCCTCTATCAATTCAAGGAAACTCTCTTTTAATAACTATCTCCCATTAATAGAAAAGAATCAGAAGAGGATTACAACTTGGCATAACAAGAGCTTATCACTTGTGGGGAGGATTCAACTCATTAACTCCATTCTTAACAACCTTCACATCCATTACTATTCACACCTCACGTTGTTAATAGATGTCATTAAAACAATTAAAAGAGTGATGAGAAGTTTTGTTTGGTCAAGGAATTGCAATAAAAGACTAATGACCAAAGTTAGATGGAGTGATTTGTGCTAATCAAAGCATGAAGGGGGTTTGGCGATCATCCCAATTAAGGTCATCAATAGAACTCTAATAATCAAAGACTACGGAGGATCCTAGCAGATAAACAGGCACTATAACTAAAATGGATCTATGCATTTTATCTGAAAAATGCCAACCTTTGGAACAATTCAAACTAGATATAATTCCTCTTGGTCTATGGTTCAAATTTTGAAGCTTAGAAATTTATTCAGGCCTTATATCAAAGTTAAAATCGGTAATGCTATAACTAAAAGTTTCTGGTATAATGACTAAACCAAATTAGGTCCTATGAGGGAAGTTCCTAAGCTTAATGCCCTTTATACATCAATCTCTAAACTTCCAACGGTAAAGGAAGTTCTTAATAACAGGCCATGTGGGCTTAAAGCACTCTGTAAGTCCCCTATGATAGATCTCATCTTAAACTCTATTCTCAATCCTAATTAAGAGGATCCTACCTGGTGGACTAAGAGCTCTTTAGGTTGCCACTAACTCGACTTGTAGGAAAATGCTAAAAGCAGTAACTCCCAAGTATAAACTGACACAAATTAATTTGGTTTCCTCAAGAAAATTTCAGATCTTCGTTCATCATCTGACTCATATTTAGAAAGAGTCTTCCCATGGCAAACAGAGTTAAAGCTTTCTTAAACATCTCATCCATACGTACTCTTTATAACCAGGAGGAAGAGACAATATAACACATCTTCTTCCAAGTTGAATATTCCTCTCATATTTGGAATAGGTTGATTCAAATACGTCATTTTCTCTCTCCTGCCTTGGATTGGAATGAGATAATATATTAATCTTCTTAGATTCTCAAACTTAGCAATTGGGATTGTCTAGTTTACAAAATCTCCTTAAAAAATACAGTACATACATTGTAGTGTTAGAATAATCAAAAGGGTCTTTCAAAGCCAAGCTAAGTGCATGGATACCTTGCTGCTAGAGCTTTTTAGTTCCACAAAGGAAGAATTGATAGCTCAGGAGATTCAGACTAAGTGTAGCCATCAACTAGCTAACTTCTAGAATATTACTGACAATTGAGACGGTGTTTCAGAATTTATCATAAAGCAACAATACTAATCAACTGACACTTAATTAAAATGAAAGATCCCTGAGTTCAACTCTTTAAATTCTGTTTACAACTACATGATATGTCTGAATGAGAATACGCAATTGTGGGCAACTACTCTTAACGTTAGCATGCGCTCTTCAGGCTTGATACTGAACTCTAGATCCAATTATTTTTAGGTCTATTCATTATTTATTTTAAAGGTGTTTCCTTAACTTAGATTAGTATAGTACTCAACTCTAATTCTTAGTTAATAAAATATTCTTTTATATAAATTGTACATTATTCAGGGAACAAATGTTGGTATTTGAATGCCAGATTTTTATAACTTTCACTTTCTAAGATGTAACTCCTTATTTACCGAAACATTTCGGTAGTCACTCGTTTCTTCTGGAAAAAAAAAGAAATTGATAATTTATTGTTATTTAAAATTATTAAAATCATATTTTAATTTAATAATGAGTATCTAACATTTCATTAAAAATGACATCTTATAGGTTATTCAAATACAAAATACCTTAATCGAAGTAAATGGTCAAAATAACTATGTAGGATATAGACAATTTTTATTTTTTATGGCACTTTTCATCTTTTAATTTAGGCTTAAGGTCTAAAATCTTATTTTGAGCAAAAAAGAAAGAACAATAGTGAATTAAATTTAAGATTTGCATATAAGTAACTTAGGAAATCCCATATACAAACATCTTTCTAACTTCTTTCTAGTCTTTCCAATTTGTAATCCAACTTTAACTACCTTTTAGAAAGTAGTACTTAAAGTGAAAATTTTCTCGATTATGAGTCTGGTCTGGTTCCTTCCTCTTTTAGAAATAAAATCAATCGTTGATCCAAGAAGGCTAATTGTTGCTTTCTCCCCCAAATGGAATTCAAATTTTGAACTCTACTTTATAACTCAATCCCCAATTAGCATTGTGTTATCTTTAAATCCATTTGTTTATTAGACTCAAACCACCAACACCTGTAACCTTGACTATTCTGAAGTGTCAAATTCTTCTTATATCTCTTCTACCTCCTTTGCCACTCTAGTTAATAGTGAACTCGTCTTAATTTTTAATGGAGCTAAGGAATTGAGACAAAGAATCTCACTTTCCCTTTCTTTATTTACAATTTGCATTGAATTACTAAGTAGAGTAGCTATATTTGAAATAGAGTAAGGCCAAGACTTCAAATATCATCATAAATGTGGGAAGTTGAGATTATACAACCTCTTGTCTATAGATGGCCTATTTGTGTTATATAGTGTTGACTTAATCTTAATGCAAACTCTGATTAAATATTTGCTTTATTCAACAAGATCTCTAATCTATTTGTACACTAAAGCAAAAACTGCCTCTATATCTATAGCAACTCCTTTAATCTAGCAAGTAATATCTCGAAAATATCAGGCTTCAAACATTATGAACTTCCATTCAAGTACTTGGAAACTCTAATTTCCAACAAGAGAATTTCTTATAGGGATTGCAAAACTTTATTCGTTTCAATCCAAAAGAGAATGAAACAATAACTTTCACTCTTGCATGTGTTAAATAACCTCTATGTCCATTTTTATTACCATTTAGATATGTCCCAAAACCTAATCAAGGATATAGAAAGGAGTCTAAAGAATTTCTTATGGTTTAGCAAGTTAGATAAGGGTTTAGAGCCTAAAATAAAATAGGTTGAGGCTTGTTTTTACCAAGGATGAGGGTGATCTGGGAATTAATTCAATAAGTAACACTAATAAAAATGCTAATTGCTAAAAGAATATAGAATCTCTTTGTTAATCAGGAATCAATTTAGGTCAAGTGGATATATATTTATATCTTAAAAGATTAGAGCTGTTTGGGAATCAAAGCCAAGATAAAATAACTCTTAGACTCTCAACCAAATGTTAAAATTGAGAGACATCAATGATAGTCCCTAATCGTACCCAAGAGGGGGGGAGGGGGGAGTGAATTGGGTGATTACAAAATTTAACAAAATTTCTAAACAGTATATACAATTAACAATAATCAATATAAATAAGTATGAGAAAATTGCTTAATATAATTTAATCAAATAATAGAACAATAATTAAAAAAGATAGTAAGGGGAGAATGCAAATTGATTTATAGTGGTTCGGAAAAACAATCGTTACTTATGTCCACTCTCAAGACTCTTCTTGGAATTCCATTATAGTTCTTCTTTCAAGGCAAAGAATAACCTTTGTATAATCTTTTCAGTAAAGAGAACCCTTTATACAATATTTTTTTAAGGTGAAGAGGAACATCAATACCAATTAGATCACCCATAAGTACAATATTCAACACCCCAACAAAGTATTACAACTAAAAAATATCCCACTTATTAACTTAATAACTCCAAAATGGCTCTCTTTTATATGACATAATGTTGTTTAAATGATTGAAACACTTTTTAAAATGGTTGTATATAACACCCAAAACCTTTTTGATGCTAAAACCAATGAGAATACACCTTTTTTAATAGGATTTCAAGACTTAAAATAGTCATTAGAGCTAAGAACTAGTTGTTACGAGGACTATATTTATTCCACTAGTTGACTAGTGTAGCATACTGGTTGACCAGTATGTAATAAAAGCTCCAGATTCACTTATCGTTAGAATATTGGTTGACCAATACATCAATCGATGTTGCTACAAACTCACAGTACATCAATTTTAATAAATTTAGCCTATATTGGTCAACCACTAACTCATATAGGTCGAGCAATCATACCAAAAACATGATTTTAACACTTTCAAATGCTTAAAACCAATTTGTGTAATCTATATATGATTAAAACACTTCATTAAATGTTCCCTAAATATTATTTGAAAAATCAAAAGGCTTTTATATTAAAATCAAAATGCTTTAATGCTTCTTGAAGAATGTAAAGACTAATGCAATAAAGTAATATTAAACAATTATACATGGTGAGCCTTTTTGATCATCAAATTAATGAAGTGAGCTTACAAATATTAATATAAAATGTGAAATAACTTTGATAAGCCTTTATCTTCTTTTATTCTTGTTTTCATCTTCATTTTACAAATATTGGATTATTCTCTTTATCAACTTCATACACTATCTTCTTGAGTTTATGACTTTTTTTGTTTTGATATTGCTTTTCATTAAAATAATAAAAAACACATATGTAGTAATTACATTTTGCTGTCATTAAAACATCAATTAGAACCTCCTTGGTTCAACAATCTCCCCATTTTTTATGACGATAAAACATTTGTGATATTAGAAAATAATAATGAAGTTAAGCATATAAGCAACTGTCAAGATAATGATTAGCTCCCCTTTAATTCTTACATATAACCTAATTCAATATAAAGAGCATAATCCAATATCAAGAATAGAAGACAAATTCAAAATCAAAGAAATATCATTTACTCAAGCAAATCATATAAAGTGTAAGAAATAAAAAGATGAAAAAATAATTATTCCCCACAAATGCAAAATAAAAAAAATGTTTGATGCTTCAAACTAACTTGATAAAAAAATCACAATATATTTGATTAAGATTGATAAAAATTCTCATGAAAGAGTGACATTGAATATTTGAAGAGTTAAAATAAAAGTTCAATTTTGATAAAAAAAATCCCTAATTGTGTCTAATTTAAAAATTCCCAATTTTAGTATTATTCCTAAGTTAAAATTTTAATTAAAGCATCAAGAGCAAGTTTTGACAAAACTAAGAGTTATAATTTTAATAAATAAAACATAATTGCAATATCCAATAATCATTTCCATTAAAAGTTATAATTTATAAAGTTATAAATTTCAAAAATAATGATGGAATAAAGTAATCAAATGTGAAATTCAAAAAATACAAATATGATGCAATCTCACTTGAAAAAATTAAATGAATTAAGTAATTTATGGAAAAGCATGAATATTATCAAGTAATCCTAAAGTCAGGGATCTATCCAAAGAGAATTTGAATTATAAAGATCTTTAATAAAAAGAGGACAAAATTGAAGGGGTAGCTATTTGCAATCATGTGTGGTGTTTTTCAAAGATATAAGTGAGTTATCTAGGGTTTTAATGAGCCTTAAACAAGAAAAAGATAAAACAAAAGCAAGGCAAAAGAGGAGGGAATTAAAATATATGTGCTGGTCAACCCTATAGGGACACTGGTCAACTAGTAAAAAGTTATGGTTGGCCTTTATATATAAACCAAACATGTTACAGCTCACTATACATAATTGTCTTCCTTGAAAGAGATATTGGTCAATAATTATGGCCTTATGGTCGATCACTTCAAAACATTATTCGACCAGTGTGAGTAAATGAGGTGACTAGAGCTTCGACCAAACAAAGAACAAAATCATTAGAAAAATAAGAGAATATTAGATATTGGATCATTGGTCGACCATTCAAGGTGATCGGTTGAACAATGAGCTTGTTTAAGTGACCATACAAGTAACTAGGAAGCCAATAAACTCACTAGAAAATAAAAAGTGGGTGAATTTTGAAGATATTGGTCGACCATACTTAGACATTGGTTATCTGATTAACTAGATAACTTAAGGAATTGTATTTGAAACTCAAATTAAAGCATCAAAACTTCAACAAAATATTATTAAAGCACATATCAACCAACTAAATATCAAACAAAGAATTAATAACATAAAGGGCCTTACCAAAAAGAATTCATGTCAATTAAAACTAATTGAACAAGATTTATCCTTATTCAAAAGTTTGCAAAAAAGATAACCTAATTGATGTAAATTCTAAATTAATGACATTATTTCGCATATAGTCTCTAATTCTAGGTACCAAGATTCACACTTAAAAAAAATACCTTTTTCATAATTAAAACTCAAATAATCATCAACAAGGATTTATACTCAAATTGACATATAAACTCAATTAATCATATATTTATAAATTATAAGTTAATAATTGCCTGATGTTGAGCATTACTTATGAGAGATTTAAATGAAGATTCTTCTTGAATTCTTAATCCATTTGTGATATCCCATCCTTCCCATCTTCCTCACTTGGTTCAACAATTTGAGAAGTCTTGATGGTTAATTTTAGGATTTAAATTCTCTAATCTTACAACAACATCTTTAAGACTTTTTTGGAGGCAAAAATGTTAGATTTATTAAGATAAAAGATATAAATTTTAAAAATATTGCTTGATTTAATAGCTACTATCTAACTATATACCATTTGCTCTTTCTTTTCTAATAACCTTATAAAACATGGTAATCAATGTGTTTTAGTAACCTAAATAAGTTTGGTTCCTTGATTGTTTAGTTCTTTCTTCTTTTTAACCCATGTTTTCAAATTTTTGCTTAACATTCTTTGTTTGATAAAGCAAAATCTATCATTATGTCCAAACTTACCACAAAAATGGCATACTATGTTCTATGAATAATGATGATGCATAAGTGCATTGCTTAGAATTCTATGTGTGTATGCATAATAAGGAAGTTTTCTTTGGACATTAAATGTGTTGAATGGTATCCTAGGTTGGTGAAAAATCTTACCATGATTATATATATGATACTACTAGGAATGAAGGCATGATGCATGCTTCTATAAGTTTGTGAGTGAGTGTGCTTATTATCATTAAAATTATAACTATTCTTCCTTTTAAAATATTGAACTTTATGCATAAGTTATAAGCCATATATGAAAGCATGATGTTTGCTCTTAAATTGGGACTTAGTGAATGATGATGCATAAGTGCATTGCTTAGAATTCTATGTGTGTATGCGTAATGAGGAAGTTTTCTTTGGACATTAAATATGTTGAATGGTCTCCTAGGTTGGTGAAAAGTCCTATTATGATTATATATATGATGCATACTATGACTGAAGGTGTGATGCATGCTTCTATAAGGGTGTGAGTGGTTGTGCTTGTTATCATAAAAATTATGCTTATTCTTCCTTAAAAAGTAGTGAACTTTATGCTTAAGTTATGAGCCATATATGAAAGCATGATGTTTGTTCTTAAGTTGGGACTTAGTGAATGTATCATGTGCATGTGTATGTTTGGATGTGGATGCTTTATGCTCATTTGTCATTCTAGGCAATGGTTCTACACTACGTAAATGTTTTCCTTTAACAAAGGTAGTTTTAGTGCTAGAAACACTTTCACATTTATATCCAATTCCATGCTTATGATATGCTTTCAAGTTTCTCACTTTTCTTTGTAAATTTAGATCAGAAATCTTTGAGAGCATAAATTTCCTTTTTGAATGTTTTATTCTCACATCTTAATGGATCTAAGTCATGATTGTTATTAATAATCACAATTTTGGATGCTTTAATGCTAAGCAGTTCACTTTTCATCCTTTCATTCAACTCTTTTTGATCTTCTTTAAGTTTGGGAGACAATTTCTTCCTTTTCTTATGATTTCTAAACTTTCTACTAATTTATCATTTGTTAAATCAACATCACTATCATTACTACATGAATTAAGGTTTAATTACCTCATCATTGTCTATAGTGGTAAAGCACATATGAGCTATCTCTTCTTCCAAATGCTTAATTTCGAATTCACTCGTATCATCTCAAGTTGATGATTTAAGTTCCTCCTTCTTGTCCTTCTTCTCCTTTTTGCAATTTCTCTCATATTTCTTATTATCTTTAAGTCAAGGATATTGTGACTTTATATGACTGAGTTTTCTATATTCAAAGCAAGTAATATTAGAGGATTTATGTTTTAAATTACTTTTACCTTCTTTTAAGCCCTTTATTTTATAGAATTTCTTTTTCATGAACTTCTTGAATTTTCTAGTAAGTAAGCCAATGTCTTCTTCTTCGCTTTCACTAGTTAATGTCTTTTCCTCTTCACATTGATTCTTCTTTTAAGGCTTTAAAATGCTATGTTCTTTTTCTTTTGAAGAGTTGTCTCTTCTTATGTCTCTTGAGAAGGAGCTCAAAGGAGAAAAGGATATATCATCTAGCTCAAAGATAAATTTTGAATCCCAAATTACCATTAAAACTTATCCTTCTTCTTTACATAGCAAGTTGGAGAAATTGACTAAGGAGGAAAAGGGTGAAGAGATATTGGACATTTTTCAAGAGTGCAAGGATTCAGTAAAGATTAAGATTTTTAAGATAACTAGCAGAGTAATACTGCACAAATGTGCAGTAATAATGCCCTGTCAATTTAATTCGTTATATTATCATATAATTTTAATGCATAAGTAAATATGAGAAATTTAAAAATGTGTAATTAAGTTATAAGTAAAATTTAAAATTTTGTAATTAAATTATAAATATTTAAAATCTGTATTTATTTATATTATTATATAATTTTAATGTATAATAAATATGGAAAATTTTAAAATTAGTAATTAAATTATAAATAATTTAAATAAAAGTTACAATATAATAAATGAATAAGTAAAATTAGGAAGTAAAAATTTGGGACGAAAATTTAAAAAATTAAGCTAATGTATAGTGTATTGTGTATGTTATAAATGTATAAAAAGATATAAATTAAATAAGAAAACTTAAACATAATACGTTTTAAATAAATAAATATTGTGTAATTTAACTGTTGAAGTATTTATAAAAATGTTCATTTTGTCATGATCATTTCGTGATAAATAAATCACGAAATTTATCTTATATATCAACAATTGATAAAGGTTTATATCACATTTCTTCCAAAATTTTTAGTATTAAGTCGCACTCGTGACTATTTGAACTATTTA
>JAOTJB010000006.1:22817161-22840562 GCA_027123815.1 Erythroxylum minutifolium | reverse complement strand
TTATCATCAAAAAGGGGGAGATTGTTAAGTCAAGAGGACTTTACGATGATTAATTTTGATGACAATCAAATAATAATGTTAGAAACAAATGAACGTTTTTGACAAGCGTGTTGAGTGTGCAGACAAAGTATGAAACACAGACGTAGAAGGAAATATAGACGCAAATTTAAAGTACAGATGCAAATAATATAGATTTAGACACAGACACAAAGTCAGTATAGATGCAAACACAACATAAATGAAGACACAGATGCGAAGTCAACACAGACGTAGATGAGAAGTCAAAGTACAGACCGCAGACGCGAAGGCAAAATCAAAATACAGACGCAGACACAGACGCAGACGCAAACACAACACAAATGCAGACGCAGATGCGAAGTCAACACAGACGCAAATGTGAAGTCAAAGTATAGAATGCAGGTGCGAAGTCAAAATACAGACGTAGACGCGAAGGCAAAATCACAACACAGATGCAGACACAGACACAGACGCAGACGCAGACACGAAATCAAAACGTAGACACAGACGTAAAGTCAACACAGATGCAAAGACATAGATGATATCATGAAGATACAGTAGCACGTCAGACAGTTATTTAGTTAGAGTTAGTTACAGAACTCAACTAAAGAAGTGGTTATCAAGGATAAAGAAGCAGTTGTCAAAGATCAAGAAGTAGTTAGAGACGAAGTCTATAAATACTAGTCGTAGTCGAAGATGTTAAGATCTTAGACAAGTCAAAAAGTTAGACAATCTGAGAGAAAATTCTTACAGCACTTACTTAGAAAAGAGAAATTCTGTAGTACAATACAAAGAGAGCTAATCCTATTGTAACAAAAGCTCACAATCTTTTTCTAGTGAGAGAAAGTAAAGGCTGATAGCCTGGAGAGGCTAAGATAGCTGAAAGAATACTTTTTAAGAGACCTGAAGAGGCTCTAGAAGGGAAGAAAGAATACTTGTAATTGTTTGAAGTATAGTGAAACACTCAGACAAAATTTAAGAATTGGACGTAGCCCACGGTTTGGGGTGAACCAGTATAAAAATTGCAGTGTCTATCCTCTATCATTTACTTCAGTTTATTTTGTTGTTAAACAATTATAAAGAAGTTATTTGCGATTTAACTAAGTAATAATTTTCGTATAAACTTTGTGATATCTTTTTAACAAGAAAGAGAAGTTCTTAGCGAGATTTTATATTCACAAAAAGGATATACCATTCAACCCTCCTTCTTGTGCATTGAGTTTCTTGTACGTAAAGTCTATACTAACGTGTGATTTACTTCACTTATAAATTTTAGTAAAACTAATCAATAGTAATTTCAATTACATTATATTCACAATCTTATTGTCCCTAATTAGTATCATTTAATCAATCATCTACAATAATTTTTACATATAACATCAAATCACAGAATGTCTTATTGGAAAATAATTAGGGAGTTTAATATATTTTGTCATCTTCAAGAAGTTAAAAAAATGAAATGGAAATGTCGCTTTTGATGAAATTATTGTAAAATTAATGTCACCTCTAAGATTACACAAACATAAAAATACAAAATTAATCATTCCATTTTGAAAATCTTAAAATGCCAAAATTTTCAATTTAATTTATTTTAATAACTCTTATTGTTAAAAATTAATCAATTTATTAATTAATCAATCGAGTTACCATAAACTAATAAATTTTTATAAACTAAAACAAATCAATTCATTATTATTTAACAATATCTTTTTTCAGTTAAGTTTCAAATTCTTCGATGAGTGAAAATAATTTTTTAATTTTATTCATTCTATAATCAATTTTATGACAGTTTAATATCAATTAAAAATTTAAAATCTTGAAACTTTTTTTACCAATTAAACTCAAAATTTTAAAACCATGCTTATTAAGCTAAACAGAATGATAAACGACATCATATCTCATGGGAATTAGAGTTATGAGTATCGTTTCGTACTCGCCAAAAAATGAAATGGTATTCGTTAAGATGATATCGACCATGGGTACCGGCTGATATCGAAATTTTTGCCTAATACTGACCGGTATTCAAAATGCTGGTCGTATACCGATTGGTACCATAAGGTTTGAAAAATTTAGGGACTAATTAGCAAATTTTCCAAATTTTTTAACCTAAACCCCCTCCCTCTCCCCCACCCCGATCCATCTCCATCTACTTCTCTCTTATTTTTCATCTCTCCCAATCACTCTCCAGTCTCCATACTCTCTCTCTCTCTCATTTTCCTCTCTAGCTGGTGACAACACCGCACGCCCTCCTCAATTCCTCCACTCTCCACCATTGTTCATTGCTACCTGCCACCACCACTTTTGGAGTTGCCACTCACCAGATCTGGAAAAAGCCATATTCATACCCGACCTGACCCAAAAATCTGAACCAAATACATTGGGATTTTTTTATGTGTGTTTTTAATTTTTTTTGCTTAATTGCATTTGTGAATTGTAATTATGAATGGGTTAGATTGTTGGAAGTTGGAAGTTAGAATTAAATTGTGTGGATTTATGATTTGTGTTAGGTTGGAAACTTGGAATTGGATATTTTGATTGGAGTTGAATAAATGATGCACGATTTTTTTGATTTTGTTGGTTATGATTTGGTTCATCCACGGTATGGCTATGCATAAATTAAGATTTGAATTTTAAGCATACCATTTGCATTTGTAAGTAATCACAAACTATCATCGTACGAAAGAAACATGACTTTTAGGCATTGCAAGAGTAATTATGAATATGATTCTTTCCAATTCATATACTAGAAATTTATATAATTAAAATGAATACACTTTAATAATTTCTTCTTGCAAGAGTAATTATCAATATGATTCTTTCCAATCCATATATTAGAAATTTATATGATTAAAATGAATACACTTTAGTAATTTCTTCTTCTTTTTATGTTGATGAAACTTAACTAAAATTTCCTCCATCTTCTTTAATAAAGAATAAAGATAAAGAACTGATAATAATTTTCCTCAATTTCAAATATTAAATTTAAAGCATTGCCTGAAGAAGTGTTTGAAGTTTTTTTACATTCAATTTGTCTTTTCCTTGGAGAACTATTGTAAATTATATAAAATAATGATTGCATTCTTTCAGCCTGTGGGTCTACCGAAAACAGCATCTCTACTATGTAGGGGTAAGGCTGCATATTATCAGACCTCTCCAGATTTCGCATTATTGCAAGATTCCAAATTGGGTGATGATGACGACGATGAATGATTGCATTCTTTCACTTTTAGAAAAGGATATCTTACAATTTATACGTTATCTTTTTAATAAACTAAACTCCTTGTTACTTGTATATATTATACAAGATATCACTACTTCTTTATTAATTTCCAAAATCAAGTCTAAATAAATTCAATACCTTGGAATATAGTCAAGCTCCATCTTTTTTTTTCTTCTGATTGTTGATACTAAACTGGAGCTTCTATAAGATGTCATTAAAGTGATTAAGTCAATGTCATATGCTTGTGGATTAGGCAGAACTTAATGCTATCAATTAAAATCATACATCTATCAATTATTTCATTCTCATGAGAAATTGATATGTATTTCTTCATTGAATTATATGTCATGGAACACTAGTTCAATTATTTTAAGTTATGCATAATACTTACTTCTGAAAAATAAGTTCAAATATAGTCTAGTATGGTGAAGCTTAACATTTAAACCTACCATGCATACAGTTTAATCATAAGTTAATATATCTTGTTATTTCAATCATGTGTGACAGAACTAATTTTCTTTTACACGCTACAAATGTAAAGTTTTGATAGCAAATGTGTGGTTTATTTATTAGCTACAAGTTTCACTTTTGTACACATGAATGTATCTTCTATGACCACAAATACTTGTCCAATTAAATTCCACATTCATATGCTCTCATTATTTTAAAAGATCCAATATTTTGACAGAACAAAATTCTTTCATTTCGAAATCCTAATTTAAAGTGGCTCTTCCATTCATTCGTTAGAAAGAGGGAATTTCTTCAAATTTGAGCAATTAAGACATTTGGAAACAATATTTTTTTATTCATTCGTGTACTCTTTCTTAGGCTAATTCTGTATTTTTTCTAAATTCAAGGGTATATATATATATATATAAGTTCATCTAAGGAGGTAATCATACAAAATGAGTTATATTACATATGATGGACCAGTGTATTGTGTAATTGTGTATGTTGAAAACTTGAAAATTTGGTTTCTGACTTATTGATGAATTGTGTTAGATAAAATTAGACTGTGTTGGATCAAATTAATTGTGTATGATTTTGATATATGTCTTCATTTATTATTACTGATTAATGGAAGGAAGTTCAAGTACTCCTCATCAAACTACTTCAGGAAGATACAATGCTCCAGCTTGGGCTTATGCTGCATTAGTCCTGGGTATGAAGAACCATACAATTTGCTTATTTTGTAACAAACATATAAAAGGTGGAGGAATCACCCAATTGAAGATGCATTTAGCTAGGGTTAAAAAAGATGTAAAACCCCGTAAAAAAGTAATTCATGATGTGAAGTGGCAAATGAAAACATTACTTGAAGAATATCAATATGAGAAAGATAGAAGGGAACGGTTGAATTTTGAAATTGGTAGTGGAAGTTCATTTGTTGATTTTCATGGTGATTGTAAAAATGTTGAAGATGGAAGTGGTAGTAGTAGTGGTAGTGGTAGTGTTCTATCCCAGGCTTAGGAAGAAGTGAATGTTACACATGGACCTGATGTGAGGAAAAGAAGAAGGTAGGTAAATAGTTCTTTTGCACGACGAACAACTCCTAGAGCCCAACCTTTAATTCATAGTGCAATGTAATTAAGAGATGTGGCTCATAATGTCAATATGACAATAGCTAGATGGTAGTATGATACATGTTCATCATTCAATATTTCTTAGTCTTATTATTATCATCCTATGGTGGATGCAATAGCCTCCTATGGTACATGTCCACCGTCGACTTCACGACGCACCGCCGACAGTTACCGACGGATCACAATATTTCGTCAGTAAAAACGCAGTAATTTTATATACTGTAGAAACTCAAATACCAACGGAACACAAATTCTGTTGGTAATCTAGGATTTTGTCGACAGTTACAGACGAAATTGGGTTTCCGTTGGTGACTCAAGCTTATTGTCTCGTCTTTATAGAACGATGACGTTTATTACCGACGGAAGACCATATTCGTCGGTATATTTAACGACGGGACAATGTCCGTTGGTATGTGTCTGAAGCAATTAAAATGCAGGAACGATTCCTGCATTTTTTTCCGATGTCGTAGGTTTTGTCGTCGCTATATGCCGTCAGAGATTTTGCACGAAATTCTTCCCTCCAGTGTCACCGACAAAAGTATGTTTCTGTCGTTAACTACACCGTATTTACTGACGGAACGTTATGTTCCGCGATAAATAGCGTCGGAAGTTGTTCCGTCGAAAATTTTCCGCCGCTAATCAGTGATTTTCTTGTAGTGAAAGAACAGTAAATTGGGCTACTTTTGAGTGTTCAATCATATATGATGGTTGGATAAATAGGAGACAAGAACCTATTATTAATTTTTTGGTTTATTCTATAAATGGCTCAATGTTTTTAAAGTCTACTGATGCATCTGATCTTATAAGAAATACTAATACTTTATTTAAGATATTTGATGAAATTGTGAATGAAGTATGACTAGAAAATATTATTCAGTTCATTACTGACAATGATTCCGCTTATAAAGCGGCAGGAAGAAGGTTACGGAATAGGTATAATTCTTTTTTTTACTCTTTGTGTTACATATTACATTGAAATAATACTGGAGAATATAGTGGATCCCAGGTATTTTCCTATTATTAATGAGACTATGCAGAAAGCTAAAATGGTAACCAAGTTCGTCTATAATCATGCATGAGTGTTGAATTTAAAGAGAAAGAAATTTACCAATAGTAGGAATTTATGCCATCCTAGTGTGACAAGATTGGCAACAAATTTCTTATCACTTTAGTATTTTTTTCAATGAAGAAAGAGTTAAGACAAATGTTTACAAATGATAAGTGAGTTGCATCTCAGCATGTTAATTCTAATGCTGGATTGGAGGTTTCCAGCATTGTACTGGAAGATAGATAATTTTGGTCTCAATGTCAATTTGTTATTCGAGTTTGTGAGCCTTTGGAGAAGGTGCTTCGATTAACTAATAGTGAAAAAAAGCCAATAATGGGTTTTTTTTAAGATTCCATGGAAAAGGCAAAGGAAACAATCAAGGACAATCTGAAACATAGGTCTTCTTTGTATACATTGTACCTTGCAATCATTAATGAGAGACGAGAAAGGCAACTATCTTCTCCGTTATTTATAACTGGGTGCTTTTAAACTCTAGTGTATATTTCAGACCAAATTTTATAAAGAAAGAGAAAGTTAGTAGAGGAATGTTATTCACTATTATAACAATTGTTAGCCATGAAATAATGCAAGATTTCTTGAGCTCACAAATGGAGCTTTATAAACAATCTTCTGGGGATTTTGGATTGCCGATTGCTATTCGACAAAAAGCAAAACTTTCTCTAGGTATTAGCAGTTTCCTTTTCTTATTTATTGAAAATTAATTGTCACTTTATTTTATTTGTAGCGCTACTTTTGTTATCTTACGACTTACAGTTTCTTTGTGAGATCAATTCGGAAGTGGTATTTCATAATTGCACTCACACATTAACTTAAAATCTGAATTGCAAAGGACTTACAGTTTCGTTATGGGATCAATTCGGAAGTGGTATTCCAGAATTGCAAAGTCCGAATTGATCCCACAACGAAACTGTAAGTCCTTTCCAATTCAGATTTTAAGTCAATGTGTGAGTGCAATAGGCTATGAGCAGAGCTGGAGTACATTTGAATTCATCTATTCCAAGAAAAGAAATAGATTGGAGCACAGGAAATATTATTATCACTATCAATTTTGATATATTTTCTTATAATTTTTTAATAATTAAATTTTATTATTTACTAGGAGTCTTAATAACATAAGTAGTTCAACAAATCTAATTTCTATTGATAATATCGATCTTTTGGCATATTGAGTTTATGAGGAATCAGATTTGATAGATGTGGATGACTTGAAAGATAATCTTGGTTGGAAAAGCATTAACATATCATTTGGTGCATTTAATTTGAATGATGATGATGATGAGGCTTCTCCCAATGATGGAGATTTTGTATCAAATGATAACTACGGTCAGTGTAGTTATAGCGAGTATCCTTCCATAGATGATTGAATGAAGTTCCAAAATTGTGTTTTTCCTCTTCTTTTAATTTTACTTATATTTGATGTATATGTTATATATATATAATGTAATTGTAAATGTTTTTGTTACAGGTTTCACTTCTATTTGGTCGGTTCCTCATCACGAACTCTTGTTGTAAATTATAATAGTTTGAGAGTTTGAGGATATTTATTGAATTTTTTGATGTAACTATTATTTATTATATAATTAAAATTGTAATATTTTAAATACTTTTTATTGTTCTTAATTTTATATTTTTATGATGATAATTATCTTTTTTCATATTAATTGTGATTATTATTTATATGTGAACTGTTTAAAAATTAATGTTATTTTATATTAATTGTGGTTATTATTTATTATTATGATTTTTGAAAACAGAATTGATGTAAATTTATAAACTATAAAGTACAACTATACAATATAATAGTGGACTATTTTACAATTTCTAAAAAATTCAAAAACTATTTCATAAATTTAAAAAATTACCTGAAATGATACACCACATTGACTAGTATCGATACAGTATCGCACTAAATTCCAATCTGATAGTAAGTCTGATACAATATTCGCAACATTAACGGGAATAACTCGTTGGTCTTCAATATGTTATTAGCTCCTATAATTGTGAGGACGTCCACGGACAACTAGTGTCCCTTTTCTTCATCCGAATCAGATGGTCCAAAAAGTTTAAAAAGCGTCCCCCGATCACCAATTAAACTTGTGTGCAAGATAGATCCGGGAGCAACAAGGAACAAGGTTCGTCATCTACCCTTCTCCATATCACAACATTAAGAGGTAAGCACAGGCTAGGACCCCGGAGCTGGTCGGCTGATTCAGTTTCCTATCTTTGGTTAAAAAAAAATATATGGCAAAACCAATTTCATGTATTTTATCTATCTGACCTCAACAATTCCCTGAAGTGAAACTCTTTTGTTAGACTTTCCATATTTGAGCAAACTAAACAGAAATGGGCGGGCAGGGTAGTTTGCACGAAATTTAGATACCAACTTGGCTTTGGTAGAAGAGAAACATCACTGACCACAGGTCTCAACATCTACAATCCATGAACAGGTTAAGACATATCCCATGCTACAATATAAACAAGTCTCTATTTTACTCCCACAAGACATGTAAAGATGCGAAGTTTCGATGCTTACAAGGACGTTACTACGTTGGTACATAAGTCTTGTAACAACAATAGTAAACTAAAGACAAATGGGAATGAGTTTTCCCAAACATGCAAATGGAGATGGGGAAGTGTGGCAACACAAGTGACGCTTGGAGCCAAAGCTAAAGCATTACACGAACTAACAACCTGCAAAAACAGACAAGCCTCTTGACAACTTGGAAATGATACCATAATAAGTTGGAGCGTACACAGGTGAATAACTTGGGCAGCAAAATCTACATCTCTCATGCCAAAGAGCATCACAATATGAAAATGTCAAATGTCACCAAATACTTGACACCAGAGAAATACCAAAGGTGATAACATAGCTTATAGCTCAAGTAATACAGATATCATCATCATTGCCATCATCGTCATCAACAAAAAGGGTAACAAAATGTGAAAAGTAAAACGATTAAATATCAGCTTCGGTTTTATAAGGTCCACTATATCCTACTGCATAATTTGTTATGAAGTGATCCCATTGCAAATGCAATTTTCCAGAGTATTTCATTTGTTGAATATTGATTAAACAAAATAAGTCACCAAGACAACATAAATTTTAATTTTTTTCTGTAGATCATTGAAATACTACTTTCTAGAGGAAAACAGAAAATACAAGCCAAGTGACTGCAGCCCTAAGTGGATAACATTTTAGGAGCATGAAGCCAATTCCACGTCAAAATAGTCGAGCACCTAGCCAATGTATAAAACCAAGACTCGTGCTCAAACCAGTTGGGATGCACATGAACCTAATCCACAACGAATGCCAAGCCAAGGGTGCTCATATAACGAAATGCATACATACCCTGATACTTATTAGATTTCTGCCTGACGCAAAACCTGTTCTAGCTCAACCTACAGTGTGTTTGTCAGAATCCTAAAAGTCCACTGCAACCATTTGTTAGAAATTGAGATTATGTATTGAATGCAAGTAAATATATCAATTTCCACATCAAAGCTATAGGTCACAAGTTCAGGGTTCAAACTCGTGCTCCAAAAATTTAAGGAGGTTGAGAATTAACAAATATTGAATACGCCAATGCTTGTTATAAGCTTGCACTTTCATTGTGAATGAAGTTGAAAATGTTCCAGATTTACCAAAAGCATACTTCTAATGTGTTTGCAGCAGAATTCTTCTTGGGAAGATCAACATCAACCGGACTAAGTAATGATGCTCGAGGAAAAAGGATGGAGAGGGGGAAAAGTCAAAAAATGAGAGTATGTGAATGACAATTTTTTTTAACCAAGGACATTTGTAGATCTGGATAAATTGCAACCTAATAGCTCAATTATGCTACCTTGAAAAGCTGGAATTGGCACTTTACTTATAATATTACATAATATCAGCAGAATTAATACCCATTAAGCAAGAAAATTTTGGTATGTTTGTCCTAGGCAAGTAATCTTACAGAACGATGATGGTATCATAATGACTGCTGAAGGAGGAACCACTCTTTCAACGCAGTTAATTAAGCCACATAAAGGGAAACTAACAGAAATTTAATAATTCTAAGGACAATGACAAGCTACGCATATTATTAGCAAAATAAAGGAAAATTCTCTGGTGCAACCATCGGGCAGACATGCTATCAAAGTTGACGAATCATAGAAACGAAAAAGAAAAATGGAGTTTATCTGATTGGTTGACAAAAATAAATACAAGTATTACAAAAAGATGGTGATATACCCATTGCTAATATAGTGTACCAAAATAGGCATTTGCACAATAAAGTCTCCAACCAAATTAACTTTACATTGACTAAGTTTGAGAAGTAGCCCAAATATACCTAGCAAATTATTTCCCAAATTCAAACTTGCAATTCTGACTTTTGCTGGCTTCTAGTACGTGTCAACACTCAGCATCCCATCTGCCAGTCCTTTGCTAACCCAGCTCGCACACTCCGTAGCACATATTCAAACCCCAAGGCTCCCTAGAATTTCCCAAGATTTACTATCGCGGGAAAGAGCTATGAAGGATTTATGTTGATGACTATAAAACAAAGTAATAATCACAACCACCTGCCGAAAATAAAGAAATCATAACCAAAATCCATATGGCTAGATTTGGAAATAGTTAATGACTTGAACATGAAAGACATTAATGGGTAGCAGCTTGATTTCAGCAACAATCTTTGAGAATTTGAAATTTTAAACTACAACTTGGATAAGAAACAGAGCTCAGTTATGGTTACAACATACGTCAAACAAGCTGATTTATAATGGTTGAAGTATTAACTCATTGTCCAATTATAGGCATTATTATGTAGTAAAATAAGAAGGCATTCAAGCTCCATTGATATAACCTCAATGGGGAGCCTGTTTTTTCTTATAAAGCCAAAGGCTAATTCAAAAGAGAAATGAGACTATATCCACAACTCCTGTAACTTCAGGGTAGTACTATTTTAAAACGTATAGCAGATCTCAAATGCAAATGTCACCCAATAAGAAGTTGAGAAAGAATCTTGGCAAAGATACATCATAGGTCCATTAAACTTGTTGCATTATATCACCAAACAAGAGATACTCATGATCATGATCATAAGCCATTCAAAGTTACCAATACTAAAAAACCATCCCAAATTCAGCTACCGATTAACCTCATTCCAAACTAACCTGCCTCAAATTACTCATCACTATCATCATCATCATCATCACTGCTGATCATGTCATTAGCAATGTAAACTCCAGGTTGAACTGCTCGCCGCCGGGTTCTTGAAGGAAGAATATTATCCAAATCAACCTCAGCCAGCGGATCATCCTCTAGCTCACTTCCATCATGACCATCAAACTCACTCCCGGCGTCACTCGAATCATCATCGTCACTATCATCTTCATCATCTTCCATTACTATTCCCTTTCCCTTCCTATCCACCACCACATCTTTTCCATTCTCCTTCTCCTCCTCCTCCTCCTCCTCCTCCTCCTCTTCTTCGTCTTCTTCATGGCCAATTGCCTCTCTCTTAGGATTTTCAATGTTAACTTGGGGCTTCAAGGAGTCGAACCCAGAATTGGTAGTACAACGCTCTGTACTTTGATTCGCCTGCTGAGCCACTGCGCAGGGGCTATGTTCATTGTTGTTGTTGTCGTCGTTGTCGTTGTCGTTGTCGTAGGTGGTGGTTAAAGATTGAACTTTTTGAGCTTTGTTTGAGTGCCCATGTTCGCATTCTACCTCTGCTCTTCTGTCCACACAATCTGGATCGAGTTTGCGTTTGGTGGGCAATGTAGGTTGGTCTTGACTTCCAATTTCTGCCATGTATTTACAGCAGAGGTTCCTCGATTGTTGGGACACTCTGATTTAGGGTTTTGACGTCTTTTTGTCGGTCACCGTCACGGCGATTGTTATACCGACTGGAGGAATTTTTATTGTTTTTCTTTCTAAAAATGTTCATTGAATCCTCATTTAAATTTCAAAATGAATTTTAACATCTAAATTAACGATTAAGATCCGGAGCGTCTTGCGCTCCGGAGTATCTTGAATGGTTAGTGGGTCGTAGGAGTAACTATTTGAGTGGATGTTTTTTTCTAAACGCAATTTTCCTTGAAATAAATAGTATAATTAGATTCAATAACTATTAATGATATATGATAGATAATAAAACATAAAACCCTTTGATACGATATAATAACTAATAAAGTAGCCATTGATGGACTTAGGACCAAGTTCCATGAGTTAATGAAGTTTGAGTCTAACTTTTGCTCTAAATATGAACATGACAGTGGGTTTTTCTATGACCATAACTCATAACAAGTCTTGATGATATATGTATTGGACAAAATATAAGTTAATTTATCAAAACATCAATTTATAGAAACTCCAGCAAAGAATAGTTTACTAACATATGTCATCCTATGTCAAGAAATATCTGATTTCTTCTTTCTTTCAACTCCATCTTGCAAAAAGTTCATAATTGCATCTTATTATATCTCTCGTAATATTCATTACCTCTATTAGAATAAACCACTTTGATCACTTTCTCTTGTTGAAGTTTTACTTTTACTTTTACTTTCAAAGAATTAGACTTCTCATAAATGACCTTAATAAAACCATAAAGAGAAATGCTACCTGCAAGAGTAAAGATCCATAAGTATCAATATGAATCAACCCAAATAGTTATGTGCACCAATCAACTTTAGTGTTTTTAACCCTTGTAGTCAAATTCCCTTTTATACAGATGTTGTAAGTATCAAATATTAATTTTCAAGTTCCTATAACATTTCACATGTACAATTTTCTTGTGAAATTTCAAGTTCCTATAACATCCCATATGTACAATTTTCTTGTGCCATAAAATGAAAGATTTTTCATTCAATCTCAACCTCTTTTTCGTAGTAACTACTTAAAAAGAGATAAGAAAAAAGAAAGAAAAAAAGAAGAAGAGACACATATATTAAATCAATATAAAATTCCTTTTCTAAGTAAAATAAGTTATAGTACAAAGTCACTTTTCTAAATCTACAAGTAAAAATATAACCCATTGTATAGAAAAAAACTGATACCAAAACTAAATTCTTCTTAACTAAAAGTATATATGCAACTTCTTGTAACTATAAAAGATGTCTTATGGTAAGTTGTAATTTATGATCTTTAAAAATTTAACTTTAGTTCTTCCCTTAAATGCATGATGCTCCATACTAATTTCTTTCTTTCTATTTGTAGTCGCCTGTAAGGAATTGGTAAAAGGAATTGTAGCATTAGTTCCTAGCTAGTAAGTATTAGAAGGCATATAAATAATATTGGAATCTACGAAAATCTTCATTTAAATATTACATATCTATTCTAGTTTAGCCTTAAATTTCCTTCAATCTATCTTCTTATGCCCAAATTTATAACAACATTTTCATTTTCTTTGAAGCTCTCATACTAGGGAGCATTGGAAGCTAAGGTTGCATGTTGCCCATTCTTTTTATTACCTATATTATGTTTTTGTAAGAATTGTTGTTATTGTTCCTTTTCTCATCACGGCAATTCTAGTTTATAATTAATGCCACACATCTTATTCTTCCTTTCTTTATATCATCCTACTCTTTGGGAAGAATGATGGTCATCTCCTTTATGATCCATTGCTCTTTCTAAGTATTGTAATTGAGTGTAGTAGAGTTAGACTGAGACAAAAGAGACCTCATAATAAACTAAATAATATAGCCCTTATTAAGTTCCATATTTATCACCTTAATCTTTTGATAACAAGCCATAATCTTATCATGTTCTCTCTAATCCGACTAACACCGACATAAATAGTGGAATGCAGAGTGTTCAAGAGCTTATTCTTCTCGTTCTTAAACAACCTATATTTCTTATTGATAGTTACAAGCATTCTTTATCATTCTCAATCTTTAGAGTGTTATCATGTATGAAGTCCTTCATATGATACCTTATGATCATGAAACATCATTGTTTTAAGTACTCCCATTCATCATAAAACTCTTCATCACTAATGAAAGTCTTAGTTGTGTGTTCAACATGAGAATACTCTCTCAAGGTTAAGTCCAATTTATGATTATTAAATTCATCATGATAGATTCAAATCATTGTTTGTGATTAGTCCCATTAAGTTTCAAGACGAAAGAGAATTAAGAATTTCTTAAATCTAAAGAAAAATCATATATAAGAGCAACATTAATACACATATAATATAAAAGCATCTTATTCACTCTTTCTTTAACTTCCTTAAATGGTTTGTAGAAATAATCATCGAATGAAGTTCATTGAGTACAAAAAATGGACTCGCCCATATGTAAAAGCAATATATTAAATATCATAACCAAATGCATTAATTAACCAATGATAAAATAGTAAAATTATACCCGTTTATAATGTTCAATGGATTCTCTTCACCAATCTAAGCATCTTACTAAATAATAAACTTATTAATAAGGTAGTTTCATTGCTCATATAGATATTAATGAAGAAATTGATCAATATTGGGAGAAAATAATATATAAAGAATATTCGAATGCCTAAGCTTATGATAGGTAAGTTCATAAGCACATAATATTCAATTATATCCAAAATATAATAAATTAATATAATCAAATGCTATACTCATATATGATAACTGGTTTAAAAAGATATGTAAAGTTATCTAAAAATTATCATATAAATGGATAAATTTTTAATTTGTATAAAAATTGTAAATAAAACATAATAAGACATCCATATCAAAGTAATATAAATGACATAAATTTTTATGGCAATTTCAATTCAACATAATATAAACATGAATAATTAACAATAAAACTTAGGTCTTTCATTAAATCAAAGAAACTAATCCCAAGAATAGGTTCTACAATTCATCTTATCTAGATTTATATACTAATATAGTTCATAATCAAACATAAAAAAATAAAAATAAAAAAGAACCTATAAAAAAAGCTTATTCTCATAGATCTTGAATCTTGATGAAACTTCTTTCTTTTCTCCCATGTTGTTTTTTTATACCTAAATGCTTTAATTTGGATCTTTCTAATCTCCCTGGTCCTCGTAAGTAACTATCTTTAATTCCCTATGTGTCTTTCTTTTTTATCTCAAGAAAACTTTAAAATTTTGACCAAAATAAGTCTAATAAGGAATCATATTTGTCATGTGTTCTTCATAACTGTAGAAAAATACTAATTTATGTAAAAATCAATGCTAACATAAATAAGTAAAACAAACTTGTGTTGCTCCTATATTGGTTTAATAGCTCCTTTGTTATTCTTAAAGTCCAACATCGATTATTCTTAAATTTCTTTCGAGTAACATTCTATAATCATCATTCTTTAGCTTTCTCCATCACTTGAGTCATCATGATAGGCCTAACTTATTTTTTAGAAGCAGTAAAGCCTCACTCTTTATATAGAGATCCACCATTAAACTGTTGATGGTTTCTTTGGCTTTCTTTGCCCTACTCCATGTCATTAATCCTTCGACATCCTTAATGTATCTGCAACAACTCTCTATAACTGAGTAGCAAATGCTTGATTCTCATCATTTTGTCCCTCATCAAAAGGATTTGTCTTCAAATTAGCATCTTTCCCTATAAAATCAAAAGGTGATAAATCATTCATATTGAAAGTAAAAAGAACAATATACTTATATGGCAAGTCAATATTAAAAACATTGTTGTTCACTCCTTCCACAACTTGAAATGGTCTATACTCTCTTAACTATAACTTATATTTCTGCTTACTTGGAAACCATTCCCTTGCAAGTGTACCTAAATCCAATCTCTAGGTTTTTGGCTATAACTTAGACTTTTTACTTACTTAAAAGCCTCTCCTTTTATAAGTTTACCTAAATCCAATTTCTAGGTTCGAATATCACTTCTTTCCTCCCTTTGTTAGTTTGCCTAATATAGGGGGCCTCTTTTAATGTTTAACTTGCCTTTTCATAAAGCTTCTTCACCAACTCATCTTTCCTCTTACCATCTAAGTTACTTTTTTCATCTAAAGGAATAGGTTCAAGATCTAAAGGAGATAATGGGTTAAATCCATAAATAATGTCAAATGGCACAAAATTTATACACTATAGATAGTCCTATCATATGAAAACTTAATAAAAGACAATGACCCTTCCCAAGTCTTAAGACTCCTGCCCACAATAGCATATAACAAAGCCCCTAAAGTTCTACTAACAACCTTACTTTTACCATCAATTTGTGGATTACAAGTTACAGAAAATAATAACTTAGTACCAAATTTCCCCTACAAACTTTTTTAGAAAATAGATAAAAAAATTAACATCTTTAGTTGACACTATGGTTCTAAGAACTATATAAGTTAATGATATCTTTGAAAAGCAATTTAATAATATAAGATGCATTGGTGGTTTTATAAAATGTGAATCTTAGCAAACCTCCACATTATAAAAGCAAAATTTGCATACCTAGGAAAAAAAATTCATAAAAAAATCTACCCATGGTTCACTACGTGTAAGTAAAGATATATATAACCTATAAGATTACACTCTTAACTTGGCTTGCTTATAAGTAACACACCTTTATATATATATATATATATATATAAAGAAACACTCACTCAACATCTCTAGAGTCTTTTTGACTCTAAGATTTCCTATTATACCTCTCCCATATAACTCTCTCACAACCACCTCCCTCAAAGAACTACGAGGTACACAAAGTTGATTTTCTCTAAACAAATACCATTTATTTTTGTAGAAATTTTCAAAAGCTAAGTTTAACTTACTTTAAACATATTACCAAATTCATGATAACCAACATATAACTCCCTATATGATCAAAACCTATCAATTCAGTATGCACAATACTTTATAAAGCATGTCTCTTAATTAATACATTATCTATTATGTTTTAGTATGTCTAATAATCGAATATACATGATAAGTGTGAATTATATCATGTTTTAAAGCTTAGTTTGATATGTATTTAATTGTTAATTCAATCGTTTAGTATATGTTTAGGTTAGAATTGTGTTAGTTTGTTAATTATTAACGTTTTAAGTGTTTTATGGGTTAGTATAACTCTTTAAGCTTAATTATTATATTTTTAGGTACCTTGATTCGTTTCTTAGTGTTTCAGGGTCAACATTAAAGAACGGAGAAGTTTCGAAGATACTCGGGCCGAAACAATGACCCATGATCATAGCACAACAACCTACAATCGTGAAAGAAGCACTAGAGTTGGCCCATAATTGTTGCTCATATGCCACGATCGTGACATAAGCCCAAGATATGGCCCACGATCGTGGCTTGCTTGCCACAATCGTGGCCTGCTTGCCACGATCATGACATAAGACTCAAATGTGGCCCACGATTATGGCCTATATCTGCATCGGGGAGATGCACAGACACTCAAAAACGTCAAGTTTCGAGAAATTTTTTAGACCTTTTGGACCCTTAAAAACCCTAAGGCTACTCAGAACATAAAAGATATTTGAAGAATAAGACAAAGAGGCAGAGGGAGCTTTTGCATCATCCACTTTTAGAGAAACCTAGAGACAATTATTGAGAGATAGCGAAAGGGAATAAGGAATAGCAAGCAGAGAAGAAGTTGACTTGAAGAGGAAGCAGAGAAGAAGTTGACTTGATGTACTTCCCAGATCAAGAGTTTCTCGACGTAGCTGCCTTTCATCATCCGTTCAATTCGTATTTCCTACTATTTTCAATTTTATTATTGTATAGAATTAGAATAACAATTGATGATAGGATTTTTGGATGTTGATGATGTTTTTAAACTCACCTTTTGGGTTTTATCTTTGATTTAATGAAATCTGATTATTTTTATGTTATTTAGATTTATTGTAATTTAATTCTGGACGTGCATAATTCAATAATAAACTGAGAGTATGAATCGAATAAAAAATAATTAAATTGGGCTAACAAGAGTTAGGTGATTTAATAGAACAAGAATTAAATCAAATCGGTAAATTGTACGAAGAGAGGTCTTGCATAGGTTTCCGATAGTTTATTAGACAACTTCAAAACTAATTAGGTTTGGATAGGTTATTAATTGATAGAATTCAACTTCTATAATCTAATTAGGGTTTATAATTTAGGGTTAATGGTTATAACTCAAGAGAGACTAATCAACCCTATGATTGTTTAGGACTAATAATCCGGTAATTTATAATCAGTTAGGTTAGCGTTAAGGATAGGTAAAATTTCCATTCTCTTAATTGGTAGTTCTTTAGGTTGATTCTTGGGTATGTGTTGAAATTGTTGAATTACTAATATTTTTGTGATTGATTCTTGATTTGATTTGATTGATTGAACAAAATTCTTATTTTAGTTTTGTTACATTTTGAATTTCTACAATTTATTCTAGCCTTAGATTTTAGGATTAGATTATCCCTCCTTGTGAGATCGACACTTTAGGTACTACGCAAATGAACCATGTGATTGCGGATTATCGAAGGTATTTATTAAAACTTATACACATCAAACACCCGATTAGTTAGCGACAGGCTATCACCCTCTCTCGAGATCTAACTAATTAATCCTAATTAAAATGGATAAAAATTGAATTGTGACCGCTAGATCTATCAAAACTCTTCCTAACTATACAATTGGATTTAAAGCTATCATAACGGTAACTAATAAACAATTAAGATTTCTCTTCAGTTGCCTATTAATATGATGTTTATAGGTTTATTATGGTACAAACTCTCACTGCACAACATGATACATATAATTCAATCTAAATTTTCTTTCATGTAGTTCATATAAAATGAATAAAAAGTAAATACCTCTTCTTTTAAATAACTTATGATATATTTTACTAAGTATGGATTATTATATGTTCTTTATTTTAAACAAAATAGATATCTCTAATTTTATTTTATTTTATTTCATTTTCTTAATTCATAAGAAACAATTTAATGATAAAAATTCAAATTAATTATTATTAAAACTTAAAATTACTTTCAAATTTTTGTATATAAAACAAATAATAAAAATATTTTTCAAATTAAAGTTTATCTACTTAAAGTTTTATTTCAAGAAGTCTCTAATTGGGTTTTCAAAGAGAGAGAGAATGAAGCTCCCTTGTTTATGTCCCTTACTCCTTCACTTTCTTCCATCTTCTCCATCATTTTTTTATTATGTTTGTTGAATCTTCCTACTTCTTTCTCCTTCCTTCAACTACTTTTCATTTACTATTGCTTCCTACTTTCTTTACTTTCCCACTCTTCATCCCTTCCCTCCTTTCTGGGGAGATCCACTCTTTATTTCAACTAGAAAAATATTTTTCTCTTGGCCCAAAGTTGCCATTCTTGGAACTTCTTTGCAAAAATCCACTTAACATATTGATTTTCTTTTCATTATAAGCTAAGGTCATCTAGGCTTTATGTATGTAAAAACTAAGACAATGGATGAATTCCCTCCACTACCCTCCACTCAGCACTCAGCCTCCATCTCTGAGAATTAACATCTCCCACTAAAGTCTTACTTAAAGAATGCTAGATCTCCCACACATCAGAAGCAATCACTATGGGCACCTAAAATTTCTAAACTACACTTAAATTGATGCTAAGTAGTTGGGGAAAAATGGTGGCCCACTAGCTTTGCCCTCCCACGATAATTGATGATCGAACTTTGGTGGCTCTAAATATTTAAATCCTTAATAATGGTACAAATAGTTGGAAAATAACATTTGTTGGTTTCTTTATAACGAAATATTCTCCTTTCCCTTTCATCATATATTAGGCACTAAAATAGTGGAAAAACAATGGCTTAAAAGAAATAGTACTTTCAAAAGAAAATATGATAATATTCAAGCTTAAAACTATCAATTCCCTAAGGAAATATTAGGAGCAGGAGCATGACACATGCAAGATAATCCTCTATTCTTGCAGTTCTGTTCTCCAGGTATAAACCTAGAGAATATTAAACATGCAAACGTTCCCATGTGGATTAACCTGTATAGAGTTCTTTTAGAATACTGGTTTACTAAAGGGCTCAGTATATTGGCTAGTTTTATAAGAAAAATATTGAGCATAAAAGCAATCACTACCTAAAGGAGTAGGTTGGCTTATGTAATATTATATGTGAGTATTGATCTGGGAAAAGAACTTTTAGATGCCAATACTATACTAAGATTAGGTGAAGGAGATAAGCTCTTAGAAGATTAGTTGGGGTTGCTTATCAATGGAAACCCTCTCTAAAGAAGCAAGGGAAATAATGGAGAGCTACAAGGAAAATATTTACTAGCAATGACTATTTAAAAATGATGGGATTGTATCAAACTTCAGAAGAAACTAATTAAGGCCTCCCAAATAGTAACAACTAAAAGAAAACTACTAAAAGTATTGATAATACGGTTGCAAGTATGAAAAATTATATAACAAATGACAATATAGTTAACTTAGAAACTAAAGAGAATGATCCTGAGTCCCTAAAAGAGCTCAATAGAGAACACGTAATGGTGCAAGGAGAGGAAACTTTGAATCAAACTACTCACAGTGCCCCAATCATAACAATATCTACTCCATCATTGTATAAGGAATTTAAGGTTGATAAAAGAGAATAAAATAGAGAAAAAATAGTTCTAAAGTACCTAAACTTAACACTCAATCATTTTAGTAATCTTTTGGAATTTTAGAGGGATCAATAACCCCTCTAAACAACACATGCTAAAGGACTTTGTCTTAGACAATAAACTAATGTTGATTGGATTACTAGAAATCAAGTTAGGATTGGAAAAGCTCTCTAAATGGAATATTTTGGGAACCCATTGGTTTGTGCTTTCTAATTATAAACATCATTATTTTGGTATAGTGGTGTTGGTCTAGTTTAATCATAAAAGAACCAAAGTTTTATTATCTTCTTTATATGCTTCAAACTTTTCCTTTTAGAGGTGATCACTTTGGGAAAAGTTGAAAGAGTTGCATAACCTAACCTGAGAGTTATGGCTAATATTAGGTAACTTTAATAGCACCCTCTTCTTTACAGAACCTAAAGAAATGTCAACTAAAGAATTTTTTAATAGACTTCTAAGAATAAGTGGAAAACATAGAGGTTATAAACCTAAAACTAAAAGGTATAGTATTCATATGGAGTAATGAACAAAGCAATTTTTAAGTTAGATAAAGCTTTAGTAAATAGAGAGTGGCTTAATCAATTTCGTGAAATCAAAGGAATGATCCTAAACCCACTATTCTCATATTATGCACCAATATTACTTTCATAACATGTTCTATAAAAGTAAGAAATAATTCCTATTTTGATTTAAGAATTACCTTATAGAAATGGAAGGATATTACTAGGCAATCTTAAGAGGCATCTTACATAACATCAAGAGATGCAAGGCTTTCCTTTATGTTTGGGAAGTACAAAAAATCAAGGAGGTAAAGTTGATAGAACTCTAGGGTTAGTAAAGGATACTAAAGAAGCAATAACAAGGGTATAGTATGAATTAGACAATCAATTAGGTAGTGAGATTCTCCTCAAAAAAGAGAAGTCAATCTTAAGTGTATGTGAAGGCTCTAACCAATCACAACTCCAAGAAGGGGACATAAAATCCAAGTTTTTCTTTAACTTAATCCTAGACAGAAAGAACTCAAACATAATCATTTTTCTTTTAAATCATAAGGGCGAAGTTATTTTTTCACAAGAGGATATGAAGGAGGAGGTTTTTTTTTAAGAATATAATTGGAAGTTTGGTAGTAAGCTCTTCATGAATTCCTCTTTTGAGGTCTTTCATCTCCAATCACTTCCCTAATGAACAAATAGGAACTTTAACCAGTCCAATCATCCCTCAAGACGTAGAAAGAGTGGTCTTTAAACTAAATCCCTCTAAATGGATTCTTCTACTAAAAGAAATGGGTTATCATCAAGACAACAACCAGAGATGTAATACTGGAATTCTTTCATAAAAGTAAGATTCTTAAAGAAATTATACTTCTTTTAGTGTTTTAGTTAATAAAGAACCAGCTAAACTATTTCTAGGTGTAAAGGGCTTAAGCCAATGGGATCCATTGTCTCTATACCTCTTTATTCTAAACATGGGAGTACAAACAAGGTTAATTAAGAGCAACAACAAATATAATCCTAAATTTAATTTTTATCGAAAATGCAAGAAAATGGGATTGGTTTCATTAAGTTTTACAGATGATTTAATTCTTTTCTCAAGAGCATATGATGCCTTAATAAGTTTACTTATGGTTTTCCTAAAAATTTTTAAAGAACTATCAGGGTTAGAGGTTGATAGGCTCAAAGTCACTAAATCACTTTAGATAGTGTTATTTCAAGCAAGGAGTGGTTCTAATATCTTAGGCCTTTAACTTATGATTCCACCTTTCAAATATTTAGGGCTTCCCATATCTATAAGAAGGCTTCAATTCAGGGATTGCATTCTATTGATAGATAAAATGAAGAAAAGAATAAGAAGCTAATGCAACAATTGACTCTCTTATGTAGGGAGAACCTTATTAACTAAGAAAAATTTGAACTCTATCTACGTATAATGGTCCTCCCACTTCTTTCTCTCAAAAGGAGTGATCAAATACATAGAAAAGATAATGAGAAGATATTTATGGTCAAGTGGAAAAGAAGGGGATATTTCTTTAAAGTATCACGGCAAGAGGTGCGTAAACCACTAAAGAAGGAAGACTTAGCATTACTCACATTAGCACTAGTAATAAAATATTCCTAGGGAAAGATTATAGAGCTAACTAGATAATAAAGTAGCTATGTGGGTGAGAAGCATGGATGCCTATATTCTAAAAGGCATAATCCTTTGAGAGCTAAAAATAGGCCTTGTTTTTCTTAAGTTTTTTCAAAAAATAAAAATTCCATTAAAATGGTTGTCAAAATTAGGATTACATCCTGTGATTTTATAGAGCTAACTAAGTTTCTTAGTTTCTAAAACACTTACTGAGGCTTAGGGATGAATTAAGAGGGAACCTCAAATATAGAATTGGTAATGGCTAAATAGCTTCTTTACTCTATGACAATTAGAGTAAGAATTACTGCTCTATGAAAAAATTCCGTAGCATTAGATTTCTTTAATGCTCCAAATATAAGGCATGGATAAACCACAATCATTGGTAAGGAGTTCTTAATGAAATGATGTAATACTTGCCACATTAACTACCAAAACCATTAAGATAAGATAAATATATATGGTTGGGATAATCATCAGAAGGTTATACCAATGATGCAAAATTTTGATAAAATAATTAATAATTCAAAATTTTGAATTATTTTCATTATTTTACAAATAATTATTTTATTTAGATAATTATTTATATAGAAATAGTTAGAATATATATCATTATTATATTCTAACTATTTCTAAATATAATAATTATCTATATATAATATAGGATTATATATATATATATAAGCTTTAATGGATAAGATAAATTGTAACATCCCCTCACTTATGGGAAGGGTAATGTAGTAAATTGGAACGGGTTAGGACTGCCTAAAAGTGTATTGACATATTCATGCATTCATATATGCACATGAATAGTAAATAGTGAATTTTTGCACATGTAAATGATTGT
>JAOTJB010000006.1:22794610-22805719 GCA_027123815.1 Erythroxylum minutifolium | reverse complement strand
TATTATTCATATGCATATATGAATGCATGAATATGATAAAGACACTTTCAATTATTCTAACCCATTCAAAAAGACTAAATTGCCCTTTCCCATAAGTGAGGGGATGTTACAGGAGAAACAGTAGATGATGGAATTCTGAATAGGTCTCATACAATTACTTGCATTACTGGAAAATTATTTCCAAAACTCTTCCACTATAATAATACATTGACTGCACACCTTTAACTTCGACCAAACAATCTTTCGTCAAATATTTATCTATTTCTGTCATATTGTATGCAGTCCTGACCCTTTTTTCTTTCATAAATTTTGAAAGTTAAAGTAACAAACTGCTCTTAGAAGATGAGCCTGAACCTGAAACTAAATTCAGATTTAAACAGCTCGAACTACTGCAATCTTGATCATGAATTTTGTTCATTCTGAGTTGATAATCATTAAATAAATCAGTCCAGAATTGCTTAATGACATTTATATGCTCCTGGGCTTAATCACCATACAACATATTATATATAAATTTAACCCCCTTAATTTTGTATCTTTGGTCTAGCACAGATAAGGCTGCAATAATATTTACAACCTTATACTAATAAGAATTCAACTACTCCATCATATGCTATACCATAACTTGAATAATCTCATTAGAATCAAATATCCAATCAGATAAAACTTTCTTTATCTCACACATAGTGCTAAAGCAATAAAGCGAAGTTGGAATTTTTTTCCCAAGAACAATTTAGTCGCATCATGAAATAATTCCAACTTCGCACAAAATTCTCTAGCTAATTCTCATTGGTCTTTTATACATATGCAAGTGTACTGAGAATCTCTTTGTCCCAACCTAGTAAACACATCAACATATTGGACGGTCAAATCCAACATATTAAAGGTTAAGTTACATCTGGTTGGACAATTCAAAACCAACATCTTCATACTTAGAATGCATAGATGTCATGCAGTTTCTTTAAATTTCTCAACTCTTCTAAGTGTTGCACTATAATATGCTACACTATTCCGAATCGAATATATCCCTTCCTTTATGATATCCAATCCATCCTTCATAATCAAGATCAAAATATATGCAAAATAACGCATTTCGAGTAACTTTCCACCAACCAACAAGCTCTTAGCTTGTATCTTATTTTTCAACTTTTCAATTATAACATTATTCGTGCTAGAATTTTTGACTGTTATGGTGGATAATTTGCTGTTGATATTAAAATCTTTCAAAAGTCTCCCAATACGGTTGCTAACCTTTCACTTGTATGTGATAAATGAACCTATCATATACAAATATTACTAACATCAATCATAACATAATGAAAAAGTAAATGATAACAATATTGAAGAATATAAATTACCTTAAAAGTTTATTGCATAAAGTCCAGTCATTTTTAATATAATGTGCTGTCACTGCCATATAATCCTTATTGTCCACATGTCTGTTATAATGGCAATCTATTACTCGACAATGCTCTTAAATTTTCTTTCTTCTTATCCTTATATATCTTCATAATGTCCTTATTTAATGTATTTTGACTTGGAGCCTTAAAGGTTGGTTGTAGTGAGTTGCACCACATCCTAAATCTTTTGATATCAACTATAGATAGTGGATGTTCATCACCAATTACCATAGAAACTATCAAAAACCTTGATCTGTTGTTGTCATAAGATGTTGGAATCATTTCATTCTTCCCTCTTATAAGGTTAGGGGTTAAAAATGTTTGACCTCCTGATATCATCTTCTTTCTACTACACAAATCCATGTCTCTTTAAATGAGAGGTTCCATCTTTTGAACTCTCTGCCAACATCTTTTGACAATATTTAGATTTAGCTTTTTCTACTCTGTCCATCGATCTAGTCTTACTGAAGTGATTCCAAATTTCACTTTTCAATTGACTTTAAGTTGGACTTCTATCTTGACTTAGTATGGGATTAGAAAATTCCACTTATATCTCCAGTACTAGATTACAACTCTCTACTAAAAGAATATGTTCATCCATATGAAACGAATATATATATATATATATAAATATATACATATATACATATATGTTATCCATAATCATAATTCAATATCATTATAATTAATGTTTATGTAATTCATAATCATAATCGATTAATCAAATAATCAGTGACTTACAATGTCACTTACATGGGTTACACACCTCGCTGATGGCAACAATCCTAGAAACTCTAGTATTTCATGAAACACTTATGTATTTTACCTTGGTGGTGGGTGGGTGGTGAAGATAAGCCAAACAACACTATGACGAAGCGGCTGGGAAGTGGGATAGCAAGCGGCAATACCAAGGGGCGACTAGAGGGGCAATAAGGAGAAAGGGGCAGGGGCAACTATGACTAGAGAGGGAAGGGATGGGCTAGGTGGTGATTGGCTACTAATGTGGCAAAGGAGTGACGACTACTAAGGGTTAATAGCATCGACGACGGTGATTGATGAGAGAGAGAGAGAGAATTAGGAGTGAGAGAGATGAAGAGGAAGAAATAAATCTAAAGCAAAATGACATTGTTTTGCTTAAGAAGCAAAATGACGTCGTTTAATTTTGTGAGAAACAGAAGTTTTGTTTAATTTATGTAATTGTTTATGGCTTAAAATGTTGTTGTTTTGTTTATCAAGTCAATCGAACCTTAGACCAGGCTCAAGCTTGGTGGCTCGATTTTTTTCTGTCCCTACTCTTAAAGATCATTTAGTTTCACTTCTGATTTTTTATTATGATTTTTGGTTTTCGTTTCTTATTTTTAATTTCTCTTTTTTAATAAAATAAAAACTTGTTTAGTTATTAATATCAATAGAGTTATATTTAATCACTTACAATAATCAAATATTATATAAAGCTTAAAGATAAATTAATTTTATGAATTAATTAAGCAAAAAATTTATTTTTATCTCTTATACAATATTTACTAATAAATATTAGCAAAATTTTATTATATTTTATTCAAAACATAATTTAATAATTCAAAATTTATTTCCCATATATATTTTAATTATCAAAATAAATTTTTATTTAAAATGTATGTATTAAATTTAAACTATACTTATTAAATAATTACTGAATTTATAAATATTTTATAGTTATAAAATAAATTAAATAATTATAGTATATTGATCATAACTTTTATTAGTAACTAATAATAAATAATCAAATAATATATATTTAATTGACGATAAATCAAAAAAAATTAAAACATAAAGTTTATATGGTTTTTATAATTTATGAAAACTAAAAGAAACCAAAACTAAAAGTAAACAAACATATTCTTTTTTACTGAATTTGAAAATAAAAAAGAAAACCTAAAAACTTAACATTTATGCATTTTGCCCTTTGTATTTTCATATATTCTCATGCAATTCATGGAATTCCTTCGATATCATTGGTCTTCTATTATTGAAATGGTTTTATTTGTTTTTTTGTGTGTCTTTATTGATTGATAGTTGTTAAGTTATTAGAAGAAAGGTGTATTTTTAAATCTAAGATTTTCATTGAAATACAAATTTTAAAACAAACCTTAACATTTGATACTATTCAAAATGAACTCTAAATAGACGAAAATTTAAAAGGAGTTAAGTTTTCGAGTTTTCGCCTGTTCAATGTCATTTAAGCACTAACGCAATGAATATAATATTTGTTGTTCATAGTATGAGTCACGTGTTTCTATGTATATGTCACGTGGCATAATAGAGCCTAATTTTAAAAATAATATTAGCATAATTTCAATTTTTAAAAAACTAAACATATTTTCTAATTTATAATTAAAATTAATAAATATTAATTAACCTAAATAATCTTATTTCAGCATGATAATCTTAAAGCTAATTAAAAATTATACCCTAATTTTTAAATAAAAATCCTAATCTAAAAAATTGAAAACAAAATCCTAATTATGAACAAAATAAGCTATATCTTAACTCTGTTCGACTTCCTTATTCGGTACACTATGTTTTTCACTCTCAGTTAGCTTTTTCCTCTCCATATTTCAATTGTTCCCTATTTTTACTTTTAGTTTTCATTTCTCTTTTTTCTCCAACTTTGATGTTCTTTGTATATTATTTTATCATTCTCCTTATTGTTTCTCCCAAGTGGCTCTGTGTTTTTTTTATACACTATTGTCTCTCTTTGCTTCTATTTTTTTTATTGGATAATTATATTCATTTTTTGTCCTCTTATCTATTCTTCTTTTTTCATTTTTCACTCATCTTTCTTTCTTATTGAACATTATTCAGATTTCTATCTTTTCAAATGTTTTATAGACATTAAAATTTAATTTAAACACAGCTCAAGCGCTCCTTGCAGTTATTATTGGTAAGAACACTCATTTGAGATGCATAACAAAATATTTATTTTAGATTTGTGTTTGAATGAGAGGTGTGCATGTGCCCATTAAATTAACACACCTATATATAGTTTGAAATTAACAAGCAAAATAATTATGTTAACATTATTTAATACTTTTGAAGTCATTTCATTGGAAACTATTGCTTAACTAGGTAATTAGTTGAATAAATGGACTTTATCAAGTGTGAAGTGTTATTTCATTTGGTTTATTTAGAAATTAGAGTGGCAATAATATATCCTTTCTAAAAGCTTCTTCTTTAATAGATAAAACATTTATCTCACCTCACCAAAAGAAAAGGAAGATATACTTATCTGAATTTTATCAAAACAAAGAAAAATTTGCAAGCAAGGGGGCTGATCTTCTCCTTTATTACCCAGCACACATGTTTTTGCATGGCAAGCACGTGGCTGCTTTCTCAGGTCAGGCTCCAAAGGTCGTTGCTTTGAAACAAGATAATTGGAGGAGGAGAAATAAATCCAAAGACGGACGCAACTTTTGGACTTTCAATGGCCTTAATTCCTCAGAATTTCCATGTGTCAAAAAGCCAGACAACTCATTTCAAAGTTTATTATACGAGCACAATACTAAATGCATCAACAGCATGGCCACTACAACGTACGTAGGGCTTACAAAGACACAGATGTTCAGCGGTTTTTGTTTCCCAGCTTTCGATTCAGAAAACCACTCTCGCTTTCTTGTATCTTCTCTCTCCCTCTCTCTCTCTCTCCTTTTTCTCTGTCTTTTTGCCGCTAGAAAGACGGAGAGTTCATGAATAAGCCCTAAACGCCATTGATTTCTGTACATACAAAGAGAAAGGTCAGAACTTTTGCAACACCTGTTATTTAACCACCCTCCATTCGTCACTCTCCTCTTGGCTAATCTCTAACCACCACCACCACCACCACCACCATCACAAGCTCCCATTTTCTTTCTGTCTCCGATCGATAATAACAATTCCAAGTAACCAAAGTTCTCTAGCCCCAATGCCAACCCTCAACCTTAGTTATGTATTTGGTCTACTTTATTACCACACAGAATACCATACACAATTGCACACAGCAAGTTCTCAAAGTAACCATGAATCCACATTGCACATCTGTCATCATTAACAATCACTGTTACTTACTAAAACCTAACCCTGCATTGTTCACCCTAGCAAAATTCCCTTGTTACTTTGTTGTTATCTATCATTGAACGATGCAATAAAAACAAAAGAGCTAAGTGGAAGCATGAATGCAAGTTGTACAAATGTCACAAGAGCCAGGCTAAGACTCTGCATTCAGCAAAGTCCCTTACCAAAAATAGTAAAAGAAAAAGAAAAAAGAAAGAAAAGGGCAAGGGGGTTCAGCTTTCTCTTTAGCAAACAACAAGGAAACCCCCCATTTCGTGATTGCCGAGCGTCGTTCACCGGTAGTTTCGATCTGCACAACGCAGAGAGACGGTCAGTGTCTCACTGAAATCTAAAGCTAAACACCCAGTGGCTATCTATCTCTTTTATTTGCTATTTCTTATTTTCTGTGTCTCTCTTTAACTACTAAGAAGAAGAGAGAAAAAGAAAAAGAGAAAAAGAAAAACCCTAGGCAGGCAGTGAGCTAATGAAAATGAAGCAGGAGGCATTACTAGTTCATGAGAAACCCGAGGCCTGTACTTGGATGGCAGGTGGAGAGAGTGTCAATGCGGAAGGGGACAAGGTCCAAGGAGAAGAATCGGGTCGGGTAGAGACGACCCGAAGTGACCTGCTAGTTGGGGTTGGGGTGTTGGGCTTTGGAGTGAAAGGGAAGAAGCGGATGGCTAGACAGAGGAGGTCTTCTTCTACAATCAATCATCTCCTCGTCTCCTCCTTTCCCTCTGCTGCTCATTCCTCTTCTTCTTCATCATCCATCATCAGCTCGCACGTGCCTCCCACCCCCCCTCCGCACGATTCTTCTTCCCTCCTTCCCGCACGTGTGAGGACTTTTTCCTTAATTCTACTACTTAACTTAAATTCATTTCTCTCTGCAATTACGCATTGTCATTAGTGTTGTTGTTATTAATTCTTAGGTGCCGGGTGTTTGCCCTTTTATTTTCGTATATTATTTAATTATTTTATATTTAAGACCTACCTTGTACTAACTTTCGATCGTTCTTTGACTTTACTACTCTATACTGAATAGACTTGTATCCATTTTACTTGCATATACGAAGGAGAGTATCCAATTTTTTTAGCAGTTGAGCAATTTCTTTCCTAAAATGAGCTAAGTGATTTGACCAATATACGTTATCAATTATTTTATTAACAGATTGCAAGAGATTTTCTTTTCTTTTATATTTGGGAAAATAATCGAAACTGAAATTGAACTTGAACAGATAGTGGATCTTGTAGATCGAAGATGATTTTCCAGACATATCAATGCATTTGTCATAATTCTCAGAGGTAGTGAACCGATGAGTTGCATAGAATCAAGATTCAGGACCCTTTTTGTTTAACTCTTTGCAAATGTACAATATATTTAAATTCAGTGTTCCCAGTTAATATATTGCATGCAACAACAGATCCTAACTGTGAAAGGTGAATCAGATAAAACAGTCAGCATTTTCTTGTTGGCATGGCTGACTTCATTAGCCAAATGCACTATCCGTCCTAATCCAATCAAACAGTTCTTTATGTGGGGTCTTTTCTTTTGGATGAATGATCTTTTGAATCTGTCCAATTTGTACATGTCCCTCTTTTATTTGTCGAATCATCACTTTAATGGCATCCCTACTAGTTATTAGTTGGATAGTCTTACCTTGTTATTTAGGATTTGCTTTAATGGTTGGTCAAATTATTAAACTTTTGGCATCTCTAGCTAATTGTATAATGTTACTTTGTTAAATGCTTATGAATCATAGGATTTGCCTTAATGGTTGATGACAGTAGACCTGGATCATAAATTGCACGTTTAACTTTGAACATATATATAGTTGCCTTTAAAGTCATCAATTTCAACTTGACTTCTTATAGAACATCAATTGGACATCTTCGGTTTGTCGTGGCATGTTATTGTATAATGATTTTCAGCATATATAGTGCACGGATATACAAACTAGGGTCGAGTTTATTTGTGCATTTGTGCAATGTAGATTGTGCAGAGACAGTTGAGTAGGCTGAGTTGAGTTTCACAAGTACTGTTTTTCTTTGTGCGTTCGGATTTCAATAACATTCTACTATGCCTGATGTTGGATTTGGATCTAGCAAAGGACAAAATGGGAGGTGCATGAACATGAAGTTTTCTCTTATCATCACGAAGAATCAATATATTTGCAGTTCCGCAATGTGACAGATCAATATATATACACGCACTTGTAACACAGCCAAACATGTATTCTTCTATGGAAACGTCATTTATTTTCTTCGGTTGTAAGCTTGTGAACGGAATTGGGCTTTAAGAGCGTCATGTTAGCTATAATTGCACATCTTGTTATTTCTATCCAATAAGTACTTCAACATGATGACCAAAGTGTTCTTTTTCCACAGATAATTGATCCGAGGATATTGCGATTTCTTTTCCAAAAGAAGCTTAAGAGCAGCGATGTAAGCTCCCTGAGGAGGATGATACTTCCAAAGGTCCAATTTCGAAGTATATGTCTAATTTGCTGAAAGTTACATGTTTCAACATTAAACCCTGACTTAAATCTTATTGGCGCAAATTTCAGAAAGCAGCTGAGGCACACCTCCCTGCCCTAGAGTCCAAGGAAGGCATATCTATTAACATGAATGACCTGGATGGCCTGCATATTTGGAGCTTCAAGTACAGGTTCAATTTAGTTCTTTCAAGTATTTATTGCCAAAAAGATTAGAAAACATTAAACCATTTATGGAGCTGACACTCTGCGTATTAGCTTCAGATATTAATTAATTCAAATAAGCATTTTGGATAATTCGATACTGTTCTTTCCCGCTCAACTTTCCATTTCAATCACATATTTTGAATGAAAAGGTATTTGTTGTATATATGTAGTAGCCTTCTTAAGATTTACCCAGTTGACCAGAGATTTTTGTTTTGTCAGCAGATACTGGCCCAATAACAATAGCAGAATGTATGTACTAGAAAAAACGGGTACGAATAGCATTTGTAACGTATTAAAAGAAATTATATTTATCTTGTTTCCATATGTGGACAGTGTGCCATATTTCGTTATTCACTTACTGCAGGGGATTTTGTTAACACACATGGATTACAAGTAGGAGACTTCATTATGGTGTACCAAGACAATCAGAATAGCTATGTATGCTGCTGTTTTTCAATCTTTAACTTTCTGATACTTCCTTTTTTCAGTAAGTCTGTTATATACTAAATTCTAACACATACAGTTACTCGTTTTCTGATTTTTCATTAGGTGATTCAAGCCAAGAAGGCCTCTGATCAAAATGTATGTACTGATCTAATCCCTAGGACTGCAGTGAATGACTTCATTCTTCATGATTATGATCTCAGCAAAACCAGCTCCTATGTGAATTATCCAATGGTGGATAATACAGGCTTGTCATTTATCTATGATACCACCTTTTCAGATGACTCACCACTAGATTTTTTGGGCGGATCTATGACTAACTTTTCAAGGATAGGGCATCCAGAAAGCTTTGGATCGGTGGACAACTTGTGTCTGGATGACTTCTATTAGTTTCTTTTAATCTATAGTTGGTTTCATTTTGTGAAAGAACAGTACTTTTGCTTGAAAAGCAGAAACCATAAGAATGAAGGTGACTTCATTATGTACCCGAGTAGGACTGTGTCACATATATAATGTAATAAGTGTACACCAAAGTCTGCAACTTTGTAACATCTAAAATGTTTGGTTTGGATGACATAATTACATGCCTATCAATTGGTGGCCTTAGTGACTTTTTATCCTATTAAAATTGTATTTTTATTATTTATGATAATGACTGTAATTACTAATCACTAAATGGTCACCAAGTATTTTTCAATAATCAAATAATCATAAGAAGTTCACGGACTGCTTTTAGTTTCTATCCATCTTTCTTTATGATCCCTTTGAACTTCGACAAATCAAGTTCTAACAAGTTTTATTTTGCATATTGTGAGGAAGTTTATAAATTTCGGGTTTTGGGTTTCGTTGCAGTTATGGATAACTGCGGACGATCGCATTTTAGACGTCTTATTTGCAAATGCAATTTTGAAAAATTGCAGTACTAATGTAGATCCCAATCGCAATATTATGACCAGAACTGCACCACTATTTAAAATATTGGTTGCAAGTTGTTGCCATTTATAGTCATAAACAATAAGATGCTAATTTGTAATTATTGTAAGTATAGATCATATGAATATAATCAATTGCGACATATTGTAGTTAATATTATGGCCGTGATTACTTTAACAAACTTCATTGAAACTTCGTGTGGAACCTTTAAACTTGCACTTAAAATATGTGAGCTATGTGTTTCCTATATAAACATAGAAAAGATAGTTACATTATGGTGGATTTATTAGGTTCTAGCAGAGACTAAGGTGCAAGAATCTTGGATTCTCAAGATTCTTGCACTTAGGTTCTTTCTTTGCGCTAAAAGAATTCTTCGTTTTGAACATAGTAGGGATAGTTATCACGTTATGGTGGATATTGGGTTCTAGCAGAGAGTTCACTATTTTGGGTAATTTCTTGATTTAGATGAGACAATGGAAAGATTTTGATTTTAGCCTAGAAATCTTCTGGCATTTTTAGAATTTATAGTAGAGCAAATTTGCCTAATGATGTTATTCGTGTGTTTAATAGAATGGTGGAGTTTGGTGTAAAGCCTAACATGTTTAATACCTTCTAAGGTGTCTAGTAAAATGTCTATGTAATGTACTATTTTTCCCTTTTCAGTCGAGAATCAAGTACTAACAGAATAGAATATGAATCAATTAGAATTAAATTGACAACATCTGTTCTGCAATTTTAAGTTTTGTTTTTCTTTATAAAATGCATACTTTCGTACAGAAATTATATAGCATTAAAATAGTAACTTGGTTACTATTTTCAAGTTCACATGGAAATTGTATAGCATTGAAATAGTAACTTAATTACTATTTTCATGTGACTAAATGTAAAATTATTCTATGAAAAGTAACTTAGATGCTTTTCTACATATGATTATATGTACCATATGTCTTTGTTTAGTGATGGAAGCTTTAAATAATATGAATGATTTCAACGATTGTGTGAAAATAAATGAAAAGGATGGAGTATGGAATGATATCATATAGACATATTTAATCCCATTAATGGTTAAAGAAGTGAAGAAGGGAAATCAAACAACTATCACCTTTTTCAAATCTATTGGAAGAATATTAAATCAGGTCTTTAAATAAAATTTAATAAATCGTATACTGATGTTCAATTGAAGAATAAGTGCAATGAATTAAGGGCTAAATTGAAGAATTTTAAGAACTTATTTAAAGAAATAGGCATCGGTTACAACTCCTTCACGATGAAGTTAATACTACAAATGAATGTTAGGCAAATATATTTAAGGTAAAATTTGTCTTTGTTTATTAATATATCATATTATATAATTTTTCTCATATTTTCTTTTCACCATTGTAGGTACATAAAATGGGTCACCAATTCAAGAAAAAAGGATGCAAGGAGTTTTTAGACTTGTGTCATATTTTTAAAGATATTATTACAACTTGTTTGCATGCACATTCATCAATTAAATCTCTATCGAATAGTAAAGAAGAGAAACATATAATTGATGTTGATGAAGATTGCTCATATAATGAAAA
>JAOTJB010000006.1:22742058-22753733 GCA_027123815.1 Erythroxylum minutifolium | reverse complement strand
TGGCAAAAAACATATTAAAAATAAAAAAACATAAACATAAAAGAAGATAATAATAATAATAATAATAATAATAAATATATAAATAAAAATATATAAATAAAGTAATACAATAAATATAAAAAAAGTAAAGAAAAAAAGATAAAATATGATAATAAATACACAAACAAGAAACAAGAAAGAAGACAAGTAAATAAATAAAATAAACAAGTCATTACAAGAAAGTGTTTAAGCCAAGTAAAGAAATGGTTAGGCTAAATAACTAAGAAGAAAGTATTACACATTAAATGTTTAGACTAAATACAAGACATAAGCCTCAAAGAAAAATGTATAAAAGACTTATGAGAAAGAGAAGAAACTCTTTATGTGATATTCTTTATCTGTATCCTAGTACATTAAAGTTTTTTATTGAGGGTTATGTCTTTAATAAGTTCTAACAGAGTTATATCATTCTTGATCACCTTCTTTTTACAATCTATAAGTACAATCTTCTCACATCTTCTCACTGGAGCATCTGGATGTCTTTTCCTAATATGTCTGAACCACCTAAGCCTTGTATCTCTTAATTTTCCATTAATATTAGTCACCTTTAATTTATTTCTTACTACTACATTCCTGACATTATTTATTTTAGTAAGATTGCAGATCCAACAGAGCATTCTTATCTCCGCCACTTTTAACTTATGACTATACAGTATGACCGACTTAATCACTAAGCGATAGAATTTACCTTTGAGCTTTGATAGTATTTTTTTATCACATAAAACTCCTGATGTACTTCTCCATTTAAGCCACTCTGATTTGAGGCAGTGAACAATGTCTTCATCGATCTTTTCATTACTTTGGATAATAGATCATAGATACTTAAAACACTCTTTCTGTGGTACAACTTTTGAATTAATCTTCACCTCCACATTGGAAATTACCTTATGGCCCAAAAAGTTACTCTCTTAACACTCAGTCTTAGTTTTGCTCAATTTAATACCCTTTGACTCAAACGTTTCTCTCCAAAATTTTAGCTTGACATTGATATCTTTTTTTATCTAATGCACCAAAACAATATAAATAATAAACAACATGTACCAATGCATATCCCTTTGTATATCCTTAGGAAGCTCATCCATTACTATTGCAAATAAAAAGGGGCTTAATGAGGAGTCTTAGTGTAGCTTAATATTAATAGAAAAATGCTTTGTATCTCCTCCTATTGTCCTTTCTCTAACATTTACACCTTCATACATATCCTTAATAATCTGTACATAGGTCATAGAAACTCCCTTAACTTCTAAATAATTCTACATGATTTCACTAAGTACCATGTCATAAGCTTTCTCTAAGTCAATAAAAATCATGTTTAAGTTACGTTGTCTTTCCCTGTAATATTCTATTAATCTTTTACGTCTTGTTTTGGTTGAGAGGTTAGTAATGGAACAGGATAGAACGTAACATACTTCCATCATTTGGTTTAGGGTTTCATAATGGAATAGAACGTAATGGGATAGAAGTAGAGGGTTTCATGTTACATTTCATTCCATCCTAAACAGTGAAAATAAGAAACCTCCGATTTGGGAGATTTATGATGGAACGTAAACTAATAAATATATACTACTTAATATACCCTCAATAATTTTTCTTAATACCAATTATTTTTTTAACTTTAACCCCCTTTTTTCCAAACTTATTTATTACGGTCCACAAGCTTATCACCTTCGATAATATTTTTATATTATTAATAAAAAATTGTATATAATTAATAAAAATAAAAAATTAATAAAATTTTTATTAATAAAAATATAAAAATTATTATTATTTAATTGTTTGTATATATTTTTATATAAATAAAATATAATTAAATAATTTTTAAATATAAATCACATATGATAAAATAGAATTTATTAAATAATTAAACTTTTATTATTTTTAAATAGAAAATATATAAAAAACAAATCACAACTGTGACTTTTTAATTGAACATGATTTCTATTTCAAAATCATAGCGTTATATCTCTTGCAACGATCATTTTAATATCAGGGGTATAATAGTCATTTATTATACATTCCATTCCATTCCATCCATTTTCCAAACAAGGGTTTACTACATTACATTACAAACCCTTCCATCCCTCCGAAACAACTTTTCACTATGTTACGTTCCATTCTATTATAAATCGTTCCGTTCTATTCTATTCCATTAATTAACATCCAACCAAATAGGCACTTAAGGAGATGTAAAGCTTCTGCCATGGACTTTTCTAGCATAAAACCAAATTGGTTCTCTGAGATAAGTGAATCCTTTCTCAGTCTCTTCTCAATCACCTTTTGTCATAACTTTATAGTATGACTAAGTAGCTTGATTCATCTATAGTTGTTGCATCTTTGGATTTCCCCTTTGTTCTTGTATAAAGGAATTAACATACTAAGTCTTCACTCATCTGACATTTTGGTAAACTTAAGGATCACATTAAAAAACTTGGCTAGCCAAGTAAGACCCTGTTCTCCTATAATTTCTTCCCTTTTGATCTGTTGGCAACAAATAAAGTTATGATATCTCTTGGACATGCTAAGATCACCTAAAGAGAAGTTGTCATATATGCTTTCATTAAAAAGACTATAGAAGTATCTCTGTCATCTTCTCTTGATGTCATTTTTAGCCACGAGCACCTGTCCTACTTCGTTTTTAATTTTGATCTAAGTCTCTCATTTTTCGTTTCCTAACTCTCACCAACTTAAATATATCTTTTTCTACATCTTTAGTTTCTAATTGATGGTATAATTTCTTGCAAAGTCTACTTTTAGCTTCTGAGACTATCTTCTTCGCCTCTTTCTTTGCCGGTTTATAACTTTCTCTATTAACTACCTTTCTCTGCCTCCGAGGTTTTATCTAATAAAGCTTTATAAGAAACCTTATTGATCTTAACTTTTTTGTTGTACGTTTTCATTCCACCACCAAAACCCCATCTTACTACCCCTAGGCCCTCTAGAAACACCCAAGATCTCTTTACCTGCATTCCTTAAAAAGTTACTTTTCTCTCCCACATCTAGTTAGCATCTCCTTCCAATTTTCATTTTTCTCCATATATTACTCTATCCCTAAGTTATTCCACTATATCCCCTTTTAAGTTCCACTATCTGACTTTGGTACAAATTTTAAGACTTCTCTTCTTCCTTTAACCCGTAATTTAAGATCCATAACCAACAATTTATGCTGAGTTGATAAGTAAGCATTAGCTACCACCTTGAAACTAGGTTGATCGCTCTGCTTTATAAGGAAGTAGTCAATTTGAGTTTTTGTAATTTTTTTTCTTAAAAGTCACCAGGTGCTTTCTCGTTTTTCTTAAAAAATGAGTTAGGTATCACCAACTCAATTGCTATTACAAAATTCAACAAAGTAATCTCATTATCATTTCTATTACCATACCTGAAGCCTCCATGAGTCTATGAATATCTGTACGAAGTTGTCCCTATATAACCATTAAAGTCTCCCCCTAGAATAACTCTCTCGTCTACTGTTCACCTCATTTAGCTCTTCCTAGAATAAAGCCAATGTACAAATATAAAATAAAATTAATAAAAGATACCTATTAAAATAATAAAGTAATAATAATAAAAATAGACATGAAAGATAATAATAAATATAAATAAATAAATATCTATAAATAAAATATAAAATAAGTAATAAAATAAAGAATACAATAAATATAAAACAAGGTCAAGAATAAAAATAAAAGATAAATAAGTAAACAAATATACAAACAAGAAAGAAGACAAGTAAATAAATAAAACAAAAAGGACATTACAAGAAAATGTTTAGACTTAGTAAAGAAATGTTTAAGCTAAATAACTAAGAGGGAAGTACTAATCATTAAATGTTTAGGCTAAATATAAGTCGTAATACTCGAAATAAATTATTTAAAAGACCTATAAGAAAGAGAAGGATCTCTCTATATGAATAAATATACAAACAAGAAAGAAGACAAGTAAATAAATAAAATAAACAAGATATTACAAGAAAATGTTTAGGCTAAGTAAGGAAATGTTTAAGATAAATAACTAAGAGGGAAGTATTAAACATTAAATGTTTAGGCTAAATATAAGTCGTAAGATTCAAAAGAAATTGTTTAACAGACCTATAAGAAAGAGAAGGACCTCTCTATGTGAGATCTTTTACCTATATCCTAGCATGCTAAAGTTTTTTATTAAGGGTTACGTCCTCACTAAGTTCTAATAGAGCCATATCGCTCTTGATCACCTCCCCTCGATTCTTCTTAGGCCTTTATTTTTTTCCTTTTACAGTCTCTAAATACAATCTTCTTGTATCTTCTTACTAGAGCATTAGGAAGTCTCTTCTTAACATATCCCAACTATCTAAGCCTTGTTTCTCTTAATTTTTCATTAATATTAATCACCTTTAATTTATCTCTTACCACTACATTCCTAACTTTATCTCTTCCAGTAAGGTTGCACATCTAATGAATCATCCTCACCTCCTCTACCATTAACTTATGACTATGCACCTGTTTAATAGGTCAATATTATGCCCCATATAGCATGGTCAGTCTAATCACTAAATAATGGAATTTACCTTTGAGCTTGAGTAATATCTTTTTGTCATATAAAACTTCTTATGCACTTTTCTATTTAAGTCACATTGATCTAATATAGTGAACAATATCTTCATCAATCTATTCATTACTTTGAATTATAAAACACTCTTTTTATGGTATAACATCTTAATCAATCTTTACCTCCACATCAAAAGCTACCCTATGGTCTGAAAGGTTACACTCTAGGTACCAGTCTTAGTCCTACTCAATTAAAAACCTTTTGATTATAACATATCTTTCTAATGTTCTACCTTGACACTGACACAATATCATCAGCAAATAACATACACGAAGGCACATCCTTTTGGATGTTCTTGATGAGCCCATCCATCATTATTGCAAAAAAAAAGGGCTTAATAAGGAGCTTTATTGTAGCTCAATATCGTGTAAATTATTACTTTATAAAATTATAATTGAATTTTAACTCTACCAAAACGTAAACTAAATTTTATGTATTAGTGTCAATATTAATTTGTACTAAATTTAAATTATTTAATGTTTTAGATTATTATAAAATGTTGTTACTTATTTTAAATATAAAAAAGCTTTTGAATTAAATATTTCATTTCATTCAAAAGATTTTTTCTTCATATAAATCTTACTCTCAAGATAAATTTTAGTAATTATATTTCTATAATTAGAAAAAAATAGTTGCTATTTGATCCTTCGAAGAAACATAAGTTGTAACGGGTCACATTTTTCAAAAAAAGTTGTCAAAGTCATATTGAAGTTGTTTTCGAACAAAATGGCAGTCATTTGTGTTATGAGTAATATGAATAGCACTTTGATTGTCACAGTATAAAATAGTAGGAAAGGAACGTGTAATATGTATTAGGTAACCAACATAGCCAAAGCAATTTAGAAGTAGCATTAGCAAATGCTTGACATTCCAACTCTATAGTAAAGTGAGATGTAACTGTTTGCTTCTTACTCCACCATGAAATAAATGAGTCACCTAAGAAGAAGTAATAACTAGATGTGGAAGGATAATCAGTATGATCACTAATGTAATCAACATCATAATGCCCAGGTAAGACTAAAGATGACAGAGTAAAAAAATTAAGTCTATAAAAAAGAATACCTTTGACATATCAAGGAATACGAAGAACAACAATAAAGTGAGTAGTCTGAAGAGAAGCCATAAATTGACTAATTATATGAACAACATAATTAATATCATAACAAGTTATTGTAAGATAAACTAGATTGCCAGTAATTTTTTGATATAAAGTAGAATCAAGGAGAATTATTCCATCTGATGGAATTAACTTAGAATCAAGGAGAATTATTCCATCTAATGGAATTAACTTAACATATTGGAATTAGTAATACTAGATCTAGAAAGAAAATCATAAGCATATTTGTATTGTGATAGATAATAACCATTGGAACTAGAAGAAACTTTAAGACTAAGAAAGTAACTTAATGATCTTAAATCTTTCATATCAAAATGTTAATTGAGATATTGCTACAAATCATAAATGCCTTTAGAAGCATTACCTATAATGATCATATCATCCATAAAAATTAGAAGAAGAACAACACCTTTGTCAGTCTAACAAATAAATAAATTAGAAATGTAAGAATTGGAAGTGAAGTCATATTAGGCCATTATAGAATTGAATTTGGAAAACTAGGCACAAGGAGCTTATTTAAGACCATATAATGCACAATGAAGGAGATAAACTTTCTATAGGGCATGGGAATATCGAGGAGTAGGACACATATAGACTTCTTAGTAAGATTCCCACTAAGAAAGGCCTTTTTAACATCCATTTGAAAAAGAGGCCAATTTTTATTAAAACAACTCCTATTAAACTCAAAATGGATGTTAAACAAGCAACAAGAGTAAGTATTCTTCATAGTCAATACCATAATCATCAGTATAGCCTTTCATAACTAAATAAGTTTTATACTACTCAATACAACAATTTGATCAAGTTTTATTCTTATAGATCTATTTACTCCCAATAAAAGTCTTGCTAAAAGGAAGATCCACTAAGTCCCAAGTGTGATTTTTCCCTAAAGCCTAAGTTTTTAAGACATTACTTGTTACCTTGGAGGGTCTATACTAGCCTCACCATAAGAACGAGTTTTATATAAGGAAACAAAAGTAGAAAAATTGTGATAATCTTTAAGATGATGAGGAATTTATTTTACTCAATTAGATTAATAAAGAAGAGGAACATTATTGTCAGATAAATTAGATTATAGAGTCGTAGGCACTAAAGTGGGAGTAGAAATAGAGAGCTCAATAATAGGATTTGCATTATAGGAAGAAAATAACTTAATGGAGGAGTCAACAAATAAAGGTTGGGAAGTATAAAGAGAACTATCAAAATTGGATAAGGTGGAGAACATGGTTTTTTTTTTCCAGAAAGTGATATATTTATAATTATGTAGTCAAAGAGAAATGGGATCCCAACAACGATAACCTTTATATTCAATGCCATATCTTAAAAAGCAAGAGAGATGAACACTAGGTTAAAGTTCAGTATGTTCATGAGGATTAAGAAGAACAAAACAAGCATAACCAAAAACTTTAAGATTCAAGTAATTAGGTGGCTTACCATATAACCGTTCAAAAGGAGAAAGATTTTGAAGGACTGGAATATGAAGTCAATTAATTGTGTAAATAGAAGTAGGGGCAAGCACACCCTATAATTTTTCAAGGCAAGATGTAGAAAGAAGTTAAGCATGAACAAAGTCTAAAATATGATGGTGTTTTCATTATGTATGACCATTTTATTGTGAAGTATACAGGGCAAGAACATTAGATAATAGTTCCTTATTGTTTGAGAAATTGAAAAATAATAGTCTTGATATTTGATGGCATTATAAGTATGAAGAATTTTGATAACATAGGAAAATTAGGTTTTAATCATAGTATCAAAATCAATATAAACTTGAGAAACTTCATATCTATTCTTTAGAAAATATATCTAGGTGAAATGAGAATAATCATCAATAAATAAAACAAAATATCGATAACCATTTATAACAGGAGTAGGAGTAGGAACCTAAATATGTGAATGAATTAATCCAAAGAAGTATCATATATAGAATTATTAATACTAACAAATGAAGTAGGTTGTTTTGCCGATTGACAATGTAAACAATTAAAAGACTCAAACTTTAAAAAACCCTAACGATCCATTAGAAACTAAAGGTCAAAGTTCATTAGCAAATGCAAGCCTAAGATGAAGATGCCACTGATAGATAGTAGTGGAAGCAAAAATTATTTTATAGACATGAATTTTAAGAGAAGTGAGCTCAAATAATCATCCACTTTACACTTCATTCCCATAATTTGACCCTTTTGAAAATCCTGAATTTGACAACCAATAAGAGAAAAATAGACCATAATCATATAACTGATCGACAAAGATTGAATCTAAGGCTAATCTAAGAACATAATAAGTAGAGGTGTTTGCAGTTCTAATATGAGTAATAAACATATAATTACCATTGACAGTTTGAATATAAGGGAGAAAATTAATGGGAGTTATATTAAATGACAGACAGAATTTTGAAGTCATATGATTATAACAAGCATAATCGAAGATCCAATAATCATCTAGAATGGCAAAAAAGCAGGGGAAGATAAAGAACTAGAGGATATCATTTATTCAAAAAGGGCTTCCAGATCACTCGCAGTAAGAGTGGAGTAAAAGGAACCATTAAAGATAGTAGCAATAAGTGAAGAACCAGTCTTAGATGAAGAATTAGACTTTGAAAGCTCTCCTAGGGTGAGATGGTCAGGTTGGACAATTTTTCAAAATGTGACCATAATGATATCAATATTTATACTCAGCAACCACATGACTAGTGATACGACAATTCTTACAAAAAGATGAGCAAAATGTGGGTCGTGGCTGAGTGGTTGCAGAAGGAACTTTTGAGGAAGGAGAATTAATCTGACCTATGTATGTCAATGGGCCAGGCTGGGGCTGGGGTCGGAGTTGGTCGATCCGTGACCTGTGGCTCGACCTGTTATATTTTTTAAATAAATTCAAAAATGACGTTGTTTTTTACGTTTATATCTGGCACGGTCCGACCCATGGTCTGCTCATGGCCTAAAATTTTTGGGTCAAAATCGAACCTAATCGGGCCAAAATTGACATCCCTAATCAAACCAAGTGAGTTTCCTTAAATAGAATTTAATTGACAACAATATGAAAAATGAGTAATGGATCACGATGTAACAGAGTAGTTCACACTAATTCATATTTTGGGGGAAGAGTCATAAGAACTTGGATAAGATGAAGATGATCATTGCTAATCTTGGCTCGAGCCAACTGATTCCAGATGTGACGAATGATTGTAAGAAAGTTTTTAATAGATTAACCTAATTCTTATTTAAAGTTATTGAAAGTGGTGACCAACTGATAGTTATAGGCAAGGCTAGAAGTTTTGTACCAATCCGATAAAAAATCCCAAATTTTCTTAACAATTTGAAATTCAACAAACTAAATACGAATAGAGTAAATAGAAGGATTTCCAAACTATATACCTATTTGGTGATTTTTAATATCTCATTCTTCAAGATGTTCAATATGTTTGGTATCAATTTCACCAATATCCCAAACTGAATTAACAATATCATCGATAATAAAGTGCTAAAGCTTGTGCCCAATTAGAAAACTTTAATTTGTTGCGATCACAAAGTGTACTTGGAACCATCCAAAATAGTTGAAATAGGATGAGAAATTTTTGTTTTATCCATACCAAGCACCATTTTATCAAAGAGTAGAATCAGGAAAAAGAATATTAAACAAATGGATAGATGAATGATAATTAGATGAATATATGGGTCTTGATTGAAATATGAAAAAATTGATGGTGGAGATATAAATTATTGGCTTGAAAATAGAAAGGGACTAACACTATTGAAAACATAATACATTGCCTTAAAATAAAAAGGGACTAATACGGAAAAAAAGGAAGGCAAAGGAATGTACTATGATACCATGACATGGTACCAAAGTGTTTTTTGGTTGTATATTGTATGTTTGGTACAATTTGTTAATATATATCTAAGCTATATTAAGAAATACAAGTATTGGATAATAAACCCAAATACACAATTTAAGACTAAATGAATGGCTAATTATAATTTAAATTCATGTATAATTATAAAGCTAAATATATGTACATTAACATGATTGATTATTTGAAATAAGTTGGTAGAGATATCTTTTTAGTATTTTTTTGTTTGTTTGAAATATTTAAATTAGAGAAATAAAAGTCATAGTTATACCAATGCTATGAATAGTATACCGGCATTAGTATTAGATTTGGTTTTGATAGATACTAATACTAATCAATTTTGGGTATTATTTTGGATAATTTTTTAAATTTATAAAATATTTCCTAAACTTTTTTAAAAATTACAATATAGCCCAAAATTTTAACCATCCATAAAAAAAATTTCACCATTATGAAAAATCCTAATTCTTTAAATTTTGTATATAAACATATAGAGTAGCTTCTTTGTAACTTCTGTCTCTCTCTCTTACTCTCCCTCTCTAACAGCAACATTGGTTTTGTCAGATAGGGCACAATAGAAAGGTAGCTATCTCTATTTGTTTCTCATCTGTCTCTCCCGCAACTTGTGTGTTCCCATATGTGGACCAAAATTTATGACTTATTCATCTATGTCTTTCATCTTTTAAATGAGTCAACGTATGTTTTTACTTTTTATACCAGTTCCATCAATTACGACGTATGCTTTTTCCATATTCTCATCGTTTTTCGAAGTTCTCTAGCAGATTTATATCATGTTATTGTACTCTTTAATTAATTAATGTGTCATTTGCGGTAAAAACGTGTGGTGCAATGGCGGGCGGTGACCGGCAACTTGTTGGGGTAAGGCTAGACTGGGCACAGTGGCACTCCTACTAGAGACGGAGAGGAGTGAGGGAGAATAAGAAAAGACTTTCGAAGGAAGGGAAGGGGTATTTTTCCCTCAAGTTTTGAAATTTTACGGGAATACCGACTGATACTAAGAGAAGTCGCCAGTATCGAACAATCAGATTAGGTGCTATTTTTTTGCCAATACGTAATTTTCCAGCCATTATCAGTTGGTACGATCGTAAATCTAAAACCTTGATTTATACTCAAAATTCAAGTTACACGAGGACGAGGGGAAATTGGTAGATGCGTAAATAAGTAGAATAACAGTGGCGTATGCATGAAGCAATTAGAAGGAGAGACAGAAAGACAACGGAAACCGAAGGAAAACAACGGTATATTCGAAGGCATAATATCGGAACGTCACCCAAAATATAAAAAAGAACAACTTTCACCGTTCTTCCTGCCCCCTGCCCTCCCCGGGCTCCACCACCCAGCAGCCTAGAAAGAGCCACCGAAGGCGCTGACCAGTCAAGTCCACTAGATGTCGTTCTCATGATCCACTTGCGTTTTATCAAGGTGTATAAATTTATGTTTGAGAAGTTTGTCGCATCAACTCATCACGGGTGCTTGAATTGACTTTTATATATGCCGTTAGCTTCATAAATTAAGTTCTTCCAAAGTTGAACAGAAGGGCGGAACTGTTTGGCTTTTGTTAACTAATTGGTTGATTGTATGTTTATAATATAATTAGTTAAAGATAATTTTAATTAAATAATTTTTAAATTATTTAATTAATTAAATAAAATCTATAAATAAATATATTTTAAAATAAAATTTAAGTAAGATTATAATTATAATATTTAAATTACATTTAAGTATTATCTTTATTAATAAAAAGATTAGAACAATAAATTGTACCCTAGAATGGAAGGATTCGAACCTCCGACTATCGGGAGCAAAACCCGTTACCTTACCCCTTTATATTTTTTCTTATAAAAATAATTGATTTCATATACTAAAATATGTATATACTTAATAAATATGTGAACATTAGTTATATAACAAATTCAATAACTGACCGTTTCACTTTTATTTTTTGGTTGTAATTTTTTTCGTTTTTAATTTCTGTTTTTCTTTCAAATAAAAAATTGTTATAAAATTATATTTTTATCACTCATAATAAAGATAAATTATTTTTAGTTAAATAAATATCTTTAC
>JAOTJB010000006.1:22728215-22739754 GCA_027123815.1 Erythroxylum minutifolium | reverse complement strand
TTATTATTATTTTTCTTCTTATTATTATTTTTCTTCTTATTATTATTAATTTTATTATTCTTATTATTATTAATTATTAAATTTTAATTAATAAATTTCTTATTATTATTAATTCTTCTTATTATTAATTAATATAAATATTAAGTATTAATTGCTTAATACTTAATTAATATATATCTCTATATATAAGTAAAATAGGCAGAGTCTAATATATATAGAGTCATGTACAAGCTCGTAATAGGCAAAAGAAGAAGAAGGGAAAACACAGCTGCAGTACTACCTTGGACAGAAGTAGTGACTCTAACTTCTATGAATAAACTGTATTAATTTAGGCAGAACTAGACAAAGTTGTGTTCAGAAAAATTGTAGTTCGTCCTTTTAACTTTCCAATGGTGTATCACATGAAAGAGATATGGCCTTCGGATGAAAGAGATATGGCCTTTACACGATAACATCACTAGTGCTAGCAGAGGCTACAGTGCTATCTCTGATAGAAATTGTGTCGTGATTTTAACAATTAAACTGTATTGATGTAGGCCAAATCAAACAAAGTTGTCTCATAAAAGTTGTAACTTATCCTCTTAGCTTTTCAATGATATAAAGTTTGTAATTTTTGCACATCAAAATTGAGAGATATGATTTTTACAAGTTTGAGTGTCACATTAGGAGTGCACGATCATGAGATCATGATAGAGCTAGGAGTGCATGATCGTGCAGTAGCACGATCGTGACAGAGCCCTTAACTCATGGAACTGCACGCTGGTGCTTATGCACGAGGGTGATCGTCACTCATCTCATTCCCCTACATCTGCTATATATATATATATATGCTTTCATTCAACATCAATTAAATTCATTTAGGAACTCATTTAAACCTGTCTCTGCTAAGGGATCACATTCCTTGAAAGTATTTTAATTTCCTTAAACATTCTATGAATCACATATTTAATATAAATAGCTTTAGAATAAATTTAATATATAAATTCTAATGTGTATTTTTCCCTTTAAAAAAGATAACATATAATAACCTTGCACTTTTACTTCTTATAAAAATGTTTGATATTCAATTGCCGAATAATCAAATTTCATTAACAATATATTGTGACTTGTGAGAGATAAAGATAAGAAGTTTTAGTTGATTAAAAATTTTATCTTTTCTTTTATTATTAATGTTTAATAAAAACGTAAACTTATAATTTGTCTTATAAAAATCTCTAAATTACTATCTTAATTTGTATTTTCATTATTAAATATTTTCTATTAATCTAAATGAATACCTAATTTTGTTTGATATTTATTTCATCATATGATACTTCTTTTATGTCCATTCCCTTTATAATAAATTAGACCCACGTGTCCATTCCCACATAACCCAGTGTAACTGTTAATTTTTATTCAATACTGCTACCCCATCCTTCTTATTCTTCTTCATTTACACATATAGATAAACACCCCAATTCTCCAATACGACAACGAACTGTTAATTTTTATTTAATACGACTACCTTTCTTATTCTTCTTCGGATTCTTAAAGCGTATAAAACAACTTAGGTCTTTAAAAGCGGAATGAATTGGAGGCGTGGACTGAAAAACCACCAAGTAAATTTTCCATCAATAAAACAGTAGAGGTAGGAATGAACAGGAGACGTGGACCGAAAAACCACCAAGTTAAATTGTCCCATTAATAAAACAATAGAGATGCGTGAAGAGAAAATGGTAGGTGGCAAAAAACAAGGAAGAGAAGAGAACTGGGAGAAGAGCTGCGTGAATAACATCAATAAGAGTTACCGAAGTAGACACATATAAATATGAATTTATCTCCTCTCCTTCACTGCCAAAGGTGAAGCTCATTAGGTTTTCCCTCTCTCTCTCTCTCTCTCTATCTATCTATCTATCTCCTTCTATCTTTTGCCTCATTTGGGTCTTTCAGCTAACCGAGCTTAGCTTATTCATCAGTGTATTTTAATTTCTTTTTAGAAATGCCTCAATGTTTATTTGGAAAATATTAATGCTTATAAAGTTCCCCATCCTAGCAAGTTCTATGTCAAATTTTATTGAACCCATTCAATTAATTTGTATTGTAGGACAATGATGATTGACAAAACTTGGACAGAAATTTCTAGTAGAGCACTACCACGATATGAAAAAGGAGTTAATGAATTTTTAGATTTTGTGTTTAGACATTTTGATGAAGGAAGAGCAGTTCATTGACCTTGTGAAAAATGCAACAATAATTTATTTAGGACAAGACAATCAATTTATGAACATCTGATGTTAAATGGGATAAACAAAAACTACAAGCAGTGGTACCATTATAGAGAGGTTCTATAATATTTGATGACGACAATGGTAGTAATCAGAGTAATAAAATTGAAAATGATGATGGAATCCGTGATCTTGTGAGGGATAGTTCTTATGATCTAAATGAAGAAGCTGATGATCCTATCAGAGGTGGCCCTATCAGTCCAAATAAGGAGGCTACTAAGTTTTATAGATTATTGAGAGAATTAGAGTAAGAGTTATATCCTGGTTATGAAGAATCTTCCACACTATCATTCATTGTTGAAGTATTAAATTGGAAATGTCATTATGGGATTAGCGCAAATGTAGTTGATGGAAAGCTTCAAATAATGAAAAGATGGTTTCCTAAAGGTAATAAAGTTCCTAGCTCATATATTGACTGTAAGAAAGTTTCTCGAGATATAAGGCTTTCATATGAGAAGATAATGCTTGTGTAAATGATTGCATGCTTTATAGAAATAAATATGAGAATGCTCAATCTTGTCCACAATGTGGTGAATATAGATGGAAGAATGATGGGAAAATTAGGAATATCATTAATGAGCATAACCGTAGGAAAAAGATTTAGCAAAAAGTATTGGGATATTTTCCGTTAACTCCTCGTTTGTAAAGATTATACATGTCATTTAATTTTGCTAAAGATATGAGATGGAATAAGGAAAAACCATGTAATAATGAGTTTATAGGACATCCAATGGATTCTCCAGCTTGGAAAAGTTTTGATACCGTGCATCCCTTTTTGCAATAGACCGACGTAATGTTAGACTTGGTTTAGCAAGTGATGGTTTCAACCTATTTGGGAATATGAGCACTTCTTATAGTGTATGGCCAGTTGTATTAGTTCCTTATAACCTTCCATTATGGCTCTGCATGAAAGATCCCTATTTTATGATGTCACTTTTGATTCATGGTCCGAAAGCTCCTGGAAATGATATTGATGTATACTTAGAGTCGTTGATTGATGAGTTGAAATTTCTTTGGGAGATAAGTGTAGAGACATATGATACATTTTTAAAGAGTAATTTTTAGTTACGTGCAGCTCTATTATATACCATAAATGATTTTTCAGCTTATAGTAATTTATCAGGATGGAGCACCAAAGGCAAGTTAGCATGTCCTGTTTGCAATCTTGAAACGTCTTCTCCAAGGCTTCAAAATGGATGTAAAACATGCTATCTTGGTCATCGTCGCTTCTTACCAACTAATCATTCTTGGAGGAAAAATGCTAAAGCATTTGATGGTGCCAAAGAAAATCGAAGTGCACCGAAAAAATTATCAGGGGATGATGTTGTTGAACAATATAATCAATTTTTTCAGGTAAAGTTTAATTGATTTTAAATTATGTGTTTATTTTATCTGTATTCTTTTTTTCTTATTTCCACTATTTTCATTAAACATGTGAATTTTAGAAAGATTGTAAGGAAAAGAAAGCATGGAGATGCTCTATTACTCAAAAATTGGAAAAAAAAAGAGTATTTTTTTTCAACCATCATATTGGAGAACACTTAAGTTACGACATAATTTGGATGTCATGCATAACAAGAAAAATGTATGCGATAACATAATTGGGACTTTGTTGAACATTGAGGGGAAAACAAAGGATACTATAAGTACTCGTTTTGATTTAGAATCTATAGGTATACATCCTGAGCTTTACGCAATTCCCACAAGTGATGGCAGGTATGCGTTTCACCCTGTATGTTATACACTGTATAAAGTTGAAAAACGAGCATTTTGTCAGTTCTTAATTGATCTAAAAGTTCCAGATGGCTATTCTTCCAATATTTCTCGATGTGTGAGTCTTATTGAATGCAAAGTTTTTGGAATAAAATGTTATGATTGTCATGTATTTCTTCATCGATATCTCCCTTTAGCTATACGTGAATTGCTGAGTAAAGAGATGTGTGAAGCATTACTTGAGTTGTGTCTTTATTTAAGAAAGTTATGTGCCAAATTTTTGTATTTTGATGATTTGGAGAGACATGAAAAATCAATTCCTTTTTTTGTCATAATGGTGCATTTAACCATTCATCTTGTTAGTAAGGCTAAACTTGCTAGGCCATTACAATATCAACAGATGTATCCTATAGAACGATATTTGCGTAGGCTTAAATCATATGTGAGAAATAAGGCACATCCAGAAAGATCAATTGCTGAGGCACATATTGTGCAAGAATGGGTGCATTTTTTTCAAGGTATTTGCACGAAATTGAAACTAGGTTGAATCGTGTTGGAAGAAATGATGAGGGAAGTGATGCCCATCCTCATTCTAGGTTTCAAGTTTTTTCACAAGCTGGTAGGCCTTTGCTTAGGAAAAAATATGATGAGTTGAGCTTAGCTGAATAGGCTCAAGCTAGAATGTTATGTGCTAAAAAATTGTGAGGAAATCAGAGAGTTTGTGGAGTAAGTTCTCTTAACTTTTGAAATTAGTCATTTTATATAATTTGTTTTATGGTTTATATATTCTTGAAGTAACTACTAATATTTTACTTATTTTTAATGTGAAGCATGCGTAAAGCAAAACTCAAGAAGGAGGATACTAGAAATGTGGAAAGAAGATATCAAAAAGAATTCTATCAGTGGTTCAAGAAATATGTAAGTACTATAAATATATTTTCACCTATAACTTTTTATAAATTATAAATTATATAATATAAATATTTAATGCTCATTACTCACGATAGGTCACCGAATTGCAAGATAAAGGAAGTGAAATGGTTAGTGATCAATTATTGCATTTAGCTTATGGGCTAGATAAGCGAGTTTATCGGTATAAAAGCTTCCTCATCAATGGTTGGAGATTTAACACAAAGGACAGAGATTAGCAATTGAATCACAAAACAGTGGAATTTTTGTAAAAGGTGATGTAAATATAGGTAATTTGGATTATTTTGGTGTTTTGATAGGTATCATACAATTAAATTATCATGGGAGAAATACTATCATTTTATTTAAGGTTGACTGGTGGGATGTGTATCATAAAGGTGGATATAAGGTTAACAAGTTTGGGTTTCCTATGGTAAATGTCACACGTAAGTTGAAAACTAATGAACCATATGTTTTAGCTAAACAAGTTTACTATGTAAGAGATATTAAGAAGCTTAATTGGCAGGTTGTTGTCAAGATAACACCTCGTGATTTGTATAATCTTCCTGATGATAATATAGGAGATGAGTCATACAAAGAAAATGAAAAATTTGGCTTTACACTTCACGAATCTACTTTAGAGGATGATACTAATACACTATCTTTAGATAGATCTGATCTAGATGCTACAACTGTTGAAAGAAATTCGTTAAATATTGATACTATGAGTGCTGGAGAAGATGACGAAACCAATTATGATGAAGATACTTTTATGGATGATGATGAAACAAATTCAATAAGTGAAGATGAGGAAGGCGACAGTGACAATAATTGAGCATTAACAAGAACTTTGTTTTTAATTTTCAATAGGCTAAAGGTTTTGCTTAATATTTTAGAGCAAGAATTTTATTATATTTAAACATTTAATTATTTTGATTTTTATGAAATTTCAAAGTTATGTATACCAAATATCTATTGATATGTAAAATATTACTTTTAGATTATTAATATATGTAGTTTGAATATTTTATTTGAAAATATTTAAATTTGTTTGCAAATAATCATATTAAAGAAAAAATCATAACAAGTAGTTTCTGGTTTTTACAATAATGACAAATTTTATTTTTAAAGTGGTTAATTTTAATATGTTATTATAACAACAAACATTTATCATTAATTTGTTATATTTATATTTACAATAACTTTTATAACAAAAAGTTGATCAAGTTACCAACATATGTTTTCTCACAATTACAATTAATTCCCATCAAAATTATTTTGGTGCCAAATTTCATAGGCTTTTAGTGATATAACTTAGTGACAAAATAAATTTTAACACTGTTAACATCTTAATAGTGACACTTTAATAGTGAAAGAAACTAAATTGCTACAATTACCATTGTATTAGTGACAAAAATATAAATCATCACAGATAATCCAAACAATATTGTCAATCAATTGTCTTATCACTAAAAAACCCATATTTGTGATGACAAAAATGGTTAGTCACAAAAAATTGTCACTAAATTACGAATAGTACTGATCATAGTTATACTTCGGTTATTGTGACAATATGTAGTAGACACTAATTAATTGAATATTTATTAACAAAATGTTTTGTCAAAACAAGCAAAATATTGTGTGACAATAAACTGTTTCGTTACAACAAGAAAAAAATAATGACCACACTATTTTTTGTCACAATAAATACAAAATATTAGTTACCAACATATGTTCTGTCACAATTATAATTAATTCCCGCAAAAATTATTTTGGTGCTAAATTTCATAGGCTTTATATGAGAAAACTTAGTGATAAAATAAATTTTAACACTATTAATATATTAATAGTGACACTTTATTTGTGAAAGAAACTAAATTGCCACAATTATTATCGTATTAGTGACAAAAAATAAATCATCACAGATAATCCAAACAATAGCGTCAATCAATTGTCTAGTAATAAAAAACTCGTATTTGTGACAAAACAATAGTTAATCATAAAAAAATTGTCACTAAATGTCTTAACTCTTATAGTGCATACACAAACTTTGACATCATTAGGAATCTGAGCCAAAACCTTTGTTGAAATCTACAAGTTATTGAGAATTCCAACTTTGGATCAATTATCGTGGAGAGTAACAACAATTTTCCTATTACTTATCTTGTATTTAACCTACCTCTCCATATGTTTCCTTTTCTTCACAAGTTGTGAGAAATAATAGGACCTGCCTGGTGTGTCTTGAAGCTTCCAAAAAAATTTGCCTTTAAGTAAAAGCCAAGAATCCAACTAATCTATAATGACTCTTCCTTTGTTAGAATTCTCCAAACTCTTTTTCCTATCGAAACTTTATTACACATCCCTATAGAAAGGCTACCAAGACCACCTAATCTTATACATTCACAAGCCTATTTCCAAGCCACTTTAGCATTATATCTTTGGTTTATTTATCCCAGACAAAATGAAATTCCTCATCAATTTCCCCAAAGTCTTCACCAGTCTTTGGAAAAACATAAATGAGAGTTCCAGTACACCTACATTAAGCTAATAAAAAAATTGATCAATAGAATTTTTCCAGTAGGATAAAGGTGGTGGTTGTTCCAAGCACTAACTCTCTTCTAAATTCTTTCTACCAAGGGGATGCATTATTCTGATGTAACCTTTTAGACAAAATTGGGAGCGTCAAATAATTAAAAGAGGGGTTTAACCTACATACCTATTATAATAGCTAACTAAGGGCCAGTTCTTAACCTTTATTTGATAATAGTAGGAAACTCTTAAGATATTTGATATCTAAATCAAACAAGTCATTAAATATTTTCAAAGTTTGCATGATTAAGAAGATAGATCTATCATAATCTTTGGCAAATACCAAGGGATCATCTGCAGAGAAGAGATAGGTGATTTTTAACTTCTTACATCTATAATGAAATTGGAATATTGGATCATGTGAAACATTATAGTTTAATAGCCTAGAGAACACCTTCATGTACAACATTAAATATACGGGGATTCAGGATCCCCTTTACGTATGCCTTTCTTCCCTTAAAATCACATGGAAGGCTCTCCATTTACCAATACTAAATAAGAAAGAGATGAGTAACACATTTTCAACCAGCTTCTAAACTTAGGAGGAAGCTTAAATGCCTCAAAGACCTAATCTATAAAGCACCAACTCAAAGTATCATTATGGATATCTATTTTAATTATTCAATTGGAAAGGGAGTTTCTCTTAGAGTATCCTTTATAGTTCTTAGGATAAGAGGATATTGTCCCCAATGTGGCTTCTTTAGAGAAAGGTTTCTTGAGCTTTGTTGATCATTAGATCCATAACCATTTTTAACCTCTTAGCAAGTAATTTGGCAATATTTTATACATGAAATTGTAACATAAAATTAGCCTTAAATCACTAACAGAGTTAGAATTATGTGTTCTTAGTGTCAAAAAGATGAATTGATGTTAATAACTTTATATAACTTCCCTTATTGGAAGATTTTTCAAATAAGCATAAGCCTTCTCCTTTAGTAACCCTTGAGAAGTGATTGGTGTACCAAATTAATCCAATATACAATTGATTTATTAAAGTTTCTTCTAGAAAAAGATAGAAATAAAAAATACTTTAAGCTTTTATCCCCTTCACCTAACAATGTTATACGAGATCTTTGTCTAAGTAAAGAACAATGATGATTTAAAGCTTCTGACTACCTACTTAAAGCATCCCTTCCCTTATCTAACCACTGTATGTTGGTAGTTTATATACCTTTTCCTAAATATCATCTAATATCCCTTTTATTTGTTTGACTTGGAAAAGTATATATGAACAAATGATTCTTTTTAACACTTTCAGCTTCTCTTTTAATATATCCAAGCTTCTTAGCACATTGGAAAGCTTTAAAGCCTTGAGCGGGCTTGTCCTTTCCTTATATAAATGCTTGTATGAAACCTTCATGTTTAGCTAGATAATCATTAAAGCAGAAAAGAAATCTCCTATTAACCTGCTCAAATATATTATACAATTAAGTTCATAAAAATAGCTTGTCTTTGAAGAAGGACCATAACCATACCTCATCCATCAAAATTCAATATATCTTCTTCCTTATATGCCTATTATCTATTTGTCTACTGCTCCATGTGAAGTTTCCCTCTATACTTAGATCAACCACTTCCAAATTCTCAACACACTCCCTAAAATCATTCAAGAAGTTTTGGTGCCTTATATTCCCCTCCACCTCTGACCAAAGCAACGTACTATCAAAATCCCCTATAATCATCTATATGTTTTCGACAGTTCTCTTAATCTAAGCTAAGTGACCCTAAATTTTCTCCTTTTGGAACTTGAAATTGGAGTCATAAACAAGGGATTTCTCAATGTTCCTATCTTTTTTTAAGAACCTAATTATCATTTACATGTATTGGTAGCTAGTATGTATAACTTTTAGGTCAACTCTTCTTATTTCAAAAAGGACAATAATTTCAACTCTTCTTATTTCAAAAAGGACAACAATTTCAACTCTTTTTATTTTAAAAAGGATAATAATTCTTTCATAAGAGCGATGACTATGGTTTAAGATAAAAGACTATTGTATACCCTTCGATTTAAGCTTCAAAAGATTATCTTGAATTTAATTGGTTTCTAAGACTCCCAGGACTACAACATTATTATTAATCACAAAATCTTCTAAAGCCTATATTTTATAGGGGCTATTAAGCCGTTAATGTTCCAATTTTTTAGATTGATATGGATTTAGTAAAATATATTAAATTCCCTTTCCCTTTCCTCCTATTAGTATACTTATTAGAGACTTTTTGGAAGTTATTCCCCTCATATATATTCCTTCCATAGGAGTGTTAGAGCATGTATTCCCACCTCTTTGCTACTTTCCCCTACTTTATTTTCACTAACCAGCACTACCCCATTTTGTATTTCCATTGGTTTGCCTCTAGAAGCAATGGGACTCAGTTGGATCACATCTATAGAAGTCAAGGACTTGGGGTTTTCATCATTGATTATATTTGTAATTTAGGAACCTCCTTAGCTTTCTCCTTAGCAAATATCTCTTTAATTTTGTCTAAGTTCACAAGCTCTTTAAAACCCCCCTTTTCAAACCTTCTATCTGATTTTACCCATTTTTATTAGGAATGAGAGGTTTTAAGCCTCTGTTGGTAGGTTATTTTGATATAGTCCTCTACCAAATTCTTCTTATTATACAGTGTTAGAATGCAGACGAGATTAAGAAGGTCCTTACTATTCTCCACCTTCACACGCAATCTTGTATAACCAATTCTCCTTCCATGCATCATTGTTTTGTCCATGCAAACAAGCATTCCTACATAGCTAGCTAAGGTACAAAGCTCTTTTTTTGGACCAATATTCGAGAGGTACTCTATGTATATTTATATATAGTGGTAACTAGTTATGAGTTAAGCTTTCCATATTCGAACTAGGCGTCCAAGGCTGTTGGAAGAGTGGTTGGCTCCATATGTGCCACAAGCCATCCTCCATAACCTCCTTCGAGTAAGTATTTATTTATAAAATTAAATAATAAAAGGTTATCTTTTTTTCAATAGCACCTTAGACAGCCCCCTATTTCTTCAAGCCTTCATTGCCCACTCCTTGATAATTGCGAAAGGTAGATGCTTCTTATAAGATAATCCAACAAGTGTTAGTTTCTAAGCCTTCACTCCATCTTTGAGAATTTGGATATTTGTTGCCACTAAGTTTCTTCCATTCTTTATAATTAGTGGGGAATATTGAAGTCTTTAGTATACTCCTCTCCCACAACTTGCTTCTAGCTGAGAGCTCGACTGTTGGTAGAGAAATGTCTGACATCTAAGCAAGAGAAAGGCTTAGAGGGAAGGGGTGGAAAAGAAATTTTTGTTATTTTCAAGGCTTTCTATTGTTGTCACTAAGAAAGTGGTTTGGGTGTGGTAGAAGGAATTTTTTTTCAAAAAGTAGTTAATCTAAAAGAAAACAAGGGAGGGAAAACATTTGATATGAGGTGAAAGGAGCTAAAAGTCCCTTGGATAGTGGAAAGGCAGAGGAGTGTAATAGTCTCTGAAGATAGACTAAGGTTTACTAGGAAAAAAAGAAGCTATAACAAATCAAACCAAAGAAGAAAGAAGGGGAGGTTTATGGTAAGGTGGTGAGGAAGACTCACAAAACAACATGGTTTTTATAAAATTTTTTGTTTCTATCCTAGTGCTCGAAAGATTCTAAGGGCTTGTTTGGCTGGATGTTAACTAACGGAACGGAAAGGAACGTTTTATAATAGAATGGAATGAAACATAGTAAAAAGTTGTTTGGGAGGGATGGAAGGGTTCATAATGTAACGTAGTGAAACATTGTTTGGAAGATAGATGGAATGGAATGTGCTGTATAATAAATGATTATTATACCTCTAATATTACAATAGTGGTTGCAAGAGATTTAATGTTATGATTTTAAAACAAAAATGATAGCCAATTAAAAATTCACGTACAACCGTGACAAATAATTTTTTATATATTTTCTATTTTAAAATAATAAAATTTTTATTATTTTATTATTATTTATATACAATTTATTGTTAATTATATAAAATTATTATTATTAATTATTTAATTAAATTTATTCTATTATATGTGATTTATATTTAAAAATTATTTATTTATAT
>JAOTJB010000006.1:22687202-22698819 GCA_027123815.1 Erythroxylum minutifolium | reverse complement strand
TGAAAGGGCGATAAGGAAATTCCTTTTCATATTCAATGATTATTTGGTGAATTATGAAGGTTTCTTATAGAAATTTATAAGAGGAAGAGAGAAGCAGATATAGGGTTTTGAAGCTTTTACATATATTAAGAAACTTGAATAAGTTAAGGAAGAATTAAAGGAATTGAAAAAGAATATTAGTTCTGATACACTACTCCAAGTAAGGTAGGTAAAGGGCATCTTAGGGAATATTTAGAATATGATATATGATCATCCAAGGGATAAGTGGTGATTAGGATAAGAAAAACATGCATTAGAAAATTACGCAAGATCATGAGATGTACATTTTTTGCTCCTAAGACAATGGGCTAAGATATCCTAGATGTATGAAGGGGATGGAAGTTTAAAATTCTTCTTTAGCTCAATCTTGTCAAAAAGAAACAACAACATAATCAACTATATCTTAGATTAATCTGGCAATCAAATTACTTCTCAAGATCATCTAAAGGATATTACTCATACTTCAAGAATATCTTAAGAGAAAAGGTTGCGTCTAACTCAAATATGCAAGTGCTGAGATCGTTCATTTCAAACCAGTTCTCAAGTGAAGTGAACCAATTCCTAGTCTCACCTTTTTAAGAAATGGAAATTAAACAAGTAGTTTTTGAATTAAAAGCTAAAAAATCCTTTGGACCAGATTGATAAAATGGGAACTTTTATCAAAAGACGTGGTCTGAAATTAAAGAAACGATTAAAAGGGAAATTTTGGAAATATTTAGTTTAGTAAGCTTCTTAAAGCTATCAACAAGACCTTCATTTGTTTGGTTTTGAAAACACATAATGCTAACTCTTTTAGTGCTTTTAGACTTATTTCTTGCTATGATTTTCTTTATAAATCATTGTTAAGTTACTTGCTAAAAGACTAAAGAAAGTATTAGAGTTAGTGATTAATCCATCTTAAGTTGCTTTCTTAGAAGGGCATCATATTAGAGAAATAGTTTTATATACTAAGAATTGCTCAAAGGCTACTCAAAAAGGAGTTTACCAACTAATTATGCAATTAAAATTGATCTTCATAAGACTTTTGATTCATTGAGTTGGAGTTTTATTGAGCAAGTATTTAATGTATTCAATTTGGTTATGAAGTTTAGGAACTAGTTGAGTATCTTCTTTACTACATCATATTTAGTCCTAGTGAATAGGGAACCTTCTAAATGGCTCCAAGGTAAGAAAGGCATAAGACAAGGATATCTTATATCCACTTATATTTTTGTACTATGTATGGAGGTCCTTTTTAGGCTCTTGAACCATAGTATATCCTCAGATCCTACTCTTCAATTCCATTATAGATGCAAAAAATTAAAATTTTCCCATCGTCTTTTTTTTAATGATGTTTTGTTACTTAAAAAAGCACATGAAAATTGTTTTCTAATAGTGCAAAGCCCGTAAACTTTTAAAGATATTTTTGGATTATCTATTAAAAATAGTAAAAGCTTACTCATTTTATTGATGAGTGCTCAACTTTTTACTCCTTGGTTAGCTACAATAATTAGAATGCAGATTAAACATCCACTTTTTGTCTACTTGGGCCTGGCTATCACCTTAAGAAGATTTTTTTACAAGGAACGCCTACCCTTGATAGAAAAGTTCCATAATCAACTCTTGGAGTAACTAACATCTATCCCTAGAAGGTAGACTTTTGCTGATTGATTCAATAATTAACTTAATGCAGATTTATTAAAACTCCCATTTTTGCTTTGCTAAAGGTCTGGTTAAAACATTGGAGAAAATAATGAGACAATTTATGTGGTCTAGACCTAATAACAAAAGGTTTAAAGCCAAAGTACGATAGAAATATGTTCGTAAAGATAAAGAGAAAGGTGGACCGGGAATGTTGCCTATTAAGCTATATAATAAAGTTTCAATAGGAAAGGGAATTTGCATAATCCTTAGACACAGGTGTAATGGATCCACGTTTATTATTTAAAAGGAAATAACTTTTAGGAGCTCTAGGAAAAACTAGGCAAGTCATATTTCTTCACCAAATTATTCAATGAAAGAAGCTCTATTTCACATATAGTTAGCAAGATAGCTTATGGAAAACTTGCCTCAGTTCACTATTACAATTGATCCAACATTAGTTTTTTGAATAGCTCATAGAATATGCAAGAGGGTTTAGATCAAATCACAAATAATGCAAAATTTGGTATAAGGATAAAAGGGAATCAGTGGAGAAACTTTCCATAGGAACTTGCTCAACACTATCCCTAATTAACTTCCTGACTATGATTATGAGGATTCCTATTACTAGAAGCCATGTTCATCCAATAAACTTATGAATGCTAGCCATACTCTATAGAACAGAGCGTTAGCTCATCAAATACGTGCATAGTCATAAATTAATGATAATGCAGATGATAATGTTTTGTTGGATGTGCAAACTTAATAAAAGAGATAAGGATATGAATGTAATGGTATGAGACAAATTAAAAGTAGCTAATATTAATGAAAAATTAAAAGAGAAAAGATATAGGTGGTTCAAACATATTAAAGAAGACACCCTAATGCTTCAGTGAGAGGATGTGAAAAGATTGTACTTAAAGATTGTAAAAGAAAAGAAGATGACCTAAGAAGAAATAGGAGGAGGTGATCAAGAATGATATGATTCCGATAGAACTTATCAAATACATGGTCGTCAATATAAAACTTTGACGTACTAGGTTACAGGGAAAGGATCTCATATAAAGAGGTCCTTCTCTTTCTCATAGATCTTTTAAAAAAATTTCTTTGAGTCTTATGTCTTATATTTAGCTTAAATATTTAACATATAGTACTTCTCTCTTAGTTATTTAACCTAAATATTTGTTTACTTAGCCTAAATATTTTCTTGTAACGACTTGTTTAATTTGTTTATTTACTTATCTTCTTTTATGATTAGGTAGTTATTTGCTTATTTTATTTTTATTCTTTACCTTATTCTATATTTATTGTATTAGTTATTTTTATATTTTTATTTATACATATTTATTTTTTTTATTTTTTTATTATCTTTTATGTCTATTTTGTTTTTAATTATTATTAATTTATTATTTTAATATGTATATGTATATTTATATTTATTATTGTTTATATGGGTCTATTAAAAATAACTTCTCTATTAATTAGAGGTAAAACTGTGTACTATCGGAGCTCCCAAAATCTTGCATATCAACAGAATCTTCACTGGATTGTTGTTATTCATATAGTTGAATTTAAGAAGATTTCTAAATAAAGAGAAAACCATAATTCATAGGTTGTAAACCTTAACTCAATACTAAAATTTAAGTGAGTTCAATCAAACTGGTTTGGACTTAAGAGATGTGACAATTACATCCAAATATTAATAAGTGTCAAGGTAAGTTGGTGATAATTTGCATTTTATACTGCACAGTTACAATGATTCTAACGACCTATGTTAGAACTGATGAGTGAAGACAATTATGAATAGGGAAATTAAGAGATTCTCTCTTGTATCTAAGGTCGTTCTTAATATTTTATAGGCCTTGAGTAAAATAAAAAAAAGTTCTTACTTTTACCTATTTTTAGACCCTCACAAAGAATATAAATAAGTAAAATATGAGCTTTCATTATTATTTTTTATGAGGTTAAAAATAGACCCTATTTTAATTCATTTTATTTTTTATAAGGATAAAAATAGGTCTTATTTTATTATTTATAAGGACAGGCCTTGAACAGGTGCCTGCCCTGCGCTTGCCGAAGGCCGACCCTGCTTGTATCTCTTTTACGACGCAGAGTCTCGAAGAAATTATATTACTAATATCAAACTGTCTTAGTTTATCTTATTATATACACTGATGCTCGTGATATCATTAAAGAAGGGATTGGTACAAGTGAAAACAAATATAGGAAGAAGAGGAGTTTTGAACTAGAGGGAATTGAAAAGTAGGGAGAGATAGATGGATGAAAAGGAAAAGGGTGTTGAAGTCACGAGGAGCTTGGGTTTTCATCCGCCATAATTTATTCCAAGCTCATGTGTTGTTTTTCCAGTTGCATGTGCATGGCGAATGGAAAATGGGTTTTTTCTTTCTCTTTCAAAATTCCAACATACTAGTTCCTAAGTTTGAAGCTGCCGCTGCTCTCTACTTCCTTGTTTTCTTAATGCGACGGGCCTTTGTGTGAACACTGCGTGCAAGTTAATTGTGACCGCATCGAATACTTTTCTATAAAACGTAAATGGAAGTGAGAGCCCCGTTCCCCATAATCATGTTGAGAGTTGGATTGGCGGGAAATGAGTGCGTTCGGATAAATAGATAAACAGAAAACAAATTGCATTGAATATATTTTCGTGGCAAAGTTCAATTTCAAACCCTCAGCCTCAGGACTTTGAATTCAAAATATTGTGTTGTCCCCAGATCATAATTACTAATTCAATGCACGTATATTTTGCCATAAAATTGAGCGTAAGTCTCCATAACTTTTCTGTGATTTAATTGAATGAAAGACTAGCTATTTAGCTAGTTAGTTATCTTGAATCTAATAAGGTCGATCTTGCTGCCTTTCTTCGCTGTTCTACTCTTAGGTTTTAATTGAGATCAAATATATTATAAGATGGTCGTTTTGATGGCATGTTGTATCAAAATATTGCTTTCTTTATGTGAATGTCCAATTGCTAAGTATTATATTAAATGAAACTCTAGATAGCATAAAATAAATATAAACAAAACTGCTAAAGCTTACAAGCATTTCTTGATATTCATGGAAATATACTAATTAAAAGGTTGATGATTTCCACAATTTATGTATCTGAAATATGAAGTTCATATTTTAGAAATAAATAAATACTACCTTAATAGCCTAACCTACACAATAAGCTACCAACTTCCAACTCGGCCGAAAGGAGAAAATACAGTAAGATTGATTGTTGCTCATACAATATGTTTACGTAACGTTCAAAACCTTTTGTTGCTGATCCAAGAGCTACAGCTACAGCAAGCAACTGCTTATCATGATATAAAGGCACATGACGCCACTCCTATCCAAGCTGCCTCCATAACGGCCCCTCTTTATTTCTGAAAACAGCTATGGTTCTGGGAGATAACGTTGTTTGGATGCAGGAAGAAGATGCAGTGGAAGCAGTAGTAGTATCAGTAGAAGAAGAAGAAGAAGAGGAAGAAGAAAACACTGTTTCTTCTTGGGCCAGAACTAGTGACAAATTTCATGAAGAAGGACAAGTGAGTGACAAGGTGGAGTTCAAAGAAAATAATTTAGGCATTAATGGTACCTTCTCATCCTTCAAATCCATGCTTGAAACTGACTGCTACACCGGTTCAACAGCTATCAACCCACCTCCTTGTCAGGAATTCAACACCTTTCACCATCACCAAGAAATCAGAGACCTTTCTAGTTTTTGTACTGCTAACCCAGCATCGGAAAATCTTGTCTTGCAGCATATTGACTCTTCCTCTTCTTGCTCCCCTTCACGGCCCTTTGCTCTTGACCCCTCACAGTACCAACCTTTCTTGCCCACAAAACCTTGTTTCTCTCCTTTGCTTAACGTTGCGAACCCTTTTGACAATGGCCTCGATTTGGGGTGCCAAAATGCTTTTCCTGGCCACTTTCAGACTACTCAAGTTCCTAGCATGATGGATTATAATGGGCCTGACTTTCATTCCACCCAGTTGCTACCACTGCCAGATGATGCTGCTATGGTTTGTGGTGGTGGTGGGTTTAGAAATCTGGGATTTGAGGGTTTTGATGGTCCTTACGGGAATGCTCTGTTTGCAAACAGAGCTAAGGTTTTGAGGCCACTGGAAGTTTTATCTCCATTGAGTTCACAGCCAACTCTGTTTCAAAAACTAGCAATGTTAAGGCAAAGCGATGATAAATTGGGTAATCTGGAGATGTCAGGGATGAGATACAGTGGAGTGATTGAAGGGAACTGGGGAGAAACGGAGAGGAAAAGAAGGAAAAGTGACAAAGGTGAAATTGAGGAAGCTAGTTTAGATGTATCAGGTCTTGAATATGATTCTGACGAGCATAATGGTGACGGTAAAGTGGAGGGGAGTGTGAAGAATAATGGAGGAAGTAACTCAAATGCTAATAGTACTCTGACTGGAGGATGTGGTGGTAGTAAGGAGCAAAGGGGTAAAAGGAAGGGGTTGCCAGCAAAGAATTTGATGGCTGAGAGAAGGAGAAGGAAGAAGCTTAATGATAGCCTCTACATGCTTAGATCTGTTGTACCAAAAATTAGCAAGGTAGTGTAGATAGTGAGCCATTCTTGTTGTTTTACTTGAAAATTTGCCCTAATTTTGACTCTCTATGTCTGCCTTTTCACTTTGATTCTCTTGAGGGGCTCTAGTTCATATTTTGCTTTGCTTGGTTCCATGGTTCACTTTAGATTCTGCGTATGTGGCTTTTGCCCCAAATTGCATTTCTTCTCTTCCTTTTTTGTTCTTTTTTGGTGTTTGCCTCTTTATTTATCAAGCCTGCAGCTCTTTGAATAATGCATATAGCACATAAGTCTGGAATTTTGATTCAGGTATCCTCTAATGTGGGGTACAATAACATATAACACAATGAATAATCTACTGTTTATAGACTTGTTAGGGCTTAATTTTAGGTCCTTCAAGGGTTTATCGCCACACCTTTCCTTCATTCAACAATAATAATTTTCAGATGGATAGAGCTTCAATACTTGGTGATGCCATCGATTACTTGAAGGAGCTTCTGCAGAGGATCAATGATCTTCACAGTGAATTAGAGTCGGCTCCTCCTGGCACTTTGTCAACTCCATCTACAAGCTTCCACCCACCTGCCACCGTTCCCCGCCGCGTGAAGGAAGAGCTATGCCCAAGCATGTTGCCGAGCCCCATAAACCAACCTGCAAGGGTAATTCGATCATCTTTAGGCTATCAGAGGTTTATTTTCAACATATATATTGGTTTTTTCATTTCCTGTTGGCTTGCTGGAGCCTGGATCTTTTTGATGTTCCCACAACAATTACTTAATGATGACATTTACTTGGACGTGTAAAATCTGAGAATCACACCGTCAACTTTGCTTCACCACAAGTTTGTATCCTGATTATGATTATATAAAGTACTATAAATTGCAGCAGAGGTGTTAGGTTGTAGCATGACCAACATTTGCCTCGCTCTTACTTCAGGGTACCTGTATTTAATTTACAGAATAATCATTTTCTTCTGAAAATATTTTTGGAAACACTATGCCATACTACACATCTCAGTCATGCATGAACCTGGGGTGAAATATCACAACTAACCATTCACTTTTTCCATTAAGTCCTTGCCATCTTTGATAATTGGTTTCTGTTTTCCTTATTTATGAGCACCATGGAATAAATTGTATTGGTGCCCATTAGTTTTACAAAATGTGACTGGATTTTGAATGGAATGCACAACCTTTATTGTCAGTCTCGACCATGTGGTGTCCTAGTTGTGATCTCATTGGGTTTCCTTTGGCATCCACTGAACTTAATTCTATACGTTGCTATTTACTTCACAGTAACTTCTCCGAGTGAAAGAATTGTTTTGAACGTAAAACATAGATAGGTGCAGATTTAGTCCCTGGCATTTTCCCTCTCGATATGAGCAGTTGTGTAAAACGAGTTGTTTGACATAACATAATATAGACTCTCATGTCTACACGTACTAGCGTGCTTGATAATTAAATGAAAATGTTGGAGTTTTGCAGGTGGAAGTTAGGGTGAGGGAAGGAAGGGTTGTTAATATTCACATGTTCATTTCCCGTAGACCAGGTCTCTTGCTCTCTACCATCAGGGCTCTGGACAACCTTGGGTTGGACATTCAGCAAGCTGTCATCAGCTGTTTAAATGGTTTTGCCTTGGATGTGTTCCATGCTGAGGTACTTTTTTTTCTTTTTTTGTTTGTGAGGGTCTTAAACCACGTTCTACCAATGTATAAGCACTGTTGTGTGCTACAAGGCTTGTGAGTAACAATCTTGATTTTGACGACAATTATAACCATCAACTTGCAGTATACTACTATTCGTGTTCATCATGGACTGAAGTGATGATAATAGTTTTTTAAGGTATTTATTATTCTAGGTGATTCCGAATGGGGTCAATGATTTTGGCTTTCTATATATATATATATTATAATAAAAAGCTAACTGACTCTACTAACGTCATATTGTAATTTAGCAAAAGATTGGGAAATTTTTTATCATCATTTTTTATAGTCAGGCTGTAATTCTCGAGTGAGGCCTTCCTTCTGACTTCTGAGAGTTTCACAGGTTTTTCATTTTGATAATATTGTTATCCATTGAAGTGCTTTCTTTTCTTCTTTATCAGCAATGCAGGGAAGGACATGATGTTTTACCAGAGCAGATCAAGGCAGCACTTCTTGATTCGGCTGGCTCTCACGGAAGCGTCCATGTGAACATTTGAATCTTTTGACTTGGGAAATGAATCTTTCCCTTTCCTTTTACTTAGTAGGCTGAAATAACTCCATCTTTCTCAAATATCACCTCACTTGCGTCTTTAAACCAGAACAGTCATGTTTAGCATGAGTAATGTAATGAAGTATGATTAGTAATAAAGTGGTTTGTTCAAGAGTTTATTCAGCGAGTGTGATTTAGGTACACTAGAAGATTTAATCAAAGTTATTACGTGCATTCGATGAGTGTGAGTTATTATAGAATCTTGAAAGTGTTATCTTAACTATTGCATATTTAAAAGGTAATGAATACGAATGCTTTTATTAAAATAATTTGAATTATTGTCAGAACTAAGAATTTAATAACTTTTATTATTGTTTAATGTTAAAAATTCACTTATAGTTTGTAAATTATTAAATTTACTCTGCATGCATATTTATGTATACTGACTGCAAGTTAATTAGGTAAATTAGCATTATCAATCTAAAGATTTTAACAAAAACTAATTAATTTAAATTCTAATATTTGATATAGTTTAAAAATAATTTTAATATTTTCAAAACCTATTATACCCAATCTCAATTGTTAGTTCTGACACAGTTTCATCGTGTAACAATTTGAGTTTATTTTTTATCTCTAGTTAAGCTTGCTACTGTCCCTATAAGCTCTTAACCATATTAGGGTTCTATTGATTATCTTGTGAGGTGACTTTTTTTTTTATACCTTTAGCAGAACTCACTCGTGAAGCCCAGAGGGCAATGGTAGATTCCAAAGAAAACAAAACTGACTCTTCTTTTTGATATATATTCAATGACACATGGCTCTATCTCCCCGTAAAATCTTCATTACAATCTCATTCGTAAATTTACGTAGAATTTACATAAACGTGTGAATCTTTATAAATGAGATTCAATTTAATGAAATATGATAGTAATATTATAATCAAAATAGAGGATCTAATGTTCTTCCTTGTCCCTCACTTCCGGAGCCAGATCACCTGTACCACTAACACTGGTCCTACTCTATGCCAGAAATGATTCCCTATCTTTCTTTCATTTTACTTTTCGTTTCAACTTTTTATTATTATTATTATTATTATTATTATTATTATTAATTATTTACCTATTATTATATTTATTTTTATTGATTTTATTTATTATTATTAAATAGTTTGCTTAATACATATATATATACATATATATATATATATATATCGCGACTCTTACTGAAAAAGATGGAAGTCGCGATCAAGTCGCAATCTTGGACTTGCACAATCATGACATGAGAGGAAATGCAAAGGGTGTTTTGTTTTAAGTAATTTTCGAACTAATAAAGGCTAGGATGTTTTCATATGAAGTATTAATACTACACCAAAATAAGGAGGTTTTAGACACTTATACTTAGACACATCTAATAATTGTCTTAAATAATCTAAGAATTTGTGGAGTTTTTAAACACTTATTTAAAACAACAAAATTTGTCTAAAAAGGTACTAAAAAAGAGTCTTAAACTTTTAAAATTTTATTATTTAATTATTTAATTATTCTATTCATTTATGTTAAATTTATATTAAATAATTAACAAAATAATATTGTCTAATTTCTCGATACCTTGTGACTACGTATCCTATCTCTACCATAGAAACTTGTTTAGTGGTTATAAGTATTATCAAAAGCAACAAATCAAAAACCTAATCCAAATTTAAGCCATGAGTAAGCATCTCTGATTGGCCTCTACCAACCCTTTATCCAGTGCACCTTCGTCACATTTTAATTTATCTACTTAATAAATTAAATAAATAGAAAAGGACCTTAGGACATTTTCCATAAGTATAACACCAAACAAAGCCCATTTACTTATACATACACAAATTAGGAAACTACTTATTAGTTGTTTTTCACACTCCTCTCTAGCTATTCCAGGTTCTTCTATTTCCTTCCCTCCTTTCTCTCTTTATATCCATCGCTCTGTGTTTCCATCGATCCAATACGGATATTGGTTTTAATTTGCCACAGATTTTACGATTATAGGGTTTTTGTTTTCATAGCTTAGTTATTGGTCAATTGTTGGGTTCTGGATTATTTAGACTTAGGGTTTGCAGATCTTGGATTAAATTCATTTCTAGAAGTAGGTTGATCTCATTCGATATGAGATGTTTTGGCGTCTGACGGGCCTCTCCACCGCTTCTCCGGTTAGTTAACTGATTTCTCGCTCTACTATCTATGTTCTTATTGATCTTTTGGTTGTTTATGTGTGTGTATTTACGTGTGTATGATGTTCTAATTTGTTGTTTGGTTCCTGCGAAAATGTGAGGTCAGCAAAGAAAGGACATTGAATCTGATTACTAGTTGGTCTTCAGATTCAATTATCTACAAGTATCTCTCTCTCCCTCTTTGTCGTATTTGTCTTATTTTTTGTTTGCTTTTTCTACAAATTATTGTTCAGACTTTTGCACTGATCAGATCCGCCCTTGTTTCTGTTCCCCAAGTTTTCCGTTTCTTATCTGTCTCAAACCCTCATAATTCTTATTTTGTTTCCATATTTTTCATTGTAGCGCATCTTCTTCTTCTTTTTATTGAATTACCTAATTTACGTTAACTTCGCATTGAAAGTCTTGTAACTGTAATGGTTTCAAGATCAACTTCTTTTGGGCCCTGATTGTAGATTACCATGTTTGGCTCCACCAACCGTATGTTTGTTTTGAATTATCAGCTTTATGCTCTATATTTTAAATTAATTTGTAGCATTTTGGCTTATTTATAATCACTCTTATGATGAAATTTGGATTCCTCTCCATGTTGTACATAACTAGCTTCGGTTTAGCACTAATTTGTTTCTGCAATCTTGTAATTCACACTCTGTTGACAGAGCAGACACCTCTACTAGGAGGTTCATAGAAAGCGACTGACTAGTTTTTGGCTTTTGACTACTACAATTATAATAATGGAAAGGTGTGTTTTTTTGCCAAGTGGATGTGAATTTGACGATTTTTGTCTTCCTCTTTTCGTTGTATCACAATTCTGTTGCTAAAATTTTCATTACTTCCTCAGATATAAATTGTTGTAAGAGCTTGAAGATGGCAAATGCGGTAGTGTGTTTAAGGCCATCAATACAGATACATATGAAATTGTATGGAAACATGGTCTTCATTTCTTTATTTTGCTATGCTTTGAATTTTATTTGATTTCTACTTAGGAAGGGGAGACTTAAGTACCAGAGA
>JAOTJB010000006.1:22647444-22663807 GCA_027123815.1 Erythroxylum minutifolium | reverse complement strand
CGAAGAGTGTGTCCTGGAATATCGTTTGGACTTCAAATGCTTCACCTGGTATTGGCTACTTACTTGCAAGCATTCGAGTACTCGATTCCAGGAAGTGCACTTGTTGACATGTCGGAGAGCACAGGCCTGACCAACATGAAAGCTACGCCACTTAATGTTCTTATCGCACCACGCCTGCGTCCCCAGCTCTATGAATAATGGGAAGCTCTTGCGTTCCCAGCTCTATGAATAATGGGAAGCTTTGTATCGTCAGGGATGGAAGTAAGTGTTGACGAGCGCACTTCACTAATAAGAACAGGCCATTTGAAACTTTTGAATCGGATTCGGCGACGAATTGAATGTAATTATATTTATGAGATTGAATTAAATTTGATTTATACTATTTGAAATAAATATATGAATATTATAATTGAATTCAATTATATTGTCTGGAATATAATAAAAATGAATTCAACTACGCTAGACGATTTTTTATTCTTAACTAAAAATAGTATGTAATTAATGTGTATGTATTTTATAATAATTTGTATATTTATGGAATGCCATAAAAGTCTATTGTTTTGGTCACCAACGGTGAAGGGATTGAGTCATCTGGTTTAGTCTTTTTTGTTGAAGCTTTGGTTCATGAAGGCCTCTAAAATGTTCATGTCTGTGCTCCTCAATCCTTTGGAGCTTTCAATGCTCTGCGATGTTGAAATTGTTCTCATAGTGTTTTCTGCAACTGGCAAGCTCTTTGAGTACTCTAGCTCAAAGTTAGCTTTTCACAACAAGTTTTGGAAGGATTTCGGTGCTTGGATTGTGGCTTGGACTTTGGTACCTTTTCAATATCTACAACAAACAGGTTGTTTTTCTTTCCCTCTTTTGGTGAAAAAAAAGGAAACTTTCTTTGTTGTTGATGATTATAAAATGTGAGATCGCAAAGTGACGGTTGGTTGTAGTTTTTATTGTTTTGATATTAATATTAGTATTCAACACGTAAGTTTCTCTGTGTCGCTCTCCCTCTTTCTTAGCACTCTCACTCTGTCTTCCTTCTCCACAGCCTCCTCTTTTTGGGTATGATTTCTTGATTAATCAGTCTCTTCTACTTTGGTGTTTTCTGGTTTTGTTGGGTTTTCTAAAATTTATGTTCTTTATGTTTTTTTTGCTTTTGATATTAGCCTCTTTGTTTGATTTAGTGTCTAATGCTTTCTGGGTTTTATTATGTTGATCTCTTTGCATATGATATTGTTGGGTTTATGTCAAGATTGAATTTTTATGCTTAATGATCTTATGGTTTACGTTTTGTGTTTCTACATGTTCATTTTTTTTCTCTTTTTCATGTTTTGTATGATTCAAAGTCGAGTTCTTTGATGCTTTATTGCTCTCTTATCATCTGGGTATTGGTGCTTTTCTAAAGATAAAGAGATGATATTTTTCGTTATATTTTAGTTTTAAAATATTTTTAAAAGTCGAGTTATATTTTATTTTTTATTTATCTATGTATTTATTGTCATTTTATTTATATAATGATTTAGCGTGCCAGTTTTTTTTTACCTGTATCATTCTTTTATTGTTACATCTGTATGTAGGTCTACCGGAAACAGCCTCTCTACTATGTAGGGGTAAGGCTGCGTACTATCAGACCTCCCCAGACACTGCTTTATTGTGGGATTTCAAACTGGGTGATGATGATGATGTTGTTTGGTCAAAGATGAAAATACCAAAATATCATCTATATAAACTAATGTCATATTTATGTCATACATAATGAAGCAAAAAATTATTTATTTATTAATCAATTCAATGTAATTTTTTATATCTGTCTTCAAACATATTCAAGTTGATGATTATTAAGTGTATTGTGTTATTATGTATGTTAAATTCTTGAATTGTTAGTTTTTTACTTTTGGTGAATTGTGTCAGATGAAATCCAATCGTGTATGATGTAATCATACAAAATGAAATATATGAACATGCGTATTATTTAATTATCTATATTGAACACTTGAATTGTTGGTTTTTGACTTATTGGTGAATTGTGTTGGATGAAATTAAATAGTGTTGGATGAAATTGAATTGTGTATGATGTAATCATACATAATGAGTTATATTATAAAAGATGGACATGTTTATTGTGTAATTGTATACGTTGAATACTTGAATTGTTAGTTTTTGACTTATTGGTGAATTGTGTTGGAAAAAATTGAATTATGTATGATGTAATCATACAAAATGAGTTATATTATATAATATGGACATGTGTATTGTGTAATTGTGTTAGTTTGAACTTTTGAGTTAAAAAATAAATATTTTGTGATAGTAGTTGATAATGAAATTATGTGTTCTTTATTTTCATATATGTCTTCATTTATTTTTACAAATAAATGGAAGAAAATTCAAGTACTCCTGATCATTCAATCGCTTCAAAAAGATAAAATGATCTAGCTTCGGCTCATGTTGTATTAGTCCCCGTTATGAAGAACTATAATATTTTCTTATTTTGTAGCAAGCATTCGAAAAGTGGAGGAATCACATGATTAAAGAAGCATTTAGCTGGGGTTCAAGGAGACGTGAAACCCTGTAAAAAAGTAAATCATAATGTGAAATAGCAAATGAAAACTTTGCATGAGGAATATCAACATGAGAAAAATAAAAGGGAGAGATTGAATTATGAAATTGGTAGTGAAATTTCATTTGCTAGTGTTCATGATGATAGTGAAAATGTTAAAGATAGTGGTGCTCCCTCCTAGCAAGAACTGAATATTGCATCTGGAACTGATGTCAGGAACAGAAGAAGGTAAGTTTCAAATTTTTTTGCATTACGCACAACTCATGTGTGATGGTTAGACAAATAAGAGATATGAACTTATTATTAAATTTTTGGTTTATTTTGCAAAGTGCTTAATGTTTATGAAGTCTATTGACGCATCTGGCCTTGTTAGAAATACTAATACTTTATTTGAAATATTTGATGAAGTTGTGAATGAAGTAAGGCTAGAAAATATTGTTCAGTTCATTACTGAAAATGATTCTGCTTATAAAGCGATAGGAAGAAGGTTACAAAGCAAGTATATTTCTTTTTTTTTGAACTCCTTTTGCTACATATTGTATTGACTTAATGCTAGAAAATATAGGAGATACTAGATATTTTCCTATTATTGATGAGACTGTGTAAAAGGCCAAAAATGACCAAATTCATCTATAATTGTGCATAGGTCTTGAATTTAATAAGAAAGGATTTTACCAATTGTATAAATTTGCGGTGTCCTGCTATTAGAAGATGTTCAACAAATTTCTTATCACTTAAGTGTTTCATTATGATGAAAAAAGAGTTTAAACAAATATTTACAAGTGATAAGTGAGTTACATCTTAACATGTTAGATCTAATGCTGGATTTGAAGTTTCCAGAGCTATACTTAAAGATGTTGAATTTTGGTCCCAATGTTAATTTGTCATCCGTGTTTGTGAGCCTTTGGTGAGGGTGCTTCATCTAGCTGATAGTGATGAAAAGGCAGCAATGAGTTATTTTTTTTATGCTATGGAGAGAGTGAAGGAAGCTATCAAGGTCAATCCAAAAAATAGGTCTTCTTTATACACACCTTATCTTGTAATCATCAATAACAGATGGGAAAGACAAATTTACTCTTCTTTGTTTATTGCTAGGGCATTTTTAATCCTACTGTCTATTTTAGACCAGGTTTTACAAAAAAAAAGTTAAGTTAATAGGAGAATACTACTTATTATTACAACAATTTTTGCCCATGAGATGATTTAAGATCTCCTGAGCTCACAAATATGGCTTCATAAGTAGTCTTCTGGAGATTTTGGGATGCTAATTGATATTCGACAAAGAGTAAAACTTAATCAAGGTTTTTTTTCACTTTTCTTGCTTGTTGAAAATTAACTATCACTTTATTTTGTTTATAATGCTATTTTTGTTGTCTTACGACTTATAGTTTCTTGGTAGGATCAATTCGAAAGTGGTGTTTCAGAATTTCAAAGGTTTGCAATTTGAATTCTAAGTTAATGTGTGAGTGCAACAGGTTGTGAAAGGAACTGGAGCAATTTGAATTCATTCATTACAAGAAAAGAAATAAATTGGAGTACAAGAGATTCAATAACTTGATCTTTGTTCGTTACAATTTAAAACTTTCGGAAATGGATGTTATTATCATTATTAATTTATATATAATTTCTTATAATTTTTTAATAATTAAATTTTATTGTTACTAGGACTCCTAATATAAAAAATAGTTTAGTAGATCCAATTTTTATTAATAATATCGATCTTTTGACATATTGAGTTTTTGAAGAACCGGGTTTGATAGATGTGAGTGACTTGGAAGATAATCTTAGATGAGAAAGTATTCACATGTCATTTGGTACAATAAATTTAATGATGATGATGATGAAGTTTGGAAGATGTCAATTGGTACATGTCATTTGGAAGATAATCTGCTTAATGATGATGATGATGAAGTTCATCTCAATAATGCAGATTTTGTACCAAATGAGAATTGAAATCAGTGTAGTTATGGTGAGTACCCCCTAGATGACTGAATGAAGTTTCAAGTTTTTGTTTCTCCTCTCCTTTTAATTTTACTTGATATATATGTGAAATTCTATATATACAATGTAATTGTAAATGTTTTTGCTTCAGGTTTCACTTCTCCTTAATTGTTTCCTCGTCATGAACTCTTGCTATAAATTGTAATAGATAGAGAGTTAAGGATATTTATTGTTATTTTTATTTGATATTTTGAATAGTTTATTAGATAATGAAATTGTAATATTTTAAAATCTTTGTATTGTTATTAATTTTATATTTATATGATGATTAAATGATCTTTTGTATATTAATTGTGGTTATTATTTATATATGAAATGTTTGAAAATTAATGTTAATAAAAATAAATAATTTTTTATTTTAAAATTTTATTATTATGATATTTGAAGACAGGGTTTGCATATAAGAGATGAAAATTGAAACAAACCAATTGAAAAAAGTAATGTCAAATCTTTGACATGTTTTCAATCAAAGTTTGTCTTGACAAACATTTATAGTAGTCTAAAATTAATGATATAAATAATTTTCAAAGCTAAAGCATTACATTAGTTAATAATTGCTTTAAAATGTTATTACGTAGAAAGAATGTGTTATCATACATTCACTTATTTTGATAGAAAAGACAGTGCATTTTGCTTTGGAGCAAAAAGTATTTAACCAAAGTAATGACAAAATTATTTGCCTAGGAACATAGATTTGTTGTCAATACTCTTCTCAATTGGTACCTTTGGCAGAGAATAGCTTGTTGATATGATCGTTAGGCACTTTTGACCAAAAAATATAGTTTGTTTACACTTCTTCAATGAGGAAAAAAGTTTTTTGATACAATCATTAAACACTTTTAATAAGAAAACAACTTATTAACAACATCGTTGATTATTTTGCCTCTTTCTTTCCAATGTTAAAAGAAAATGATGGAGACACCCGTAATTAGCAGATAAGAAGAATTCATGGGAAGATTACGTGTGAATGAACTAAACTTGAAATGCAAAACTCTAACCAGATTATTCAAAGATATATGTTCATTATCTTAGGCCCAACTAGAAGCTCCTGTACAAAGATCAATGCAGAATAGATGCTCTGTTTCCTACCGTGAGTATATCTAGCCCATCAATGGATCTATTGGATGTGTCTATTTGATCAATTACATGAGTTGGAGTAGAAGCTATAGAATTTTTTTTAAAATTATTTTTTTATTATAATATTCTTCTTAATTGCAGCGGAGCTATACTTTGCTTAATTATCAAAATGATGTGCATTATGTGGATTAATATTTACTGATTTTCTAGCTGTATTAGGATTTGTCATGAACTTAAATACTAAGTAGAACAGGAAAGCCTTTCAAGCGGAGATAAATTGTAATTGTGAGATGACTATGTAGATAAAAACTCGGATTAATTGGTAATTTTTAACTGTTATTACCACTATAATTTAAGGTATTTTTAGAATGATCTTTAATTATTTAGTTAGAGTGAGTTAAATGTAATTTTTATTTTTGTATTGTCTTATTATATAGAATTGATACGAAAATAATTGTAGATATATAAAATAATCATACATTTATTTTATTGTTATAATAATTAATAATTTTAATAATGAAACTTAATATGTAGAAAATGAAGTAAATTATAATTTTATATTGATATCTAATAATTATATTAAACAGAAAAATAAAACCAACCAAATATTTTTTAGCTTTTTATTATAAATTCAAACCAAATAGGTTTTAATTTTCATAGCGTAAAAACAAAAACCAAAACAACTGGTGTCCACATGCAGAGCAGTGTATTGAGAAGGACATGTAGGGAAGACAGAACCAGCGTGGAGCTAGAATGAGAAGGACATGCAGGGAAAAAAGAAAAAAAAAAGGGAACAATTCCGTGTACATCAAACTGAAAGAAGAACACTTACAGTACAACATGCAGATGCAGATCGTGTAGTTTAAGTGTGAGAAAAGAAGTTAGGATGAACTAGAATTTGTGGTGTCCGGACCAGAACAATGGGTGACCGTGACCATGCAGCGGTGCATAGGACACGTGCCCTGCAGTGAATGAGGCTCAACAATGTGCTTGACCTATCTTCGGTCTGGATTTTGTTACACCCCCCTTCTGGGGATGGTTACAATGCTCAAAACAATGCCATTTTGCAATCTACCTTCTTTTTTTTTTTCTTCCATTTTTCAACAAAAGATGCCTCAACGCTATCACGAATATGACTTTGTGCTAGTTAAAGGGTGTGTGCGATTGCGAGTATAAATGCCTTGAACTCCGTATGACAATTGCCATCCATATATTAATCCCACAAATAGACTATATGACACTGTATGAAAATTTGTGTTTCTAATTGCTTTTAAATTGATCAGGGTCAGAAACAACTACACAGAAAAGGAAAGACATACAGCTGCGTGTTAACTACAAAGAATGATGGAAATACCTCGTGATGCCTTCAAAACTTAATCACCTTCATAACCATCAGTACACATCAAAAACCATCATCTACGAAAACTTTCTGTTAACATGGTTTAGATGTTCCATTACTACTCCCAGTTTCCATTTTCCCTCGTCAGACTCTCAAATAACAAGAAAACCGCTACAGTTTGTCCCCAGGCGACTGTTTCCAAGATGCCCCCTGTGGACGACTAGATAACAGCAGTACCAGAGAGGACAGATTCATTGACCGAAGGCACATCTCAAATAAAGTTCCACGGTTGATTTCCAATAAAATCATCTCTTAACTGACTTAGATGCACATGTTATAATTTGTCACCAATACAAGACACTGCTTATACCTCAGATTTCAAGGAATGCCTTACGCATACCAAATCATCCAATTTATTGCCATCCATTTTGTATAGAGAAACACCTTCCATTTGAACATAGTGATCTTGTGCTTCCTTTCTTAGACTTCCAAGTGGTATGAGCTCCCACTTGCTATAATTTGAGTATTTCCTCACTTCACTCATGTCTGAAGATCCAGAGATGGGCCCAGTGTTATCAGGGTCCACATTTCCCCACACTTTGCAACTCCCAAATTGTCCCAATGCTGCTTGATCAGCACGACCCCTCTTTAAGCACAAAGCAGCAGCGTGAGCTTTACTTATCATTTCTCGACTTGGAACATCTGACCAGTCTTGTTTCCGCTGAGCTCTCATGGGAGAATGGATCCTAATAACCTGAAAATTTTTGGACAGTAGAATGCAATGAATATACATAGCATAAAGCATAGAGAGGAAATTGCATGGTGATATTCAGGCAAGAGTAGATGTTAAAAGATAAAAGGACATACACCAAGGCATTCTAAGAGCTGGTAATAAGCCCGTCCTTGAAGTGGATTATGCCCTTTCCTTGGTGTAGAGAAGTATCGTGTCCTACAAGAAACATAAGACATAAGTCATTTCTCTACTTGATTATGTATTGATTTCCATTTGCATCAATGACTGGCTGTTTAGGTAGATGGATCTCATGCTCAGTCCTAAACTGCTGAAAGGAAGCTGACAGTTTTGATAGTTGACCAGTGGTGCATTTTTTTTTTTTTTGAGAAATGACCAGTGGTGCATTTAATGTAAAGAACCAAATGATAGTGTAGGACATGCTATAAAACAAAATTCTATTTGCATAGCCTTATCACATTCGAATCTCGTGTTCTCAATCAAAGAACCACAAAGTACAAGAAGAGACAAAAACATAGAATTTAGGGGAGCACTTATGAAAGTAGCGGATGAACCAAAACCACAAACTTAACTTACCATTCAGTATAGCCTGGATCAACAGTAAAGCCATAGATGTCAACAATGTCACACATTGAAAGTGCTAGCTCAATAGATTTCATGCCAGTTCCTTTGGCCCCTCTTCTTAACACAATTCCTTGAAAGAGATAAACAGGATTGGGAATACTCTGCCATACATATCCAGAATTGAGTCAGCATGTTTTCAAGGATGCCTCCGGTATTCAAGCAGTACAAAGTTCCATATTCCTCACACATATCTGAGATGCAAACTAAGTACAACATAGAAGTTATAGCCTAAAAGAAATCCATTCAAAGTTTCTGAAGGTCAAGCATACGATTTACTCAAATGATGCATGACCATATCCTGTTCAGGTGTTTCAGCAAAGTCCACCTTAAACATTGCCCTTCACTTAACCTTCAAAATATTTGAAAGTAGAGAAGTTTTTATGTTTCGAATAGCTCACCTTTATCATTGCGTTGAAATCTCTGTGGGTCACACTTTTAATTATAAGGACCTCGTCAGCTGCAGTGGAAGTAAAAAACCATATTATGTCCAATTTTAGCCCATGGCGTCAAGTAAAACAAGTATGTATGTTCATTTGGAAAGTAATGCAGAATTACAAAAAACATCAGCATCAAAGAAGTGATAGGCTGAGCTACGTTAGGCAACTTAGAGCTCATCTCCAATTCTTTAGTCTTCTCTTGTTCCCCATCCCTCTTGCAAGGGCAGAGGGGAGCAGACAAAGGGAAAAGACAATATACCTTCATTTCTAAAACAAACCTGTGGAACTTGAGACTTTCTTTCAAGATAGGATCTTGCAAAAATGAATTAGTCTGATGCAAAATTCTTCCATTCTAAATCCACACTTTAAAGGTTGAAGCAAAGGGCAACAAAATGAAGTACTGAAGCACAAACAAAGCAACATATAAAAGCTACCACTTGATTGTTTTGAATAGAAGCTACCAAAAGATCAAGCACTTCATATCCCATCAAGTATCCCCCAGAAACAGCAATACTCATCATATACAATTGTTAAAACGACTAATAAGTAATACTAAGCATATTAGGTTTTGTTGGTAGAATTAACAAAACTTACTGGACCCATTAAGAATCTTAATCATATTTCGAGCAGCACCTCGAACTACAAGGCGAAAATCTCTCTTCAACCCAACATGCTTGGCATATTTCTGCAAGTTAGATTAGAAAAACTAAGAGAAGGTTACTTTCTTACACAAGGGCAAAGATGAATGCAAAAAACTATGAAAATCATTCTTGAACCATTACGTGGATCACGATCCAACTGGAATGAAATTCATTCACGACCCTCACCCTATGATCAGTTTGCTCAAACATTTTGTCTCCTCTTTGAATGTCTACAGTTCAAGTAAGCAAATGGCTAATAGGATCAAGGGAATCATAACAAATGGGACAGCAGAAGTGAAACAAGAATATGAACAGAGACCACCAAAGATGTCAGCATGAGCTTAGATTTAGTGGAGTATATGCACAGTGTCAATTTTAATACTGTGTTGACTGAATTATTAACCAGCACAAGAGAAAGAATTAGCAAAAGGGCAGAACAGACTCCATGTTATGGGAACAAAGTGAGTAAACAACCAAATGGAAGGAAAATTGCAAGATATGCAGGAAAAGATCTATCACTTCCATCATGGGACCCAGCTGCGTCTCCTCTCTCCTCCCAAAGAGTATAGATAATAAAAAAGAAACGAAGTTTTTATAATCAGTTTCTAAGCTAGTATTGCCATTTTACCTTGTTAACAGGAGCCTCATTGTCTCTTATAACAATATCATGATTATCAATCTCCTCTCCAAACTCTGTCTTGAGGAGATCTCCCGAGTTTCCGACAACCGCACAACTGCGAAATTGCCTAGGATGGAAAGGAGGTTTTGCTGGGAGAATCAAGTTCAGGTGTTCCTCACAAAGAGTTCGATTGTAGCATTTATCAGCTCCTCTGTAACCAAAACAAACAGAGTCAAATAAGCTGACTTTCTAGACATCCAAAAACTATTCCAGTCAATACACATGGAAAACATCGCATCAAAATCACAAAAAGTAAGGATATGTACGTTAAAGATCATACAGTTGAGCTATTCGTTTTGCTGCATAATCTAACCATCCATCTGGCCTCACGTCAAGATACTCTCTTGTCAGCACAGTGGTCATGTTGCGGTACTGTTCTTTTATAAGCCATTAGAGCAAATCATTTGCACTGAGAAAAATCAAAAGAAAGCATCTCAAGAAGTAGATTTGTATACCAACCTGTTCCCACAGCAGAATAGCCTCACAAACGTCATAATGGTACTCCAATGGCTCAAAGATTTTAAATTGCTCATTGTACTGAGAAGTGAATATAAACAAAAAAAAAGAAAAGAAAAAGTCAGCACTTAGCTGGTTTTAAATGAATGAAGAATGGCTAAGAAGCATATCAGAGAACAAAGGAAGAAAGAGAGATACCCATGTGCTGTTGGTTCCGGGAGGGAATTTTAGAATCAATTTGCAGTGATCAGTTATATGTGATGTGAGACCTAAGCCCCTGTTCGCCTATTCATGTATGTTTTCAACATCAATAAAACCAATAATTATAACAATAATAGTAACAAAGAGAAAGAGAACAAAAAGCGCATATACGTAATCAGTACCGAAATGTAATCTCTCCTATTCCTAAAAGTAAAATTGGGAACTTAAAATTCCGAAATTTGTGGTCAACCCAATCCCAACTTTGTAAAAGAAAAGGAAAGATGGATGCGAATGTATCAAGCAAAGCGCTTTAACTGGCGATCGATCAAATTCCAGGTCCTAAACAAAAATAAGAAAGAGAAAGCAGATCCAACATAAAAATGGAAAAGATCAAGAGAAAATGTAGTAATACCACGCATTGCTGGACAGTGGACTGGAAATTTGACAAAACGGAGATCTCTTCTTTGTATGAGAGATCTATGGAGCCTCTATTACCTGCACAAAGAAAAAAGAAAAGAACAATCAACATACTAATAATGTAAAATTAAAGGAAAAAATTACAGAAAGGAGAGAAGAGAAACCATTGAAGAGAGAGGACTGGATGAGGAAGACAAGTAGAGCGAAGAAAACGGCGACACACACCAGACGAGGTATAGCTGAAGCTGAAACTGAAGCTCTCCTTCCGTTAGTGTGATTGGAATTCTTCTGAAGATGAAGACTTCTCATTTCATCATTAAAGTTTAAACGCTTCCCACTGTTTCTCTTTCAATCTTATTTCAGTTCTTCGAAAATAAGATACGCCCAAAGAAATTAAAAAGTAGCATGGAAACTATGCCTCGCTATTCTTTTCTTTTCCTGATTAGTGATGGCTCATCATTACGGCGTCGTTTTTCTGAAGTTAGACTGGACTTTTCTAAAGCTCTCACTTTAAACTATTACAGGGACATTATAATGTATGATTTAGCAGCTAGGAATGGAAATAAGTCGGACCAGATCCAACTTAACATCTATAATAGGCGATTTGAGTCACTCAAAATTTGGGTCGGATCCGAATTATTTAGTATAGAAGTCAATCAGACTTCTAGTAGCATGAACCCAACTCCAAGAAAGAGAGTTTTATCGTGGACATTATGCAATGTAGTCTTTTCTCACCTACATTCTAAAGTCATTTATATCTTGGATCTCAAGCTCTCATATGTTCTTGAAGTTAGAAATCTCCAATTCAACATCCCAACAAACTCCAAACGTACTCTCACCTTATTGTCTTGTATGAGTCTCAAGCGCAAACTTGCTAGTTTTTGTGTGCTGGAAACAGAGAAAAGAGGAGAAATAGAAGAGAGGAGGAAGCCGCAAACTGGCAAAAGAAGTCACACAAAAAAAGGTATATAAGAAGGCAAGTCTATATAATGAAAATATATTTAAAAATGATTAATTAATCGGTAAAAACAAATGAAAAATGAAAGAGCACTAAAAATTCACATGTCAATCCATTAGTTAATTATATTATTTGGAAAGCTATTTATTTATATTTAATTTATTATAATCAAAATGCATACTTACGTAAAAAAGAGACCTAATTACGTGACGTTTTATGCTTTTAATTTTAATTAAAAAGTTAATGTTGTGTTATATTTGTGGGCAAAAGGCATGAATTATCCCATAATATTTCTTGAAAAGTCTAGGTTAGTCCTTGCCTTTATCTATGGTATTACTTTACACCTTAATGTTTTCTAAATGGTATTGATAGTACCTTAAATACTAATTGGGTTAAGTTTTTGGTAGCTTTTAATATATAAGTAAAAAATTTAGCCTATATATCACGTCACAACTAGGCAATTTTAACCTACCAAGTATTGATGTTATCTTAAAATAATTTCTTTAAATACTTGCTAAAAGTATAATTTTCACCTTAATGTTTCACAAAAGGTTTTAATTAGATAAAGTTTCAAATTTAAAATACAATTTACCCAACTTCTGACTATCAATTACACTCATAACTACTTTACACAACAAGAGTTTTACGAACACATCTCTCATTCTCTATGTACCATTTAGTTGGAATTTTAGAACATTCAATTGCATCCTTATCTTTTTTACTGAATAAAACACACTTTTTTTCCTTATATGGCATTCAACTAGAGTTTTTTGCAACTCTTTCGATAGAAAATCATTGCCATCACTATTATTGTCTCTTTAATTGTCTACTTATACTAATCGATCTATTGAAATTGGAGGAGAATACACCTTGTTTATTGCAATTGATTATATTATGTTATGATTAGCATTACACGTAAGAGTTAAAATTATAACATTTTTTCATCTTTTAAAATTACCTGTTTTTATTCATTTATTTTATGCACCAATTTGTTAAAACTTTGTTATGTCTTAATTTAAGTAACAATGCAAAGTATAAGTAACCAAATGTATGGCAGTAGTGTAGGGACCATTTATAATGGTCTTTATCTTTTATATAATTTTTCTTGTTTGTTTATTGTAGGATATCAAATCTGATAAAAATATTTTTTATTATGAGGATAATTTATTAGAAAAGATGAATTTGTATAATATTATACGAGAAGTATTTTCATGAAGGGTATTGAACATAACAATTTATGTTGTTTTATTATTGAGAATAAAATAAAATGTAATTAGGATGAATGGTTAGATAAAGTTTACTGTAGGGACCAAAAGATGTTTACAAGTTAAAAAGATGAAGAACTTGTAATCTTATATATGAACCATAGAGGTGATAGAAACTATAATGATGAAAGTATTAAGTTGTTGGATGAGGAGGTGGGTGGGTATGGATATTATTCTTAGTGTTAGTGTTGTTGCTGTTGTTGTTAGTGATAATATGGGTGATGCTGATGTTGGTGTTGTCGTTATTGGTGCTAATACAGGTGATGTTGATGTTGGCATTGATATATATGGTGTAGATGCTTATGGTAATATATGTGCTGTGGATGTTGTTGCTAAAGTGGATGATGTTTATACTACCACTAAAATGTGGCATATTGATGCTCCTCCTAAAGTCTGTGATGTTGATATAAGTGTGGATGTTGATAATGAAATTGTTGGTGTTATAAAGCATCTTCTGTTAAACTCCTTTCTTTTATGTATTAATTAATTTCATTGTAATAGATATAATAATATCACTAAAAGTAAATTTAATAATAGTATTATGTTTTGTTATCATAAAAATTATGGATTAGGACCTTACTTGGTCTAACAATATTCAATTACAAATAGTTTAGGTTTGAAATTTAAAAAAAATGAGACAATGATAAGAGTAAAATATGGACTAAATTATCCTTGATTACTTTTTACAAGCATTAAGAAAAATGACATAAATTTGTTCATTAGGAGGTATAACTTTATATATGCATGTTTAACTACCAATATTAATAAGCTTATAATTTCTAAATGGATAAAAAACAAGACAAAGATAGGATATAATCATATCCAAGCATAAAAATTGTAAATATTGAAATCTTTGTTGAGGGTAGATGGAAGTTTCAACACCCATAAGAGAGTTAAGAAAATTGTGATTAAGATTATGCATTGGTGTCATATGGCTTTGTTTGTTATTTTATTCATTTATAATAAAAAAGTAAAGAGAATAACCCAAGACGAATTTGGGCAGATAAGATTAGTATATAAAATATGGAAGGTAAAGGGATTTTATGAAGGTGTTATGTTAGTTTTGATGTTTACAAGAGAATTCGGATTGAAGAATAATGGATGATAATAAGGCTCAATAGGTGTTTTTCAAAAGGTATTTGTAAAAGACAATTCTTGGCTACTGTGATAAGAAATGGAATTAATTAATTGTTTCATATTGTTTAGTTGGTGATGAATGTAAAGAGATTTAAAATTTGTTTTAAAGCTTTTAGTTCAAATCTACAATTTAGAGATGATAGTGGTATAACCTTTAAATCTAATATGTAAAATGTATATACGTTAAAATCTATTAACTTTACTTTCCTCAAAATAATAATTATAAACCTAAGGAATTTAATTAGAACTTGTTATTTATTTCATGTTATTTACGTCCTATTACCACAAGTTACATATACCATGTATATTAGACACTTTTATACTGGTAGGAAATAAAGATGAAATTGAAAGGATATGAAATTTCAATTATGAAGATGTATTAAATCAACATTTGTTTCTTATTTAAATGACTAATTACACATATAAAATCAACTTGATTAGGAGGTGTTAAAGAACTCATATAATAGTTTAAGGAAATATAGTCCAAAGCATAACTTAAAGTTAATTGTAAATGTGATCTTTTTTATGAGAAATTAAATGTATTAAATATAAAATAAAAGGATAATATATTGTTGTCCATAAACTACGATCATTCAGCCATCAATGAAAACTTAAGTTTGGTACCAAAAATAATGAAACTTTTAAGAGATATTTGCTTAGTGATCATTATCCTACAAGAACATCAGCTTATTCTCCATCTAAATTGTCCAAAAGTCTCGGCTCCAAGATAGCAAACTTCTTTAGCTTGACAAAGAATCTCACAAAAGAACACCTTACTCTAGTCTACTCTAGTAAATATGCCTTTATTAAGCCTTTAGTTGTTCACCAAGGTAATAATACATACCTGATCAAGATAATGTGCTAATATATTTTTTAGTGGAAGGTATTATAGAGCAAAAAAGTCCTCGTTTATTAGTAAAAGTGAATATAAGCTTTCTTTTGTTCCTTCTAACCAAATCCCATACACGACACTAGTTAAAGCTTGTTTAAAAGCAATCTAGTCTCCATCTTTATTCTTCTAGTTAAAGCAACACCATTGGATAAGATCTTTCCACTTCCTTGGTGTTGGCTGGCTGCATTTATGCATAATTACACTCAAAATGTTGAAAAATACATTGCAACCAAAAAAGAGAAGCTTTGTTGATTCTTCAGCAACTTTGCATATACCTATTCCTAAGACATCCTTGAATTTCTTGACATTGTCTAAGGTGTTTAGCTTCCCCTTGATGGTTAGCCATAGGGTTAAAGAGGCTTTAGGATAAGATTGGTTAAACCAAATCATCTAAAACTGAGGCATCTTAGGAGATTGCACCCTGAACAAATTCCTACATAATATATTTATGAAATCTATGGAAATGTCTTGTCTTCACTAAAAATGGTATACTTAACTTGGTATAAGTTGATAATTTATTGGTAAGGAGCTTAGTAACCTAGAAAGGTTTTGAATTTAGCACATCTTTCACTAAAGAATTATTAGGTATCATATTCCTTATAGAATAGAGGGTATTGACCTCACTCAATAAACCAAGTATAGATCAATTTCTAGAATAAAATAAGGTAGAAACTCCATCTCCTAATTTATGAAATAATTCCATATTTAACTTTGCTATAAGCTTGAGTAAATGGATTATAGATTATAAAGAGATCATAACTATGAAGAGATCCTTTGGATTTACATATCAGAAATTACCAACCTTTATATAGTAGGTATGGAATCATCTAACCCATAAGGAAGTTTTTTCCTTAAAGATCCTCCAAATCCTCTATGTAAATTTGACTCGATTAGTAATCTAGATAGAATGTATTCTTAAGCCCCCTTTTTATTTAGCATA
>JAOTJB010000006.1:22612462-22624841 GCA_027123815.1 Erythroxylum minutifolium | reverse complement strand
TGCCATGTGGAGTATTGTAGTGATCGCACGTAGCGCTCCCTTATCATAGGATATGTATCGGAATGACCTACGGGCGTTCCGGTGCGTACCCTACAGTAAGGGGGTGTTACAGTCTATATGTAACGCTATATTGAGCATAACTAGTAGGCACACAATCAAAGGTCTTAAGCCTAATATTTGTCTTTCTAAAGTCTAGTAAGTCAACTTTGGCTAAACACCTCCACACTTTCAAGTAATTAAAGTTAGGACCATATCTTTTTGTAGCTTATAAGGGGCTTTGACTAACTTTTAGTAGGGAATCCTATTAAGAATATAGCATGTAGAAATTACCGCCCCATATTATTAGACATGCCAAAACTCAATAGCATAACATCCATCATTTTCTTTAGCATTCAGTTTTTCCGCTCAGTTACACCATTTTGTTATGGCGCATAACGAACACTAGATTCGTGTATTATACCATTCTTTTCATAAAAACCTTTAAAAACTTAGTGTAATATTCTCCACCACTCTTAAACCTAAGTTTCTTGATTTTCCTGTCTAATTGGAATTTTACTTTTACTTTGAATTTTAAGAACATCTCTTTAGCCTCATCTTTAGATCTTAAGAGTTAAACCTTGGTGTATCTCAAATAATCTTGAATAAAAATTAAATATTATTTTTTGCCACCTTTATTAACAGAGTTCTTAATCAACCAAATTGATATGTATCAACTCAAGCAACTTAGTGCATCTAATTGTTATAGTTTTAAACGATTTTTTAGCAAACTGTGCTTTTAACACGTAGAACACTTTAAAAAGTCATTATCAATAACATTTATCATATTCATGTTTCTACGTCTCTTGATTAAAGCAACATTAACATGTCCTAGCCTACTAAGCCACAAATTAACAAATTCAGCAATATGAGAAAACACAGTAGAAGAGCTAGCATTGAAAGCAGGAGAAACAATGTTCAGTATAAAGTGTTTATCAGTTAAGTACCCCGTTCTCACAAATTCCCCATTTCTAGTAATTACGACCTTATCAGTCTTAAAAACAATTTTATGTCTTATCCTATTAAGCAAGCTACCAAATCTAAATTCCTACATAGGGAGGAGACATATAAGACATCATTCAAAGCTAAAATTTTTCCAGAAGTAATTTTAAGGAAGATCTTTCCTTTACTAAGCACTCTAGTAGTTGTGGAATTTCTCAAGAAGACGCATTCTCCATCTGCAGCATCTTCAAACTAGTGGAACAACTCCTTGGTGGTGCAAATATGCTTTGAAGCACAGGTATCCAACACCCAAGCAATTTTGTTCTCCATCAGATTAGACTCCACAACTACAACAACTATAATTTCATCTTTTTTAGCAAGAATAGCTTCTAGTGTAGATTGTTGCTTGCCTTTACAAAGATGGCACAGATATGCCTTATAGCCTAGTTTTCCATAGACATAACAGGTCACCTTGTTCTTTTGAATTCCTCCATCACCCTTCTTGAATCGGTTTTGCTTTTCCTATTGCCTATTATTTTGATTCTTCTTACCCTTACCTTTGACCTATCTTTAGAAGTACCTGAAGAAGACTCATTTAACTTTAATAGAAATAGAAGAAACATAATTGAGCTTATCTTTGATGTGATTAGCCTCCTTAGTTTTCATATGACTAATGAGCTTGATCCATATATTTCTTCTTGTGCTTCAATTGATTTTTGTAATTACTCTAGAATCGTGGAAACTTATCTAGCAGTACATTTGCTTGTAGTATCTCACACATCTTCATGCCTTCACTTAATATATCAACCACCAGGTTCTCGTATTCGTGAACTTGCTTTATCACTAGATTGTCACCCACCATTTGAAATTGCATCCATTTACCCACCACATTTTTTTAACTTTCCAGAAGCATCTGCCCCATAATTCTTCTATAGGGCATCCCAAATAACCTTGACAAAATTTTGATTCATAAAGGGAACAAACCGAGAGTTGTTCATACGATTTAGTAGATGTCATTCGACTATTTTATTATCCTTTTCATACTTCATCCTAGCTTCTTCTTCGGTGAGTGTGGTAAGAGTTTAGAGTTCATTGCTTTCATAGACTGAATATCGGTGAATAACGCATAATCGACTTCTAATTGTTAAAAAAAAGTAATTTTTGGGACCAACATTTGTAATTGGTTCCTTCCAATGGTTCCAGTTTAAAGAGGTCAGTAAGACTTTGTTCAATGATACGTCCATTGTATATTTCTACTGTTGAAATTTTGCTTTTAAATTTTAAGGAAAATAAAGTTATAGTAGAGAATAAAACTTATCGAATAGTTGTTTATGATATAGTCACTGCCTTGAAAGCAAAATTTGGCACAATCATGGTGCAATCGATGTTATTGTATACTTCCCAAGCTTAACACAACTAGTCCACGAACTTGTGCACTCGATATCAAGGACTTGGAACTTGCATAAATCAGTCACCAAGAGAAAAAATGTTATTAGGTTTTGCAAAAAGTGTAGTGAATAAATCTCTGTGTATGAACATAAAAGTTAGAAAACCCAATATACAGAGCCATATAAAATATTGGAGAAGAATCCATGGGTGAAGCAAAAATTAGGGGACAAATTTAGAAAAAGTTTATAACATTTTTGGAGAGCATTCACAATGTTTGAAAATTGAAAGAGATAGAAATTAGCAAAGATCCAGTCAAAGAATAACTCTCTAGTAGAAGGATAAGAAATAACTCAACTTGTCTGAAGTGAGTGCATGGAGTTAAAAGAGGTCCAGTCTACTACACAAGTGGGTAGCATGTGCGTGCAGAGTTTACATAGGTTCGACCTCTTACTAAAGTATCAAGGGGGCGATCTCCTCAAGCCTTGACAAACACTCCTTTTAATATAAAGACTACAATAAATGTTTATGCCCACTAATGTGGGACAAGAATAAACACATTTGGTAAATAAGTAAAGAAAGGGCCATTTATTCAACACACACTAACAAAAGAAGAACGAAACCAAGGAATAGTAAATGACACAATGGTGTGTTTTATTTTTTAGGTATTTAACTATTATATTTCACCACCTAAATGATGGTTAAGAAGCTTCGCACGAAATGTGCTTCATCACCTCTTCACCAAATGGGCCACTAGAATTAAGGATTTCGGCATTCAACTGCACATCATCCACACTTTCGACCGGTTTTGAAAATTAGGGTTCCATGTAAAGGAAGGTTGGAGGAAGAAAGAACGTGGTCAGATTTTAGTCTTCTAAAAAAGTTAATGTATTTTTTGATTTTTTTAAATTTATAAAATTACAATTAAAAAATAAAATGAAAATATATAATATACAATCTGTCAGTTGCCGTATGAGATGTTGATTAATCTTGATATGCTAACAAAATTTTGATACAAATTGTTCCATTTTATAAGAACAATTTGATACAATTGTTAGTTTACGTCACTAATTTACTTCATGCAAGCAGCCACGTGATCTTCAAAACCAAAACTGCATCGTTTTACGGTGAAACGGTATACCAGACGCTACATGTAAGATAGCTAATGAACCACACAAGTATGATTAAAAAAAAGAAAGGAAGATTTACGTAATATCCGCAATTGAAAATGGTTGCCACGTCACTTATGTCGACTTAGTAAGTTATACTCGACAGAATTGGGAAATAGCACAAGCGCTGCATATTTCCCTAGGTGTTCTCAAATGTAAGGCGAACAGAAAATAATAAAATCCGTTGCTTAGAGTAACGGAGGCATGGGGTGTTTGTCATGTTTCCATTTGGTTCCATTTACAAGTGCTCATAAGTTGATAATATATACAATTAGCTTCTATTCACACAGTTCATCACCATTATATAGAAGAAGCAGACGACAGATCATAGATGAAAACTTTGTTTTAGTAGCGCCGAGCACCAGCAGTTGACAAAAGAACTCGGTTTGTCTTTTTTCCTTTCTTTCCAGCGTCGCTGACCTTGGGAACGTCCAAGTTTTCTCCAGATTTTTCCCGGGATATTATGTTGGCAAATGAGGGGAAGCCTGAATTTCTAGGACCTGAAAGAGTATAAGAAAATGATCAGAACAAAATAAAGAAGGCATTGAAAAAATTAAGGCTGTTACTTTTGTTTGCTTGCTATTCATCCTTCATCTATTATTTGTAGAGAGAGATGATTTCAGAAGCATTTACATAAAGAATTACCAGTTAAGCCAGAAGGAGAGCTTGTTGCACTGTTGTTGGCTAAGGAATTTGTTTCCTCAATTCTCAGGGCTGGAGAATCATGTCCTGCAGCAAAACCAAGTCTCGCAACATTTGCGAAGAGTATCCTATCATCCCCACCAACTGGGGGGCTGGACGACATTGAAACAGAATTTCCCAGGGCTGCACATGAAAGATGTATTAGAACAAAAGTTAACACATTGCAATGAGTATTTTGAAATTACTGACACTGGTACAACTTTACCAAAGTTTTCCAATATTCACTACAACCATCCAGATCACCAAATTCACAGATTTCAACAGTGTTAGCTCAGATTAAGGGAGAGTTTCACTCGAACTGCTCCAGTTATTCCAGTTTCAAAATACTCATCTACCTTCTCAAGCTTCAATTCTCAAATGCTATGACCAGCAAGGACCAAAAGTGTAGTAATTAGACACAAAAGATGAGACCAAACAAAAATACTATCACAGAATGATTTTCCCATAAGTCAAGCTTCCCACGAAAGTTCAAAATGGTAGTATTTTATGCATAGTTTCTCTCAACTTTGTCCTCTTCAAGACTTTCTGATGCAAAATGAAAAAGAAAGTTATTAGTTTACTTTTCCTTACTAGAAAAGGAAATTATTTCTGTTTTAATTTGTCCTAATAGTTCTAGGTCTAAGTCTATTACGGAAAAACTTATTAAACAGAATTATAGTCTTATTTAAAAGTTTAGTGGGCTTTCCTATTCCAATAGGATTAGGGTCTCAAGCTTTCTCCATATATATATTATGTTTCAACATTCAATGAATAAGAAGAATAGACTTATTTTCAACAATCTAAATTTTCTTTCGAAGAGCGGTTCTTAAATATTTAGTAGTGAGTCCTAAACTCTAGAAGTGATTTCTAGAAACCTATTAGTGTGAGTTCAATAATTTTGATAGTTTTAATTCTAGGGATGATTCCTAGTTCTTGATACAAACTCTAGGGGGATGTTTCCCAGACATACACTTTGTTCTCTTTACTACAATTTCCTACATTGCTAATCTGAATTTTCAGCAACACAAACCTTAAAATTTAGCAACCTATATTGAAACAACAGAGCTTAAACTCAAATTCCGGCAAACATGGCAAATTCTAGCAGCCTTACATCTATAGCTCATACATGTCTCATTGAATTCTTAGAATGTCCTCTTTTTGTCCTACATCACCTCCAAATATAAAAGCTTAAGCAATAAGGTGTAGCAATCCATTAACCTTAGAAATATGTGCTGAATTAGACAACTTGATGCAAATAGTAACTATGAGGGTTGAAAGAGGTATTGTCACGCAAAAAACATGGTCTACAGGTCTCAACTCCAGAAAAGTCCAGTCAACATCTAGAGAAAACAAGAGTACCTTCAAAGTCATCCATGGTGAAATTTGGGGAGTGGTCATGGAAGGAATGTCCAAAGCTCGATAAAATGGGCAGAGAATCTGCAGCAGCTGCAGCTGCTACTTCGGCCTTAATCTTCTCCCTCTCTTCCTAGATTTCAAGATAAGATATAATTCTAAGAGTATGCAAATCTATATTATGCTTGCACATGAAAACTTTCCTTTTTCTCTTTCCTTCACAAGGAGAGTGAACTTCCAACTTCTATGCGCAAAACAAAATGGAAAGGGGAAAAACAACTATTAAAAATCTTTCGAATGAACCAAATGGGTGCCCAGCATATTATAAATGGTTCCTTTCTGCAGACAAATTTTGCACCAAATATGGCACATTACAATAATGTAGAAGCATGCACACCTTCTTGGCAATTTGTTTCCTTTGCCTTTCCCGCTTTTTGATTTCATCCATGAAAGGAAGCAGGGCATTGGGAGGTAGCAACTCACTTAAATCAATTTCGCATAGCTGATAGAAAAGAGAAATTGTGGATTACAGTCATCAAGAAAATGAGATAAGCATAGAAAAACCAATGGTGCAAGTTACCTGAAACGTTGTTGTCAATGAAAAATGACTTAAAAATCGATAGCGTCGTCTAGTGGTCTCTGACTGAGTCACTGACTCAAATTGTAGAATTTTTCCACTTATTCTGAAATTTATAATATCTCGTTAATTGGAAGTGAAACCCCGATAATGAATTTTTTGTACAACAGATTACTATAGCAAATCAGATCATTAATAACCTCAGACCACCTATCTTCGCTATGCTTAAGAGTATCAATTTGTCATTTTAATTGAAAAGCATTTATCTTCAGGTCACTCATTACATGAAGAAACTTGTCACAATGATTAAGCCACAGCTGCATTATAAAACAAAATAGACATTCATAACTTGAAACAGTTATGGCCTTGAGTGCTTGTCAAGGTATCTACATACAAAAAACTCGTGTGTAGCCAATCAACAGAAAGCATGCAAGTAGAGCTGATGTGACTAAACAATTCCAGTATATTCTAGGAGATGCAGAAAAATATGCATAGCCAGTATTTAGAAAATTTGAGCACACCATAGCTGCTTGAATTATAAGTACCAAATATCTGTATTATTTACCATACAAAAAATGTGGAAGATGGCCATACCTGGGTGGAAGCATATCATAGTTCCCGTAATGATGTAAAAGACATTTCATGTTCAATGGATGAAGAATGAGATGCTGGCCATCAAATGCCTGAAACAGAAACAAAACAAAGTGAGAATAAAGGAACAACTATTAATGCTCTGCAGTAGAGCTTAAAGGGGCTATTACTATCCAAGGCACATAAAAAACTTGAAAGAATAGATAAAACATTTTATGCAAGTTGAAGTTGAATTTAGTTAGGTCTGCTGGGATCCACGCTTAAATTTTACTATTATGTAGCATTTGGGATCCTCAGACTTGGTCTATTGTTTGTCTTGACACAACATTGAAATTACAATTCCTCACTGAATTCCAAGGAATTAACCCATAGTTATTTTTAATAGAACTCAAATTCTGGGATAGAAGCAAATAATCCTAATTTTGAACAACCCAATTTTCACTAAATTACTACAGTTTGTTGCAATTTCAATATTTGGAATTCTAATTCCAGGTTCACGAAAATTAGAATTTTATACAATTTTATCTATGTCTAGTTGACAAATGCAATAACTGTTTCCTAACGAATAACAGTGAATAGAAATTAAATTGCTCTTTTGGAGATAATACAGCTTATTTTTGTTTGAAGTAAAAGTTTTGATTCTCCAGCTGCTACTTCCCCAAAACATGAAATAGTTGTCTTTTTTAAACATACATTTCATTTCATTTTCACTTAGGCATCATAATTCTTACCATTTACTGAATTTAGGTAGCTGCAATCACCTAAAGAATGAATGGTTGGCTAACAATATCTCATACGTTAAGATACACTATTAATCTGATATGTAAGGAAGGTAAGTTGTTATCAAGCCAGTGAAGCAACAAAATTGAGAGCCATTATTGTTACGCCATATGGAAGTTTAAAAAAATGAGATAACTTCATTCCCACCCTTTAAACAACAGATTTCCAGAGAGAATGAAGTATTGAACAGAAAATAAAGAATCTCATAGTCAAAATGGGAGGCAGAAAATGAAGCAAGATGCCATTAACTAATCCAGATTAAAAGCTTTAAGACACGAATTAGGAAGAGCAAGCATGTATAATATTCAAGTCAACAGATACATGCTTATCATGTAACAGATATGAAAACTTAATAAATATGAAAATTCTATTTCTCATCCACATCACAAGAAGGATAGACTTAGAGATAGACCACAAAGGTTCTCCTATACAAGATGATCTCCTTTCCTCTATTGTCTAAAATAACAAAGTTCCTAAAAAAGAACGAAACAACTTTGAACAATTCTGAAGTGAATACAGTAAAAAGAGAGGTAGTCAATCAACTACAATCCATGACCTCAAATGGTAATTGCATCTCAAATTACTTGCAACAATATATTGATTAATTATCCTTGATGCCCAGGATGTAAGATGTTCATGGCACATATCACCTAGGGAAAAAATGTATAGGAGTCTTGAGTGTCTTATTCACATCTTCCTTTGGGGATAAGATGTCAAGCCAAGGGCAAATCACATACATACAAAAATTATGTTTTATAGATACAAGACCTAATATAGTAAAGTGTCGTCCAATCGTTAATGAAAATATTGCAAAGCATCATAAAGCCCAAGCTATATTACAAATAAAATATCTTATAAAAAGACAGGAAGTATATCATAACAACTGATATGGCAAAACCAACAACGGCAGCCCGACTCAATATAAGAATTGAAGCCCCATTACATAAAGACAGATAAACATGGTCAACTGGACTCTATAAGTAAGTATCAGTTTGTAACCATTAATAAGCAGTAACAACTAAATAAAACATTTCTTAGTAGCACTGACCTGGTAGAAATTGTATGAATCATTGACATTTACATCTTCAAAACCATTTGAGAGTCTCTGCAAGCTCTTGCTTTCATGATATGAGGATGATGAATTTGCATCTTGGTCATCAAAAGACCCAGTGACATCACCAATCACATTATCTGATGGTTTATGCTGGTAATTGATATTGATAGAAGGTGTTGTACATTGGGAACTATGCATGTCACCATAAATATTAGTTGCATTTTCAGTTGACAAATTCCCTTGAGATCCTCTCCTTGTAGTATGTTTACTGTTTCTGCCACTGTCTTGTGTCTTTTGCTCATTCCAGCACTTCTTTTTCTGCTCTAATAGTTCCATTGCCACACAGACATAGGGGAGTTTTCCCAAGTCGTCCACAAGTCCTGAATCTGCTTTAGCTAACCAACTATCCAAATCAGACATAGCTTTTCTGACAGATAGTTCCACGTTTGACGTAAAGGTAAACTTCGAGAAGGGATCATACACGTCACCACTGTAACTTGTCATAATATCGGTCTTATGTTTATTTCTCTGAGATAGACTGAATGAATCCTTTTGTCGGGTTAAAAGCAAGAATTCCATGGTATCCCCAACATTATACTGTTTAACATTCTCAATATTGATGGTGTACAAATCCTTTTGACTTATCATGACAAAGCATAATGGGCATCTTTTGAAGCACTCACGTTTATGATCTGTCTCATCCATTAACAAATACTGAAGGATGCAAGGAAAACAGAAGATATGCCCACATGAAGTTATTTGAGGGCATAGAGGATACTCCAAACAAATTGGACATTGCACTGGAAATGGGGTGAAATAGTTCACACAAACTATATCCTCCCATCTAAGCATTTTATCTGGATCCAATGATTCCGGAGTGTGATCTCCAGTGTCTAACACAACAAACTTGTAATTAGCCTGAAGAAATAAATCCTTGTTATAGGGCTTAATCTTCCGATAACGTCGTGGCGGAGGAGGAGCCCTCGACTGAGGGCGCTCAATTGGGTCAAAATGGAAATTCAGCAGATGATTAGCGTTCATCATTTGAGCTCTTTTTCCTGCCGAATGTGAACCACTTCCATGAGAATTAATAGAGCTGGCAGTCTGTTGACTGTCAGGGGTAGCAATCATTTCTGGCATTTTCCCCTTTGATTGAGCAGATCCAACCCCTTGACCACCTGAGTGAGACACAGATTGCATGTCTTTTTCTAGGTGGGAGAAAATTTTACCTTTTGGTGTCCCTAGCTTGGTCACCTGAACAGAAAAACAAAAGACAGCACCTAAGTCCCATTGTCAGATTCAAAACAAAAGACAGCACCTAAGTCCCATTGTCAGATTCATAGCCAACCATTAATCCCGTAAAGTGCCACAATTAATGTCAACTAGTTAACAAAAGACTTATCTTAACCCAGATCGTGTATAAACAAAGCAAGATGCACGTATACCCATTCTAATGATAGGAGAACAACTAAATAAGCACCCGAAAACTAAACAAAAAGAAAATTTGCAGTACCTTTTCGGAAGCCCCACAATGATCTTCTGCAGCTGGAGCCAAAGACTCTGCCATATACACACAATATCAAAAGAGAATACAAAAGCCATATAGGCCACAATATATGAACTAACAGTATTCACATCGTATAGAAACAGTATACACACGAAGAGTGAACATACCCATAATATCCATCAATAAAAATAAAAACGAGCTAGCAAAAGCCTAAAATGGACCAAACAACGCACTCCAACAAAGTAGAATCAATCAACACCGCGAAAAAACAAGAAAAAGAAAAGAACCTGCAGTAGGGCTGTGTGGCGGCCATTGAGAAGGAGAGGATTGCACTGCTTGGAATTGACGGGAGGGAGAGGTTCCATAATTGGGGAAACTAGGGTTAACAGAGATACAACCAACAGAAGACGACGATGTAGAACCTTGGGTCTGTGTAGGCAAGATGGACATGAAAATTCCACAAAATCACTAATTTTGATTTTCTTCTTCGCTTTCAATCTCTGGTCTGATCCCGTCTAGAAGACCAGTCCCTCGAGCTCCATTAAAAGACCAAAATTTTCGTTTCCGCTTATACCCTCCAGTCGCCTCTTCAGTCGGCGTTCTTATTGTTGGAGTTTTTTGACATTTAACCCTCTTTTTAATCGGGTCCTATGATCCGTGTATGGGCTTGGACACCCGCCCGATTCAGTTATGTTACCTACCGCTCAAACAATTACGCGTCTATCTATTATTGAATAGATGAATGTTGATTAAACAGGATAGGTATAAAGTAAAAGGAAGGTGCACCTGAACCCAATTTGCTCTAAACCCACTAAAGTATTTACATGGTTAGTTTTATTATTCTATTACGACCCTTTTTTTTCAAGAAATTCGTTTTATTTTGGAGGTGGTCCAATGTATCACCAAAGTTGATAATTAAAAAAATGGCTGCCTTTCGCATTGCCTGTTTTGATAGTTGTTCTATTTGCCACACTAGTCTTTTCTCTATTTCTGCTATGTGAAAAGGAAAAAGCACATCATCCACCACAAACTTTTTACCTTCTTCCTCATAAACATGAGAGATAAACTTTAGCTTCTCAGTAACTTCCTTTCAACACTCTTAACCCTAACCCTAAATCCGATCTTCTCCACCCTCCATCTGATCTCCTCCACCATCTAACCTCCACCCGAATATCATAGCCTTCTTATTTCCTTTCCAGATGTCTTTTTTTGATGTTCTACATTTCTAATTCCACATATTAATTTGGTTTCCAAGCTTAAAATGGAGATTGATCTTTCACCTCTATCTGCTACCCTTAAAATAGCTCCTTCCTCGAAGCCCCTTCCCCATCCCCAATTTTCTACTGCCCAGCTTATTTCTCCATCTATCTCGACAACTACCCCCCCCCCTCTTACCTATGCCATTTCCCCCAAATTTTCTGCCCCAACCGTAGTTGATACTATGAGAGGACCTAGAAAGACATGAAAACAAGTTGTGGGAGATAACTCAAATTCTTCCTTGATTTTCAGTCCTCCTGTGGAGATGGAAGGAAAGTTAATAGTGGCTCCTATTCTAGACATTCTGTATAAAGGAGCTAGGATATAGGAAGCTACTATTGTTGGTAACTTGATATTTTCCTTCTCTTCTAAATCGGAAGCTCAAAAGATAATTGAAGAAGGCCTTTGGCACTTCTCTCAACTCCCTTTATTTCTTCAAATGTGGCAACTGGGCTTGGAATTAAAAAAATCAGAATGAAGAACATTCCTCTATGGGTGAATATTCACAACATTCCTTTGGAATATTGGACTACTAAAGGCTTAAGTACGCTAGCTAGTTACTTAGGGAAACCAATACGTATGGATGAAAACACTGCACTAAGGAAAAGGGTGGGATTTGTTCGTTTATGTGTGAGTATGGAAATTTATAAAGAAATGAAAGACAACATCCCTATCTTAAGGTTGGCAAATGAACACTCTCTTAGAGACGATAAAGCTATGTTAACTTATCAATGGAAATTGTCTCTTAAAGCTCAAGGAAAAGAATAGAAACCTACAGGAAAAATCTTCACTAAAGGAGACTATTGGGAGGTGATGGGAATGGAAAAGAATAATTCGGAATTCAATAAAGAAAATGAGGAGGTAGAACAAGTTTCTGAAAATCATGTTCTAGTTCAGGTTGATAAAGATTCTCTTATAAATGGGGAGAGAGTTCATAAGGAGAATAGACCTGATTCTGTTCAACAAGAAGGGGTACTCCAGATTCTAGAAGAAGATCAAAATAAATCAATATTGAATAAGGTTGAGAATATACTAGAAACTAATGG
>JAOTJB010000006.1:22601631-22612362 GCA_027123815.1 Erythroxylum minutifolium | reverse complement strand
TTTCCGGGTCCGGAAACAATTCCAGAAAATTCCCGAAAAATTCCTATAATTCTCTAAAATTAGGAAAATCCTAATGAGCCTCTCCAATTCCAATTCTCAATCACTCAAGGCACTCTTCAATAAATCACAATCATTCACATCAAAACCGGGAAAAAGTCATGCATGCATGTTCAAACATTTCATGTGCAAAAATTCACTAATTATTATTCATATGCATATATGAATGCATGAATATGATAAAGACACTTTCAATTATTCTAACCCATTCAAAAAGACCACATTGCCCTTTCCCATAAGTGAGGGGATGTTACAGTTATTATGTCAATGCAAACTTACAAGTGTTCCTACTTATTTCTCTCCAGAGGGCTTATTAAAACAATTGAAAAACTGATGAAGCAGTTTCTATGGGGGAAAGGAAATGGTGAGAAAGGAATAGAAAAAGTTAATTGGAAGACTATCTATCAACCGAGATAAGAAGGAGGATTAGGACTTGAGTCAATTAGCAAGAAAAACAATCTTCTTATGACCAAAAGGATTTGGAGAATCTTAGGTGAAAACAAATCCATGTGGATCAAATGGATCCACATTTATATATTAAAAGGTGAGAGCCTTTGGGCTCTAAAAATCCAAGATAGTTATTCTTGGTTCTTTAACCAAATGTTGAGAATGAGGGAAGAAGTCCAACAATACATTACTTGTCAAATAGGAATAGGAGAAAGAATTTCATTACGGTATGACAATTGGACGGGACATGGAGCTTTAATTCAAAATTAGTTGGCTAGAACCACATTGAAGAGATTCCCTAAGAAAACAAAGCTCCTTAAAATAGTTAGAAATGGAACTTGGATGTTATCATCAGATGAGATTAGACTTATGTCTATTCAACAATTTAGAAGCTTCAGAGAGAGAGATATCTATTTATGGAAGGGGATTCCAGTTACAGAAACAACTATGAAGGAAGCTAAAAAGTTAAGGGATGGGACAGTAAACAGGTTAGAATGGTTTCCCTTAATTTGGAACAAGGTTATTAGACCTAATGCTAGTTTTCTTCTCTGGCTAACTATATTGAATAGACTCAGCATTATGAATAGACTGAAGTTCCTATCTTTCTTTAAGATATGTATCCTTTGCAACCTAGAGGAAGAAACTAGAGAACACCTCTTCTTTGAGTGTGTTTTCTCTAAAGAGCTTTGGCCTAAAATCTTTAGACTATGTGTCCCTGGGTTTAACTATTACAAACTTTCTGGCATCCTATTGTAGTTAACTCTTTTTCATATTTCTAAAAATGATAAGGATATTATATTGGTCTCGGTGGCTACATGTACTCAAGCTGTTTAGAATAAGAGGAATAACAGAAGGTTTAAGGGCAAATCTATCTCTCTCTACTCTCTTATAGAGCTCACAATAGCTAGTATATGGGAACAACTGATTATAAATTAGTTGAACCAGCACTGTAGCAGAGAACTAGCTTTCACATGGAGAATATAGTCCTTACTATATTTACTAATGCATGCTGCTCAAGAAATATTCATTCAACCTAGATTCATTCCAGAACAGATCAGAAATCCCTATCATATAACTTGGGTTCAGTTCAGTACAGCTCAGAAAGTAGACATGCACAGAAATCCCTAGATACTACATCATCTACTCACGGTTCACTACTAAAGTATAAAGGGCTTGATACTGACCTGTTGGAAAAGAAGAGTGTTCTCATATTGCATCATCCTTAGTCGCATCATGGTGGAATATTGTTGTCCCACCAGATCTTTGTTTGTTATTTAGGGAATATTGTTATTCGAGGAGATTAAAATTTAATAAAGGATGGAAGTAATCTGAGTTGAGAAGCTTACCTGATTGAAGATCTTCCCATTCGTCTCGTCATTGAAGAGCCGAATCGTCAAACCTTTAAAAGAATGAAACGTTTGAAGAGTTCGGGGAAACAAATTAGTTTGCCATAATCGCAAAAATTGCATTAGTTGAAGATGAATTTGTTACCTGTGTTGAGAGTTTCTTAAAGCAGAGAAAGGAGGAGAATCATACTAGTGGAGACCCATCGCCTGCCTACAACCAGAGCTTCGCCTCCACTTTCCCAATCGAGGAGTTGCTAAAGATTCGAGAAAGTGGATATTAGTTATACCTTAATTGTAAAACGACTGTTCGTCCATTATGCTCTACACAATGTCGTTTATCTCAACCTCAAACACTCTAGTACTTCAAGTGGGTCTATCCCACGTGGGAGAGTCCCTCTCCAGATGTTATCTTCTCTAATTTTTTAATGAATTTTTTAAAATTCTAAAAAACATTTTAAGTTAAGCACTTGCCATTAGTAGAAATTTTCCAACCCTCTTCTATTTCCCGAAACACAAAATATAATACTTGGTTTTTGGTTATGTTGAACCTACAATATAACTATTCTTAATTACATTCATATGACTATAGAAAGAGAGAGAGATAGGGAGCTTTAGTAGAGTGTAACATGGAGTCTGATATTAGTGGGGCTAACCTGTTTTGTTAATCAGTACACTTAAACAGGCTATAAGAAGAACGACATTCGTAATTCCAAAGACAGTAGTGCATTAAAAAACATGAAGATCTTTAAATTATTTTGACTAGATAAGAAATTGACACTTGATGACACAAATTACTTTATATGATTTCTATTTTTTCCTCTTTCATATATTTTTATCTTCATCCTTATTTTCTTATTTGTTTTAACTCAATTAAATTCTATCTTTTGAATATGTCTTTCAATGGAGCTCTAAATAGCATTAATTTGAAGTCTTGATGCAAATTTAGTATTTACTTTTTCTTTTTCTTTTGCATCCAAACCAAACCTCTAAGTTCTAAACAATTCATTTATTTAATTGATTGTATTCATCATACCTATCTTTTTCATATTCCCAAAACTGGAACTTTACAATTAAAAGAAAACAAATTGATTTAGCTTATTGCATAAATAAACATTATTTTAAAGGCCTTAATAAAAGACTAATTTGTTAGTTTATACTCTAAAATCAATAATTGATTATATATTTATGATATAACTAATTAAAAGTATTATTTATCTCATGCATATTTATGATAAAGACCATAGAATAGTTATAATTTATAAATAAAATTATTATATTTATATTACATTTATGTATTATCTCTAAATTATTCATAATTATTTTTTATTAAGACTGAACATTAATAAAGCGAAAATACTAAAAACATGTTGTGTTCCTTCCTTATGAAAGAAATAGTCAATATTATCAACTAAAATATTGAGATACTCAAACAAATATACTAGTATTTTTTAGAGAACAAGTTCACCAATCTAACATAATATGAGAATTTCATGTAAAACATTACTTGTGTGTTTATATAAATTCTAATTGTGATAATTGTATAAGTGATATTTTAACTCGAAATCTCTAGACTATCTCTTATAGGGACTATTATATTTTGATACTACTTATGACCTATTATAGTCAAAAATATTTTAGTTGGTAATTATTAGTATGACATAACCTATATAGAGGTAGTTGAATGAACATGTAAGATTCTTCACCTTAAGGTAATTAGAGACAATGTTCCATTATTCTCTATTGGTATTAATTTGAAAAATCCTTACTAAAGTGGAATGATACTTTCAAAATAGTTTTCAAATATAATTAAAAGAATTTGTCACTAATGTTAAGAAACTAATACGGTTGGACTCAAATAAAGTATATTAGATATTCTCTATTTCTAATTACAACATTTTATGCTAAAGGGATTAAATTATACAAAAAATATATATATAGAAAAGTTAGTCAAAAACTATTTTTGACATTTCTAATATTTGGGTAGTCGTTATATGTTATTAGATGCCAATCAATGTATGGATATAATTTGCTTAATTAGAAAATTGGAGATAAATTAAAGGATTTCAATTTATCTAATCTTAAATATACTACAATTATAATTGATATCTATTGCTAACATATTAAGTAACATAATAGGTCATATAAAAAGAATGATTGAAGAAAGAAAAGATAATTGAATCAAGTTACGTTTGATTATAAAGTTTGTGAAACTTTAAGGTCAAATATAAGATATTAAATAAATAAGCACCAATATCAAATATTGGATTTTATTTGAACCTAATTACTATTTAATTAGAATTAATTATGATTCTAATTAAAAATTAAAATTAAAATATTAATATTACTTAATAATCTATAGAAAAAAATTTGGTGAGAGAAGTTTTAGCTTCTCTCTACCTACCGGGCACGTTTTGTGTGATCTAATTATAGTTGCTTTCCGTTAGCTTAAGTGTCTCCTTTTCTATTTTTCAATTGCTCCCTCCTTCATTCATTAGCCTTCTTCTAATGTTTCTGTATTTCTTCTTTATATATTTTTTATTTATGTTGCCTTATAAGTCTCTTACTACTTCTTTTTGTTTAATAATCCTTTTTTAGTGTTGAGGCTTCTTGTTCTTCTCATTGATTTATGATAGACACATATTATTTTTAGCATAAATTTCATAGTTTATTGCTTATGTTTTAGATTAATTTAAAGGATTTTACTTAATTTAAGAAGTTTTGTCATTTTAGGTCATATTTCTTCCCATGCAAGGAAAGTTGGAAAAGGATTTGATTGAAATGGAGCAATTTTGAAAGAAGTGGAGAAGAACCACATAACAAGGCAATATACATGGTCCCCTGTTAAGGGAGAGTATAAAAGTGATTGCTTTTGTTTCTTCAATACGCCTTACACCCCCTATATTACCCTTTGTATGAAGAACACGTTGACATATATAGTCCTATGTATATACCCATATTGGCATTAGTAATTTTTAAATATAGCCCTAGAATTTTTCAATCATGGTAAAATGTTGAGGGAGCTTAATAATACTTTCATTAGTCTCATTCCCATATTTCACTCTCTTAATTCTCTAAAGGATTTTAGACTAATATCTTACACTATTTATAAGGTCATCCTTAGGCTAAGAGTTGATAAACTAAAAGTTATTGTAGTATTCTATACAGATCCTTCATAAGGAGCTTTTATTAAGGGGAGATATATTGGGGATAATATTTTAATTGCTTAAGGAGTTATTCAAGAACTATAACAGGAGACACTTAAGAAAGAAATGTGCATTTGTGATTTACTTTCACAAGGCCTTTGATTCCACTGATTTTAACTTCATCTTAATCTCCATAGAGGTATTCACATTCCCGATAATTTTTATTGGTTAGATTGAACAATGTATCAAAATTGTATCTTATAGCATTATAGTCAAAGGGGAGCCTTATAAACTCATCAAAAGTGCGAGAGGATTCAGGCAAGGAGATCTCATATTCTGGTATCTTTTCAAATTGTTCATAGAAGTCCTTTCTAGGCTGATGAGATATATAATTAACGAGTTGAAAAACTTCAAGTTTCATTTTAAAAGCTAGAAACTAAGGATAACAACTTATCATTTGCAAATGACCTTATTCTTTCTTAAAGGTTGATGTAAGCATAATTAGTGCTATAATATCGATAATGAACACTTTTAAAAAGCATCTTAGTTTTACCATTGATAAAGACAGGAATTGAATATTTATTTATTTTAGAGCTCAATATATTTCTAATTGGCTCTCCAATTTGACATGTTTAAAGATTATAAAGCATCCTCTCACTAATTTAGGCATTCCCATATCCTCTAGGAGACCTATTTATATTGAATTCCGTCCATTAATTGAAAGAATTTAGAAGAGAATCACAAACTAGCATAATAAAAGCTTGTCTCTAATAAAAAATTTACAACTTATCAATTTAATGCTCAACGGCCTCCATATATATCGGTTCTCTTATATGATGTTTCAAATAAGTTTAGTGAAGATGATAGTGTAATTAATAAGGAGATTTCTAATGTCAGGTGATATTTCTAAAAGATTACTTGCTAAGGTTAAATAGAGTAAATTATGTTTACCTAAGGAGGAATGATGTAGTGGAATAATTTCCATCAAATTCACTAATAAGGTCCCCGTGATCAAAAGAATATATATGATTCTCACTAATAAGGAAGCCCTTTAGGTTAAATGGATATATATAAATTATCTAAAGAATGAAAACTTCTAGAATATCCTTCTTAAATATAACTCTTTATGGACTATGGTTCATATCCTCAAGTTAAGGGAGAAAATTAAGGTTGGAATTCAAGCACATGATAGGCAATTGGGCTTTTCTTTGGTCTTGGCATGATAATTAGACCAATTTTGGTCCTCTAAGAAATATGACAAAACTCACTCATCTTTGGAAAAATATTCAAATCATATTTTAGTTAAAGATGTCCTTAGGAATAACCTAATGCTTCATCAGTTGGCAAGGACATCACTCATTAGTCATCTCTTTAGTTTTAATCTCAACTTTAATGTAGAGGACACAATTAAATGGTGTAGACACCTAACTAATATATTCTCTAATTCTATTTGTAAATTGTTATTAAGGAATCAATCTCCAAGGGTAAACTAATACAAGATAGTATGGTCTAAACAAGCTAGCCATATAGTGTCCTTTGTCCTTTAGCTTACTATAAGGGAGAGGTTGAGCACATAAGATAGGCTTAAAGGAATTCTCAACTTACCAAATTCTTATGCACTGTTCAATTAAAAATAAATCCATTGAATATATCTTCTTTATGTGTAGTTTCTTCCTTTATATATGGGGAAAAAATTAAACTTCTTTGCAACTTAAGCTCTCCTCCTATAAGTTGGTTTGATCAAATAGTTAAGTCAAGGTATAATACAAGTAAAGGAGATCTGGTAGTTTAAAAAATTGCTTAAGGAAATGTGGTTTATGCACTGTGGAAAGAAAGAAATCAAATGATCTTTCTTAAGAAAATCACTTGTAAGCATATCATATTAATAAAGATGTCAAGAATTATTAGAGAGTAGTTGGTTGCTCATCAATTCCACCACAAATGTAACGTTATTATTGCTCTTTATTAGAAATTGCCTACCATCGATTAATCATCACATTGCGTTGGAACTTGTGAGAATTGTATTTGATTCTTATGAAAAGTTAAGAGTTTATTTATTCTTTATTTTTATGCAATTTTGTTTAGATTATTAAGCTTGAATGTAAAGTTGGTAATTGCAATGACATCTAGAACGATAATTGGAACTCTATTCATAGTCTATCATGGTCAGGATAATGTTAGTTCCTAGTGGCCCCTTATATCTTCCATAATTCAGAAGTTTTTGGTTATCATTTCTTTTTATTCTTAAGATATTATTTGTTAAAAAATTGTATTTCATCCCTCTTTAGGTTCCTTAATTTGCATTTCCGTCTAACTTGAATTAAATAAAATTACTTTGTTTTGTCATATATACTTTGACATTAATTCCTATTTTGCATCTCCTTTTTAGAGTTATTTTTATAATTCATTTTAATTTCTCAAAAAATCAGATTAACAAAAATTTCAAACCTTATTATAAATAGTTGTAGAGTTCTCTTAATATATTCATACATATACCATTAAAGATTGGTGGTTGCATTTAAATGATTTCACAAATTGGTTTGACAAAAGAGCTACAAAAAAGAAATCAAAAATCATAATAGGGTACGATTTTATGATTCATAGTTTATTATGTTTATGTAATAACCTAGTTATAGAATTAAATTGATCTTAACATTATGAAAATCTTGAATTTTTTTTTTGCACGAGGGATGAGGTTTATCCAACTTCCCAACATAACGGTCATTCCGTTCTTTAAAGAAAAATCATTTAAATTTATAGGTAATACTAGGTTTCACAATAATTCTTATTCAACTAGGTAGAGATTTTATCGAAATAATTTATACATGATTTCTCAGGTATTGAGTCTCTTCAAAATGACTAAGTTGGCAAGAGATGGAGTATTAGATAATATGGCATTATTGTTTTTTGTTTTTTATTAGGTAATAATTCGTAGCTTATAACTTGACCAATGATGACTTATTAATATATATACTTTGGTTTTTATGGATGTTATATTTGGTTTAATGTTATTGAAATTTATTTTTGTATTATCAAGGTGCATGAAAGAAGGACAAAGATATAACTAGAGCACCATCTCCTCCATTAGAAAGAAAAAGGGTCATAAAGTCAAAAAGAAAGACAATTAATAAGTATTTTATTAAAAATAATATGATGATAATATAAAATTATTTTGATTTAATGATATGTGTTTAAATGGTAATCTATTTTATCTTCTATACTTAGTGATTAATGCCTTAGAAATGCTTAGGATACTCATTTTAGCTCATTTTTTATCTCAGGTACATTTCGAAAGTAAAAGAACTAAAGTGACTCGAAAGCATGTCCATTGAAGCTATCTTCTCTACTTCCATACTTTATTAATTCATAGAACATGAAGAAAATATTGTCAGTATGACTCACTATCATCCAGAAAATTTCATAGCCATACAAAGTGAGTAAATATTGTTACAAAGCAACCCATTCACGTTGAACCATGCAAGCTATACCATGCAAGATTATTAACTCACATGAGACACTACACACACTTGCTTCCATTCCATTTTTAACCTAGCATTTAAGGTATAAAGAAGACATGTTATGTGAGACAAAAGGGGGCTGGAAATGTAAACCGAAAGAGACAAAAAAGGAGGGCTGGATGCATCATAAGATAGCTGTCCATTTTGCCACATTTTAACTAACATTTCAGATCACAAGAACGTGTTTTTCTGGGGAAAGAGCTGGAGAGGCAGATCACGCTACACCTGTCCATTATGATTCGGATGGGAAACCTAGCTATAAAAGAAGAAAAGAAAGAGGTCTGAGGAGGGCAGTTGGTTGGAGGTGAGCTAAAGGGAAAATTAAACAAGTTACAACTAAAAGGAGGAAGACCGAAGGGAAGGTAGAGCTAGATCATCTATTTAGGTAAGCTATCTGATGCACGCACGGACGGAGATTAATCTTGATATAATTCGGTATCCTTTAAAACAAACTAGATACACAAGGTTTTCGATACTTTTCTAGACCTCAAGGATTGTGATTGTCCAAGCAACCCAGACCAAGCAATCAACCAAGAAAATTGAACCAAAACAATACGCCACAATTAAGATTAATTGATAAGTAGAGTTAGGGTTCGTGGAACAACAAAAACATGAAGAAAACTCCTTAGAAAGCTCTCAAATTAGCAAAACATAACCCTAAAACTATTATCAAGGCAATTATTTATAGTTGCCAAAATAACTCAAAATTGGGCCAACATCTTAGGCCTAAATAGGTAAAATAATACTGTCTGAATCGTCTTAAAAATAGTAGAAAACAAACTAAAGCAAAAGAGGCCAGGCGGTGCGTCTGGTTTGGCGTGCCTGGCGTCTGGCCTACTGGGTGCTGGAGTGCATGCCTGGCCTGCGTCTAGCATGCGCACCTGTTAAGGGTTGCTCGAGCCCAGAACTTGGCTCAAACTGACAAATTGAATTTGCGAGTGAGAATCTTGATTCTTCTAGAGTCCATCATCAACCACGCGAGCCAAAAATGAATTTAACGTAGCCTTGAATCTTTCAAGCCCAGTCCGACTTTAGGAGGCAACATCAAGTCTTGATTAGCATCGCGTTGATTTCGGTGTCTGTCGTTATATTTGTCATGTGTAGCCTTGCTCACATTAGCACCTCCTTCGTCAGAAAATTCGTCCTCGAATCTGCATCCATATCAAACGGAGACAAGTCAACAACATTAAAAGTAGCAGACACGTTGTACTCACTGGGCAAGTCAATTTTATAGGCTTTATTGCTGATCCTTTCCAAGACTTGAAAAGGACCATCTCCTCAAGGATCAAGCTTGCACCACCCATAGTTAGGAAACCTCTCCTCGCAAAAATGAAGCTAAACCCAATCGTCGGGTTCAAGGATCACCTCCTTGCCTCCTGTGTTGGCTTTGCATGCATAAGTCTCATTCTTGATCTCCATATTTTGCTTAGCCTTCTCGTGCAACTCTTGAACCAACTCAACTTTCCTCTCTCCATCTAGGCTAGATAACTCAGGCAAAGGTAAAGGCACCATATGCAATACAGTTAAAGGGTTAAAGCCATAAACAATTTCAAAAGGAGAATAACCGGTAGTAGAATGCATACTACGATTATAAGCAAACTCAATAAACAGCAAACAATCAGACCACGTTTTCAAATTTTTCCTATCACAGCACACAACAACTCCCTAATGTTCTATTCGCAACTTCTTTTTACCTATCAGTTTGTGAGTGACAAGTAGTAGAAAAAACAATTTCGTTCTCAATTTTTCCCACAAAACATGCCAACAATGACCCAAAAACTTGGCGTCCCTATCCAAAACTATTGACCTAGGAATACCATGCAATCTCACAACATCTTTAAAGAACAAATCAGTAACATGCACCGCATCATCAGTTTTTTTGCAAGCAATAAAGTGAACCATCTTACTAAATCTGTCCACAAGAATAAAAATGCTATCTACACCCCTTTTTGTCTTCGACAACCCTACAACAAAGTCTATAGAAATGTCCATCTAAGGGTGACTAGGTACAGGTAAGGGCGTGTATAGGCCGTGAGGTTTAGTAGTCGATTTAGCTTGCTTACAAGTAATGCAACAAGCACAAATGCATTCTACATCCTTTCACATTCCCGGCCAGTAAAAATGTAACATCCCCTCACCAATAGGAAGGGTAAAATAGTAATTTGGAACGGGTTAGGAGTGTTTAAAATTGTATTGCTATGTTCATGCATTCATATATGC
>JAOTJB010000006.1:22585655-22601531 GCA_027123815.1 Erythroxylum minutifolium | reverse complement strand
AAGAGTGGGAAAAGATTTGTATGCCATCTATTATGCTTCAAAGACTCTAAACCCAGCCCAATTGAATTATTCCACTACTGAAAAAGAATTGTTATTTGTGGTTTATGCTTTGGAAAAATTTCGATCGTATTTGTTTGATTCTAAGGTGATTGTTTATTCTATCTATGCAGCTTTATGATACTTGCTCATAAAGAAAAAAGCAAAATCGAGGTTGATCAGATGGATTTTCTTCCTTCAGGAATTCAACTTGGAGATCAGAGATAAAAAGGGGCAGAAAATGTAGTGGCGGACCATCTTAGTCGTTTGATAAAGGAAGAAGATGATATCCCTCTATGAGAAACCTTTCTGGATGAGCAATTATTTTTTACCGATGCAACACCACCATGGTATACAAACGTTATCAAATTTTTAGTTATTAATGAATTACTTATTAGTTTGTCAAAGGCTCAGAGGGATAAGCTATGGAGTGAAGTGAAGTGTTACGTATGGGATGACCCATATCTTTGGAGGTATTGTGCAGATCAAGTTATCAGGAGGTATGTACCTAAAACTGAATCATCATCAATTTTAACCTTTTGCCATTCGCATGTTTGCAGAGGACATTTTGGAGTGAAAAGGACAAGTCATAAAGTTCTGGAGTGCGGCTTCTACTAGCCAACATTTTTCAAAGATGCATATAGCTCCTGTAAATCATGTGGTTTATGCCAACGGTCAAGTAACCTGTCCCGTAAGGATTAATTGCCACAAACTCCTTTGCTTTTCTATGAAAATTTTGATTTTTGGAGCATTGATTTTGTGGGACCTTTCCCTCCCTCTTTTGGCTTTACTTACACATTGCTTGTGGTTGATTATGTTTCTAAATAGGTGGAAGCCAAAGCCACTAGGACTAATGATGCAAAGGTTGTTGCAGATTTTGTTAAGGCTAACATTCTTTCTAGGTTTAGGATATCGAAAGCCATCGTTAGTGACATAGGACCCACTTTTGCAACAGGGTAATGGAAGCAATGTTTAAAAAATATCACATCACGCATAAAGTTTCTACTACTTACCGTCCTCAAACCAACGAGCAAGTTAAAGTCTTAATCAAGAAATCAAGTTAATCCTGGAGAAAACCGTGCAGTCTAATAGAAACGATTGGAGCGTAAGACTAGAAGATGCATTATGGGCCTATAGGACGGCTTACAAAACACCAATTGAGATGTCACTGTATAGGCAAATGTTTGAGAAGCTATGTCCTCTTCTAGTAGAATTACAACATAAGGAATATTAGGATATCAGAAGATGCAACATGGACTTGGATGATGCAGGAGTGCATAGAAAGTTACAGCTTCAAGAGTTGGAAGAGATGAGGAAGGAGTCATAGCAAAATGCAGTGATATATAAGGAGAGGACGAAAGATTTTCATCATAAGATGATTTTGAGAAAAAGCTTCTCGATGGGTCAGAAAGTGTTATTATATCATTCCAAACTTGAACTCTTTTCAGGTAAGTTGCGTTCCTGTTAGGTTGATCTGTTTGTAATCACTTATGTCGTTCCTTTTGGTGTCGTGGAGATACAGAGCCTCAAAACTGACAAGACATTCAGAATGAATGGTCATCGCTTCAAGTCGTATTATGAGGGCTTCCAAACGGAGGATTTAGAGGTGTTGATGTTAAAGGATGTGACTGATGTCACTTGATGCATGCAACTGAAGTTTGAGCTAATAAAGTTAAACAAAGGTGCTGTTTGGGAGGCAACCTAAGGCGAGTTAGTTTCTGTGTTTTACATTTTCACATTTTCTATTTTTGTTAACTGCTCCATCTCTTACATTTGATTTTAAATAAAGGACAATGTAAGTTTTAAGTGTGGGGGTGGGGTATATTAGTTTTTATGCATGTTTTTTTAGCTTAATTGTAATTTATATGATTTCTTAGGCAGTTTTCAAAATCAAATGAACAAAATTGAAAATTTTCTTATTTTCTATTGCTTTTAAGATTATTTAGTCATAATTAGAGTGTGAATTGATTAGTAAAATTTATAGCAAAATTTGGCATGTACTTTTGCTCTTGTGATTTGTTAATGTGCATTATTCTTAGAAAAGCGGTGATTAGTGGTAGACAAAAACTAGTGAAGTTTTAAGCCGTATTAGACTGACACATCTATATCAGTCTTATTGTTTGTTATATGTGACCTTCATGATATTTACATCCTTACTTTACGTCCATTTTCTATTTGAGATCATAGTTTTATCACATGCATTTTTTATGAAAATGATTAGGCATTCTTTGTTGATTACAGGCTATATTAGCCAAATAGCCCACCCATTTATGTGAATTTTCCTTTGCTAATCCTCTTTGAGCTTTATTAACCTTTTCTTTTATATAAACCACATTACATTCAAGTAACTAAATGCCCTACCTAAGCCTTAAAGTTAATGTAGCATTTGTTAACTCTTGATGAATGTGATTGTACAAAAGCCTAAGTGTGGGAGTATACATACATGTGGGTTGATTATATTTGTTAAAATTCCATGTTATGATCATATGTTAATGTAGCTTCTATCACTTTTATTTTTGAAAAAAAGAAAAAAAGAAAAATTGTGAGTTTAAATAAAAGTATTAAGGAGGAAATACTATTATTGTGAAAAGTTGTTAATAGTTTATCGTCCTTAAGTTGTATTGATTGGGTGTTTGAATATATTGCATATGAGGCGGATGTGGTTTTGGATGGGGTACTTTTTGTGTTATTTTCATGTGGATTAAGGTATGAGAGCTGAATTGAGTTGTGAAATATAATTGTCGCATTCTACATAGCTGACGGTACTTAGTTTTGAATGAATGTTAACTTGAGCACTTGATGTCTCATTGATTATTACTTTTGATTCACTAGCTTGATGCCTTTTTATGCTACATTAACTAAAATACATCTCACCTTACCTTTGCCTACATTATAACCCTAGAAAAGTCCTTTAATTCATGATTATGTATGTGACTTTTAGTGGTGAAGAAATGAAATGATATGCAAAGTTATAGAATGTTGTGATCATGAATGGTGTTTGAGTATACCCATAGAAATATCTTGTTTAAACACTTTTTATCCAAGTCTACCTCTAGATTACTCAGTTTCTAAGGGTGGTGAATATTGATTGATCATGAGTATAAGCTTGAATGTTAAGTTCTTGCTATAGTTTTTGAAAGTCATTCATTTTTACTTATGGTTATTTATTCTTAAGAAATGTGGAAAATGAATAAAAGTTTTGGTTTGTGATTTTGATTTTAACGATTTGCCTAAAGACAGTCAAAAGCTAAGTGTGGGGGAAGTTTATATGTGTTTAAATGTTGATTCATTTGATATACTGCACTTAGTGAATAATACCTTAGAAATGCTTAGGATACTCACTTTAGCTCATATTTTATCTTAGGTACATTTCAAAAGTGAAAGAACTAAAGTGACCCGAAAGCATGTTACAACATTTTCTTCATATTCCATGAATCAATAGAGTATGGAAGTAGAGAAGATGGCTTCAATGGATTTTCTTCATATTCTATGAATCAATAGAGTATGGAAGTAGAGAAGATGGCTTCAATGGACATGCTTTCGGGTCACTTTAGTTCCATTACCATCCCAAAAATTTCATATCCATGCAAAGTGAGTAAATATTGTTACAAAGCAACTCATTCACGTTGAATCATGCAATCTATCCTATGTAAGATTATTAACTCACATGAGACATTACGCACACCTGGTTCCATTCCATTTTTAACCTAGCATTTAAGGTATAAAGAAGACATGTTATGTGAGACAAAAGGGGGCTGGAAATGTGAACCGAAAGAGATAAAAAAGGAGGTCTAGATGCATCACAAGATAGTTATCCATTTTGCCACATTTTAACTAACATTCCATATCAAAAGAACATGCTTTTCTTGGGAGAGAGCTGGAGAGGGAGACCACGCTACACTTGTCCATTATAATTTGGATAGGAAACCTAGCTACAAAATAAGAAAAGAAAAAGGGCTAAGGGGAGTAGTCAGTTGGAGGAGAGCTGAAAGGAAAATTAAACAAGTTACAGCTGAAAGAAGGAGGAAGAATGAAGGGAAGGTAGAGCGAGATCATCTATTCGGTTAAGCTATCTATTCGGTTAAGCTATCTCTCCATGCTTCGAAGCTAGTTTTTATCATAAAAAAAGAGTGGAAAGGCTGCTGCATTATAGAGAACAAAATGAGGAATGTGGGGGCTGAATGTGAGAACTGAAGCTCCTATGTTTGTTGGTGAAGAAAATGTGAAAGTTAGAGTGCTTCACTGAAGCTGGCTTTAACGTAGTTGAAGAAAGAAGAGAAAAGAAACAAAGATGGGCATGAAATAGAGAGCTGGGAATAGCGTGGGAGCTGAAAAAGAAAGAAAGAAAGTGTGTAAAAAATAAGGGAAAAAGCTGAGAGCTGCATGAGAGTTGTGTGAAAAAGATAAGACAAAGCTTGCGGCAGAGAAGGAGATGCGTGAGCAGTAACCAAAAACACCAACATTAAATTGTCCCATCAAGCTACAGTGATAAAGGAGTGGCAATAGAAACAAAAGAAGGGTGGTAATAAAGAAAATAAAAAGGCTTATGGAAGGAATTCAGTGATCAATCTTTCTTCAAATTCTTTCACATAAATGGAGGCTAATAAAGTTAATTGTTGGAGCTTAAGGATGGAGTTGAAAGGCTAGCTTCCCGATGCCCGTTCAACGGGAATATCGACGCCAAGTCATGGTTAAGCTATTTTTATCACTTTAAGGTTATAATTTCTTTTCGGATTGTTGTGCTGTTGGTGTTGATTGAATTTAGTTTTCAGATGAATAATCTTAATATGTTATTTTTATTGTTTTATTTTGAACCTACTGCTAAAACATTGAATGTAATCCATAATCGTTACTTTTGATGTTTGTGAGTAGCATCTAATGATCGTTAATCATTAAGAATAACATAAATTAGGTTAGATAACCCAAACGTGTGAGGTTACTGCCTATATTGATCATTTTCTAATTTGTAATGCGGCTGCCAAATTGAATCTAGAGATCGTATCCTAGGTTATTCAGTAGTTAAGTTTAATTAATGATCGTATCTTGATTAAACACGACCTAAATGAAAACTAAAATTAGTAGAGCGTTCTATTAGTGTCAGATCAATAGTACGAAAAGAGTTGTAAAGACATTAGGATGATGGAATATGCTTGATTGTGTTTAGGTCGAGATTGACCATAGAACCGAACCTTAATTATATTCCACACTTTTCTCATTTTCGATTGCTTGTTTTAATTTGTTTTGATAGTTTGATTTTTCTTTAATTTCTAAATTGTTTAAAAATCTAAAACCCCCTTTTTATAATTTCCTTGCATTAATTAATTTCGTTAAGAAAATTAATCGGACATCCCCTGTGTGCAGAGTCAGGTAAATTTTGCAGTGCACTCGACACGCACTGTCATTTAAAAATTCAAGATGTAAATTACAGATGAAGTTGTCACCTCCAAAATAAGTCAAAGAAGTGGGAGCATAGAGAACAAGCTATGATATTTGCATTAGATTAAACTAAATTAATATAGTTTGGTGATTGAATATTACTATTATTTTATTTTAAGTAGTTTGTATAAGTATTTGTAGAATTCTAACATGTGTTTTTTAGAAGGTTCAAATTAATGTAGAACCTTACTCTAAAGTAGATGAAGTGGGTCATCAATATGGGATTCGGTGAACTTCAAAGGATGGAAAGGTTTAGGGTTAGGAGGGACACATGTTATTGGTTGTATGGTTGGTTTGATTTAGACAAGTTGTCTTTAAGAGTAAGGGAAGATCAAGTGAGGGAGATTATTGGTGGTACCATTGCATAGATTGTTAGGATGAGGCTTTGAGAGAATTACAAAATTAATGAGCACTAAATTATTATCAAATAAGTACTTAATAAAGTAAAGGGTGCACAAAATGAGGAATGCTTTTAGCTTAACTTCCTTTTATATAGGTTAAATGTTTCTTTTGTATCCAAACAGTGATTATGATCAATATAAAACTGGTAGATACTGTAGTTGATATTGACAATTATGAGCAGCTTGGTTAGGGGATTTTGTCTTGGGCCATCTTTACAAACGAGCCCACAAGTTTTGCCAAGCTATAAAGGACAAAGGTGTTATACCTTGAATGGGTCGATGTGTAGTTGTATTGATGGTGAACCATATGTCATAAAAAGTGAATCTTGTCAATTGATATGTAGACTTGTATATAATGTTCTAAAATTTAAAATCAAATTAATTTATAATTTATTTGTAGATATTTAATATTGACAAGTTATGCGCGAACTGACCTTTTAAATAGGGGAACATGGTAAGGATTATCACTTGGGGCAATGTCAGAATCGATAAGTGATTGGCCTAGGGTTAAGGTGAATATTAATTTCACCGTAGTGCACGGTATAGTTGCAATTAGCATAGGCAAGTACGAGTCAATCCCATGAAAATGGTAAATACTAATAGCTACCCTTTTTTCTATTATCTAGCCTAAGAATCAAATTTTTGGATTTTAATTAAAACTAAAGCTAAAAAATAAAAATAACTTAACATTAAACAATTATGAACTTAGAACAAGTAGAAATTAAGAAAAATTAATTTCAAATAGTAGTGCCTAGGTAATAAATCCCCCTAAGAATTATTGAATTATTAACCTTTTATCATGCAATCATATTATTGATATTGGACCATGAAAATTCTTATATCATATTAATAATTCTCTCGAGACTATTAACAACTAATCCATCAGTTGATTAACATAAATATTCCTAGCTAGGATTGCTTTATCGATTTAGGAATTTCGCTATTAAGTTTGACCCTAATTCAGAGGATTTTATGTCGACCTATAGGTTTGCTTACAACTTCTTCCAATTACGGTAGATATATTCATACAAGAGGATTTCTCAATCTCAATCATATGAAAGCACATTATGCACAAATATTTTAGATATATTAGAACAAGAATAAAACACATAATTGAATCGTAATAAGTAAATCAACTAATTGTGTTGAATAAAAGATTAAAGCATATTGTTATTACAAACTAAGGTTCATTACACCTAGACTTTAAACACATTTAGTTACTAATCATAGAAAATGAAATCAAAGATAAACATAAAGAAAAACTAACAGAAAACAAAGAAATCATAATTCTAAATATCCATTTCTCTTCTATTGAATCTTCTTGCATGTATGAATTTGATGTTGTTATCTACTGGATCTCTTGATGTATTCCTTATGTTTTCCTTGTCCCTTGATCAAAATCATCGCCTCTTAAGGTGTCTTATATATTAAAAATACTAAATATTTTGGCTCCCTTTAATTTGCCTCTGCTCACATTCTTTTATAGTAAACTTTAGGATTTCTGGGATATACATGGTCATTTACATGGGTGTGGAGGAGACCCAATATATTAAAAAAATCTGAATTCACGATTTCACACTGGTACAAAGACTTTCACGGGCAGCAGACACAGTTGTATATCTCAAGATACACGGGTGTGTAACTTCACACGATTGTAACTCAAATTCTTCAATCTTCACACATTTACAGAGACTTACATTGTTACTGTACAAGGCCATGTAGGTCCTTAGTTGCTTCAAATCTTCTTTTTATACCATGTTTTCATCTGAATTATTGTCCTTTTGGTTTATGAAGGCAGATAACCTACAAATGCATTTAGAGAGAGTTAAGTACTAAATATACAACAAAACTATAAAATATCAAGCAAAACATGTTAAATATGGGTGCATAGTTATAGTCAAATATGCATTTATAATAAGATGTTAGATGTTGGCAGGGTTTCAAAATAGGAGTACAGGAAGGTAAAGATAATTTTTTTAAAAAATTTAATTGATTAACAATAATAATAAGAAAAGAGAAGAACAACGTTTGGAGGGCTTTAAAACTTTCCTACACCAAAGAGCCAATAGAAAATATGACAACCTTTACAAAATACCAAGATCTAACACAGAAAAACGATAGTGTATAACAAAACATCAAGGTCTATAGACACGACAACATTTAAAGTTTAAACCTTTTAACCCGCATCGTTATGTAAAATAAGATAAGAAATCCCCAATGTTTCAACCATTTTGTCTTGTTTTACCTGATTAGGGTTGTAAGGTTATGGAGATCATCAACCTCTAGGGGGACATGCTTGAGTGATTCATAGAGGAGAAGCTCAAGGTCAATTTGACAAATTCTTCAAAGTGATGATTTCTAACTTTCTCTTGTTGTTCCTCTTATCTCTTTCTTCACTAGTCCATCAGTTAATAGTCTTAACAACAGATGGGTTCTTAGTTAAGACCCAACTTTGTATCCGCTTAGCCCTCTATCACCTTATGGTAAGTCTCCCATCTGATACTTTTTCCATAGTATATTTGAGTTGCATACTTCTCTATATTCTCCGTAAGATTGCTAATTTAGATTAGTATTCCTTAATCGATCTTGAGGAGATTATTTACTATTTGACCTTAGTATAAACAAACTTAAAATTTTGTTGTGAATTCTACTGATATCCTAGAACCTGTGTAGGTTCCTTTTAGCCCATATTTCTTTAATGCAAGTTGCAAAAGAAATTAGGCAGATAATTGTATTGGGCAAATAAGCTAAAAATAATATTGGTGGAAAATTTATAGTAACATTTTAATAGACTAAGTGTAAAGAGTTCAAGCAAATGGTATATATTGAAGAACCTTTAGATAGTTTTGGAATATATTTTAAATAAAATTTAACATTGTAATTTAAATATTTATACGAAGGAACTAGAGGCAAGCATTGATAATGTTACATGAACAAAGTTGGTGACATCTAGGAAGGAATCTATATTTCGTAGAATAACTCTAACTTTTAAATTTATGCATGATAAGTGCCTTAACAGAAAAGCTAACTCAAGAATAAGGAAACATAGTAATTATGTTATGATAAAACTAATGTTTATACATATGCTATTGAATATTATTAACATTTATTCATTTTTGGTTAAAATGACTTACAGGTTTACTAACAGTGACATTTAACATAACAGGTGATTCCAAATTTACTTTATGATTTATGGTTCCTTTATATAAAGCTTATGATAAGAATTTCTAACAGTTTATTTAGCAAATTTTCATCAAATTTGTTACTTAAGATTTTATTCCTTAGAGTTTGTCTAAGCAAGTACATAATGGAATTAATGCTTGTGGTCAGTAATTTTGGTTAGTTGTAAACAAAATGATAATAAATGTTGTAATAGAATTGAAATTGATGTTATAACCTTGTTAAGTGAACATAAACCATGTTTTAGACAAAAATATGGACAAATCCTAATCATCTATTACTTGTCTTGCATCTTGTTTCCAAGTACGCAATTGGCAAGGATTTGGATATTAGCATTGATGCATGCATGCTAGCTTAGTTCATAGGTGTGAATTATAGTGTGTTTTTTAGGTGTTAGAGTGTGTTTTTATTGTTTACTTAGATGATAATCACGTGTTTAGGACTAAGATTTATGTTCTTGTTAGTGTTATGTATGTTTTGTTTGATTGCTTATTTAAGGAAAGAATTTGATCTTAAATATACGTTTTAAGGGGTGTTTGATTTGTTTAATGATGAGTGGAGAAAGGAAAATTTGAAGAAAGAGCTGGAAATAAGATCTAGCGTGAACATGCATGGAACAGGAGCACAGTGGTGAGCCCTCTATGATAAGTGGTGAGCCCTCTATCATAATCATGATAGAGAGCTGGAGAAAGACCATATATGATTGTGCATAGGATGCATGATCATGCAAGGAGCTATTTCAGGTCACGAGTTGTTTTCGTATAATTTTGACAATTAGAGGCTATTTTCATAACAAAAACACATAAAAATCCTAGATAAAACCCTAGAAGGCTCAAGAATATAAAAATGAAGAGGAAAACAACAATTTACAGTTAGAAAACATAAAAAAGGATATCAAAAATAGTAAAATTTGAAGAACAAAAGTTGCAGAATTCTAGTGCAAGGAAAAGAAGAGATGACATTTAGATTCAATTCTCTTATCTTTTCATTATTTCCTTATTGATATTGAATATTAATGATGATTCAATTTGCATACATAGTTACATCTATGGATTACTAAATTCCTTTTAGGAATTACTCTTGACTAATTTTTTAAACTTTACATTCTTGATTTAAAGAAATATGCTTAAGATGTTTATTGCTTTATAGCCAATTAAAATTGAAAGATTAGATTGGATTATTTATGTTGTGTTGCACAGTAAGAGCTGGTACCTTAATAGACCTACAAACATCAAGTTAATAGATAATTGAAGAGAGATCTTAATTGTGTATTAGTTACCCACAGGATTGCTTCAATTCCAATTGTATAGTTAGGAAGAGTTTTGAAATATCGAGAGATCACAATTCAATTTCTATCTAATTTAATTGGGATTACTTGATTAGATCCTTAGAAAGGGTATTAGATATCTAGGGTTAAGTATTATTAAATCAAAAAGGTCAAGTGAGAATAAACAAGGATAGAAGTAATACCTAGTTTTCATCATCAATCAATCAATCAATCAATTCACTGTTACTTATTTCATTGTTTAGTATCAATTCTTTATTTTTTAGTTTACGTCTTAATAAGTTATCTTATTATTTACCTTAAATAATATTTACAAGAATTACTGGGTGACTACTTTAATCCTTATAGGATGATACTTATTGCGTTAAAAGATATGATCTATATACTTACTGTAAAGAAAGTTTTTCATTTAAAACATGAATACGTTTTTTTAAATGCCATTGTCAAAGATTGTTTTGAAGAATTTACTATAATTTGAGTTACCTTGATTTAAGGATTTTAACACTTTATTATGTGATTACAGGTGCACGCACATAAGATCTACAAGGAGTTTGAGCAAACTAAAAGACACACAAGTTTGTGACATTACCAAGCAAGAGAAGGAGATTAAAAAAGCAAGAAACATAAAAACAATAGAGACGACAATGGTAGAGGAAAGAAATCAAGGAGAACAACAAAGAAGCTTTATGGACTTCATGAGGCGATGGTTCAATGCTAACTAATAAGGAATATAAAAGCCACCGGTGCAAACCAACATTTTTGAAGTTAAACAACACTCTGGATATGCTACAAACCAATATCCAGTTTTATGGACTGTCCAATGACGATCCTAATGCTCATTTGGCCAAGTTTTTGGAGATTTGTAATAAATTTTGATATAATGGGCTATCGAAAGATGTAGCCAAGATGAGGCTCTTTTTTTTTACACTTAAAGATTGAGCCAAGGCATGGTTAAATTCTCTCAACCCAGAGAATGTCATAACATCGGAGCAACTGGCACAAACCTTTTTGGGTAAAATATTTCCCCTTGGCAAAGACTACTAGAATCATAAAAGAGATATCCAATTTTCAGAAAAGCAAGAGAATCATTGTACGAAGCATGGGAGAGATTCAAAGAGTTACAAAGCAACTGTCCACATCAGAACCTGCCTAAGATGTAGCAGTTGGTGGTTCAATAATAAGGAAAACAGTTGATGTTGCATGTGATTTGTTGGAAAATATGGCAAATAACAACTGTCTATGGACGTCAAAGAGAAGTAAACAACAAATAACCTTTAGATATTAAAAAGGAGTGCTTTTTATGGATTCAGTGTCAACTACAGGCTGAACCAACAAACTTAGCCAAACAATTGAACATTTTAAAAGCCACTTCTTCTAACCCACTTAAGGCAAGTTAGCTTAGATTTGAATTACATAGACAAGAAATTCATGCCTGAACTAATTGCTTCCTAGTGAAAAACATCAATATGGAGTAGCTCAACTATATAAGAGCATAATATATTTAGGGTGGTAATAACTCCTATTCTTATACTTATAATCCTCGGGGGAAGAACAACCAAATTTTTCTTGGCATTGGTTATATCTATGCGTTGTCTCTTTTATCCTAGCTTTTTTTATTGCAAGGATGAAGTTTACCTAAGATAAAGGTACCTCAATGTCCTCTTCTATTTCAAGAATAACACCTAAATCACCAAACACCTTATCAATAGATAAACTACTATAATACAAAAAATAGTGAAAGTCTCTGCATCTTTCAATTTTGGTGACAACTTATTTAGGAGGATAGTTGAGCATTCCTCGTTTACCATAACCATTAATAGTTCCTCTAAATTTGACTTAATTTTAGAATTTTCTTCTAGAACTTAACGTACTTATGTATCTATGAAAGATCCTTAAAAATAAAAATTTAATATGAATTTTTTTTAATGGTTTCAAAATTTTACTAAATTGCTCATCTATTTTCTCTTTCTTTAGTCTTATTGAGTAAGAAATTTTGCGTTGTACACTTCCACTTCTTTCTTCACCATGTTATCCTCCTTAACAACATCTTCTCTTACAGCTTCTCCCTTCATATCATTGCTCATAATGATTGCTTTTTACATGTTCTATAGTATCAAGCACCTTATTGCTACGTAGTGACCACTAAAGTCTCTCAATAATAGAAATCTTCTCATCAATTCTTATAAGACTAGTTTCTTTTTTCATTATTGTTATTATTGATATTTAAGCAAAGGCGGCCTATCGGTTACTTGATTCCTCCTTAAAAAATTTAGGTGATTTATTAACCATGAATTATAGGTTTTTTTTGTAAAGGTTGTTCTGTCATTGAAAACTCTTTATGTACTCCACTTTCTCAACTTGCTCAACATACCTTATAACTCTAACTTAACAATCACTGCTCCTTTGTCCACCTTATGCAAGTCACAATATAATTCTTGAGTTAGTCTTGTTGGTACAATTAGGCTATCAAGTTTCTTCACTAAAGCCTCCACTTAAGCTACCAATGCAATAACACTTCCATATTTTTATACCTATTTGCTTGCTTGTCCTCGACCTTCCTAATTGTGATTCGTAGTTATTCATGGTCATCTCTTTAATAATTGTGATCCTAATTTAAGTGTGCCTGAGGTCATAATTTGGAAGAAACATACATAAATGTGTCATAGGTTGTGCCTTTGGTGAATAAGAATTATAAAAGGTGATGGAAATTAGGGCTTTAGGAGCTTTACGAATTTTCTTTTAGTCTAGAATTTGATTTTAATTAGGGTTAGCAATCACCTACCTGAAAGGAGTATAAGAACATATCTAACATCCATTTTTAACAGAGAAAGATCAAAAGTTACTCTAGAGAAGCAATCACCAAAAGAGGATAAATATTTTCATTAGATAATACTTTAGAATTTCTTCCTTTCAAACGTTGCTTTCATATTTACAAGAATGCTAAATGCTTTAATATCTAGATTAGATGAAACCGTAATTGATTTTTTTTATATTTTTTAATTCAATTTTCACTAAAGGTTTCTATTTACAAATGAGAAACTGTTAGGAAAGAGTAACAGATAATATCATGAAATGAAACTTTAAGAGTTGTTTATACCATTTTTCAAATAGAATTTAAGTAGGAAAAAATTAACTTAATAAGCTCTCAATTAATTTTTGTTGAAGAGAATGTCTTTGTAAAATGAAAACCTCTTAATCATAAAATTCACATTAATATGTTTGGTAAAAAAGAATATCTTCATTTTAGTATAGCATATTTCAAAAACAATCTTAATAGATTTTTTATGTGTATGTAAAATGTAGACATTTTATTAAGTAATTTTCTTGATTTTGATGTTAGATTACCTTGTTTTACTTAGCTTTTGACATTTTTGTAGTTGACTATGCAAATTTAACCTTGGGATGATGTTGTTCAAGAACTGAAGACCATTTTAAATAAAATCATTAAGAAAATCCAAATTCTTGGTTGAACATAGTTTGCCCCATGCCCATGTGCTAGCCTGTGCTCTAGATGGATCAACTAAAGTAAGTGACACAACTTTAGCAATGGGTACGTATGAGACCTTATGTAAGTTAAAAGAGAAATAGGAAATTCTGCAATTTAGTGACATGATCATGTTACAGACATCACCTAGAATAAGATCCACAATTTACTGACATGGTAGTGCTGGAGACCAAGTCCATCACCTAAAGAAAACAGTGAGATCTGTGGTCTAGGCCATGACTATGCATAAAACTATCTTAGGTAGAGTAAAACGTATTTAAGTATAAAAATCCTAAATTTTTGGAGAAATAAATATTAGAGACTTTTTTTTCTTTCTTAAAGCTAGGTTTAGTTATTGGGAGGCTTCAAAAACCATTAGAAAGTCAATTCTAAGTTATTTTTCATTGTAGAATCAAGATCTAATCATCTCAATATATTTAGTTATCTTTGAAAGTTAAGATTTCATTTATTGATTTTTTCAGTTTTAACTTTTGATTTTGTTATTTTAAACATGCTTCGTGACTAAATACTTTTCTAGATTTAGACAGAAAAAAATCCCTGTAATTATATATATATATATATATTGTTTTATATTCATTTATAATATAAGATATATTTCTATGAATTACTTTTGATCGACCTTAATGTAGGTTAATTCATAATAGTACCTAAATCTGATATAAATTCAATTGTGGACACCTCAAAAAAGCCTGCTTATGAGTGGACAATGAATTAAGTAGTTGGGGTTCAACAAGATACTTGAAAGAAACTTACATGATCTTCCTAGTGTTAGGGTAACCTTCCACAGGATTTCACAAATCTTAGTACATTAAAATAGGTGTTGCTATATGGTGGAGATATGGGTTAATCAATTGGAGAGTATATAGTTGTAGCTTGAGAGAGAGTAGTTTTGGTGCCTAAGATATCTTATCGGTCTAGAAAAAATTTTCAGTCTTGGCTAATATAATCATAAAGTAAAAAAAAAAGCACTACTAAAGGAAGTAGTAATGATAAATTGTCTTATCATTGATTTTCTTATAAACAAACATGTTATTTTCAAGTTATCTATTTAATATTACCCAAGAACATTTCAAATAATATCTCAAGAAAAAGGATAAAAATGCACCTCCTTCCACCCAAAGTTGGGTCAGATTATATGTCTTGTACTAATGGAATTAAAACTAATGTTTTAAAAACCAGACCGGACATTGAACCGGTCGAAGGAAAGGTTTAAGGTTTAGAAGTTCAACTGGTAGTGAACCGCTATAAAAACAGTATATAATAAATAAGAAGTAAAACTTGTAAGAGTAAGTAAAAATAAAATATTTTATTGAAATAAAAAATATACCAATATCTATTATTATATAATAAATTAGTAATAAATAAATACGAGTCTAATATAAAACTTCCAATAAAAATCAAAATTATTTTTAAAACTTTGATTTTATCTCAAAAAAGCTTCCTTGATTATAAACAGACTCCAATACAAAGGGCAATACAAACGAAAGGATTCCTATGATGCCTAGTGGTAAATCTCGCTGTGGTCTCTTTGATTCTTTAGCAGAATTTGCAACTGCATCAAATCCAACATAAGCAAAAAATACAATAGTAGCTCCAGTAAATATTGATTTAACACCATGTAGAGCAAAAGGTGTCCAATTTGAAACATCAACTTTAAAGACCCCCACGAAGATTACAATGATAATCTTTGTCACAGTCATGAATGCATTCGCAATAGAAGATTCTCGAACACCCCAACACAGAACTATAGTCAAAAGAGTAAGGAGAATTTGGAGTTATTTGTTTATTGGTTTTGCTTTTAGAGGGAAATTTGACAAAGGAAATGTACAGAGAAGAACAACAACCTCTACCCTATAGGGGTGGTGGTTCTTCTTCAGGGCCTGTTTAGTTGGATGTTAATTAATAGAATGGAAGGGAACGAAATAGAATAGAAGAGAATGGTTTATAATGGAATGAAATGTAATATAGTGATACATTGTTTGGGAAGGATGGAAGGGTTCATAATGTAATGTAATGAAATGTTGTTTGGATGA
>JAOTJB010000006.1:22553214-22582277 GCA_027123815.1 Erythroxylum minutifolium | reverse complement strand
TATTATGACTTGGTCATAGTTGGTATTACGAAAAATTATTAAGGGTTTATTAGGTAGTATACATTTATTAATTAGTTTACGTTCCATCCTAAACTCTCCGAATCAGGGGTTTCTTATTTTCACTGTTTAGGATATAATGGAACGTAACATGAAACCCTTTGCTTCCATCCCATTCTATCTCATTCCATTATGAAACCTTCAACCAAACGATAGAAATGTATTACGTTCCATCCCCTTCCATCCTCAACCCCTCAACCAAACAGAGCCTTAGTTTCTTTAACTCTCAAAGCAGTATACAGCCTCGAACCTTCTGTTAAATTTGACTTTTGGGTGTGTTGAATTTGTATCCTTCCACGATTCTTGTCTATTTTTTGATTTAACAAGGTAAAGTTCAGATCTTTTCTCATCCATTTTTGTTTCTCCTAAGCTCTTATCTTTAGTCTCAGACATGGCCTTGAGTTCTTTCTTCTATTATTTTTATCAACCACTAGTTGGTGGTTCATTTCTTACGTTCTTTCATACCCAGTACTTGTTTCACCTTTCTTTACGTTATCTAATTCCTTTTACTTTAGAGCTTTGATGTCTTTAATATGTGAAATCAAATTGCGTGATTCCTAGCACTTGGATCTTATCCTTGTTTAAAGCTTGGATTTTGATAACCAATGAGCATGGATAAGCATCTCTCTGCATCTCTTCTCTTTTGTTATTGCTTAGTTTTTTCTGCAATTCATGTTAACTTTGCTGCCAACTATGTACCAACCGATAAAATCCTTTTAGATTGTGGGGCATCATCGAATCTCACCGATTCCGATAGTCAGAAATGGGTGTCGGATAATGGTTCATCGTCTGCAAGCTGAGGACCAAAAGTTTTTTTCGAACTACAATGGCTTCTCTCAAGTTGATCTGCATGGTCTTAGTCTGCATGGAGATCACAGCTCCAATGACTACGCAGGCAATTACAGCAATCAGGTGTCCAAAAAATTAGCACCTTGCCTTAATTATCTGAAGACAGGCGGTCCAGTCCCACCTGGTTGCTACAGCGGCGTTAAGGCTATTAATGCCGCCGCCAAGACCACCCCTGACCGTCAAGTAGCTTGTTAGTGCTTAAAAAACGTCACCGGCAGTATCCCTGGTATCAACCGGGGCAATGCAGCTGCTCTTCTAGGCGCATGCGGCGTTAATGTCGGATACCCCATCAGTACCTCAGTCGACTACAAGAGCGTGAAATGAAGTGGATAAAGAGAAGAAGAAGAAGAAGCGGCCGGTTCGATGAAAACCAGGTGGTTCTCTAACAAACCGGCCGGTTTTCATGCTAACAGGTTTTTTATTAAAACCGAACCGAACCACTAACCGGTTCAGACTTTTTCCGGTCGGACCGGCCAGTCCGGTCCGGCTTTTAAAACCTTGATTAAAACCATTCAAAGATGATGTACTCTTTATGAAGTACGAAAACTAAGACCTCTTCAGCAATTATCCCCATCATATGTACACAAAATGAAAATGAGTGCTTTGTCACCATCATATGTATACACAAAATGAAAATAAGTGCTTTCTGCATCATTTATTCTCACACTATAGGCTTGGGGTGCTACGGCAATATCTTTCTTGACATGGTTGTGCTGTAGCTTCCACTTTCAGGAACTAAACTTCTTGTGGTAATCCAAGTCTACAAGGAAAGTACGTATTTCCATTGGAGCCAGCTCCACTACTAGCTTTGCAGGGTCGACAGCTCTTCCTCTCACTACCTTATGCTCTTCTCTATCAGGGTATGCTACCTTCCAAGCTAACCTTTTCTTCTCCATGTCTGCTCTTTCTTGATTTGCTGACAAACTCAACTCTGTCACTTTGCTTATCTGAAAACAAAAAAACATTCTAGAAAATGGATTTCTAAATCAATGAAAGAAATGTAATAGTCCTACTAACTTGCCTTCTTATTTGGAAATAGTTTTCTCAGTTCCACACTAGCCATCACAGAATAGTCCTTGTCCTCCCCAATCTTTGCACAGACCAAATTGCACAGAAAATCAATAGTTTTAGTTAGTGCTATCTATATGTGCAATTAAATGGATGTAGATCGGTCCAAAACTTAAGAACTTCACAATAGACAAATACTATCTTCACAATAGACAAATACTAAACCAATTTATAAACTAAAACTCCCTCGAGAGTTGAAAGTTACGGAGAAAAAAGATAAATTAGCAAGTATTGACAAAATCTCTGGGGAGATGATCAAGAAAAACCAAAAGGTCTCAAACAGAGGAGAAAGAAAGAAAACCAAAGTACTGAATCAAAATCTGGATGATCTTTAGAACAGAAGGCATAGAAGTCTCATAATCATAATGGAATAAGTTTCAAGGCTAAAACAAGCTGGTCTTTTCCTATTGCCAAACACCAATACTTTATCCAGCAGCCTTTTGTTTCCGAAAGAACTTGTCCTTTAGTACGCCACAGATTCTCCAGCATCCAAGCTTCTTTTATAAATTTAAGTATTGTCAACCAAAATGTCACTCATTCTTTAAATCATCCAATAACTCTATCCTATAGAACGCAAAGAGAAGACAAAGTATCAAAAACACACAACCCACGCTGCAAAGCTGAAAAGAATAAATTCCACCAAGTTTGATAATCCCATAAACGAAAACATAAAAAGGAAAGGGAATGCATTTTTCAGTAATTTGCTCCCTACTCCACCATGGAATTGAAGTCCAAGTAATACCAAGTTGGGATTGGGATCCATACACGGGGACCAAAAAGATTAGTTAAGAGACTCAAGGGGCAAGGTAAAACCTCGAAGAGGTGAGCCAGCCGAAGAAGTACTTTTCCATTTTCAAGTTCCTGCAATTTTCAGGGATAAATAAGACATAAAGCAAAGTCGAACTCTTTCAGACTGCCAAACAAGGATAATTTCCAAAGTTTTACATTGACGTTCTTGGCAACATTGGGTGAAGTTTTTGAAATAACTATAGCTAATAGCCTTAATGATTCATTACTGTCGAAGGAGATAAAGAAAGCTAGTTATGGGACACTTGCAACATCTCTCCACATACCTGGAGAGTTATCACAGCAACATTTTTCGGTAAAGAATAGGATGGATCAATGCCTGAAAACTTCGATACATGGGAATTCAACCAATTTCCTCCATTCTGCAAAATATAACATTAACCAAATAAGCATTGCAGCCTTGTGAAATCAGTCAACTTCAGGTTTTCTCTCACCTGTTCCGTAAAAGCTAAGAGAATTGGAGAGTATATCTCTTGGCCAAATGTTCGACGCCACCTAGCACCTTCTCCCAAGTGATCAACTCTGACAAAAAATTTTCCTTGTACCTGAAAAAATGCATTTTAGTGAATATAGAGATTTTAAAGATTCTTAAAGCAGCTAATAGCCATAGGAATAAAATGCATCCAATTTCAGCTTATAAATACAAATTGGTAATTAATGCTTACAGTTAAACCTTCACATTCATCCAAAAGACAAACTGTCTCGTTCAATACCTCACCAACACCCCTCAAATCATCATGTAGCAGCCTCCTGCAAACATGAAGTCATTACCAGCAATAACCACACGCAAAACCAGTCCAGTGGAGAAAAAGCATCAGAAAGGATAAAAGCTTATGATGATAAATAAAAATATGAATTATAACAAACCTATGGAGCATCAATTCTACTTGGCCATCCACTAGGCTCGATCCTCCAACTGATCGATCAACTAAAATTGAGAGCTCAGAATTGTTGTCTTCCACATAAACACCAAGATTTATCTACAGGTAGAAGTATTAAATGGATAGGTTAATACTTCTATGGCACACGAAATTAAAAATGGGGATGGTAAGAATTTTTGGACAATGGACTTTGAGAAATTGAAATCTTGTAAAATTAATTTAAAGCTTGCCAGCATTATCAAATGGAAGAGAAGATGGATATGCCTCGAAGCAATTTGTCAGCCAAAATTGACCATACGAAGGAAGTAAAACCAGCATAGGTAGGATGCTGGTCATTTAAACCAAATTGACCAGCTTATATTAGTGTGCAGTTAATCGAAGGCTAGGCTCATGTCAGTAAGTGCCAGTTGTCAATTAGTATCATCGACATCTAGGGTTGACACACAACATAGACTGCTTCCTGAAAGTGCTCAAAGACGAATTTTCTACAGTTTACCTCATATTACATAAGAAGATGATGACATTAAACATCATGCATTAAGAAAGCAAACCTGGTCAGTATCTAATATTGTAACTTCCTGTAGCTACGTCCAAATGGTCAAACAAAATGGATCACTTTAAAAGTGACCCCTAATATACAGTTGTGTAACGTTGAGAATGCGTGGTAAGGACTCCTCTAAGACTCGAGTGTATATTAGAATAATTTACAACATGTTGAAATAAGTAAATGGACCACAATAAGAAGTTGAACAGAATTAACATACAGGGTAATAATTTCCAGCAATTGGTTGGAAAACTTGAAGGTCCCAGTCTTTCCTGAAGTCTCGAATCTACAAACCACAGGATACAAGTTAAGCTTCTCTCATCTACAACCTATTCTTCCAAAAACAATGTGTACTGAAGTAACAAACATTCATACTGGCTGGCAAGATGAAGATAATACTGAAATTAGTATATATTAAATTTAACAGATTAAATTACAAAAAGAAGAGAATGATTCCAGTGAGTTAAACATTATATAATGTTAGGCAGTAGCTATTTTTGTACCCGTTTAATGAAGTCGCGTCCATTAGAGTCAGTGTAGAATGTTCTATTGGTCTTCATGGCAGTTTTAATTTGAGTTGTAATCTCTTTCCCAACTCCATCATTCACGGGAATAGGTCCAATCTGATATTATGTCCAGAAACTTATCAAATGAAAAATATAGATAACTTTAAGCCATAAAAAAACCATAACAAAAGGAATGCAGAATTTTAAAACAAAAGGAATTACAAAAGATAATAAATTACTCACACTGAACTCAACTTCAACATGCTCCTTGCCTTTATAGACTCTGGTAACCTGTGAAAGTTGTAGCAACCTGTTATTGGAAGTGGAATAACTTGATGATACAAACAACCCAAGTTGCTATGTAGCGCACTTCAGTCAATATATTTGATGTCTGGAAACTAGAGGTACGCCAAAAGTTATTTTGGATAGGAAATCAATATTAGGGCTAGATTAAAATATAGATGGGAGAACACAATGACAGAAGGTGTCCACCTGAGATATCCATGGGTTAATCTGCTGATGCACTTCATCCAGTAATGGTCCCCTGACAAAAGTTAATGGAACCTGCCAAAAGAAAATCAATCCCAGAAGCTTTCAAATGCTCTAAGTTTCCCGCAAACTACTAACAGCCCCTTAGATGACAAGAAAAGTGGTTGATCACTTATTAATTCAACACAACTACCTGGTACCCAGATTGTATTGAGAATGTATCATTTGGGCGGAATATGTATGCACCAGAGGCCTTCAACAAATAAAAGTACATTATCAAGGCAACTAGATTTAGAACAGCTATTAGTCCATGAGTGAAATAAACTCCACAAGCACCCATGTGTAACAACATGAAATCCTGGTACTACAGAGATTTGACTACCTGTGGATCTTTGTCAGTTCCATCATTTCCAGTATAATAGCTATATGATTGATCAACTGAGGTGATGACCTTCATATATTAATCATTAAAAGGGTTAGAAAAAATTACAAATTTTTATATTCATAAATATTCCACATTATAGTGCATTATCCAGTGTGACAGTAATTGGGAGAAGAAGATCAGATGAGAGGAACAAAGGATGAAAAGAAATTGTCATAGGTATACAGTTTATTTCGCAGTGGAATATAAAGGTCTATAAACTATACATACCAGGTTTCTGTTATTGACATAATGAGTAAGTTTGCCTTCAGCTGCAGAATAAAGAAGCTTCAAATTTCCTTGACCAACGGCAATGGTATTACTTGTACTATTCACCGACGAGCTTACAAGTGAGACTGTCGAACTAGGGCCTTTTGTGAAATTCAATTTTAAAAAGAACACTTGGTTAGTACTCTAGCAATATCATTCAGTAGTCTTTCTTATAACAAAAATCTATTGAGGTAAAGAAGTAACAGAGTAAACCTACCAGTGCCATTTGTATTTGAGACAATGTAAGTGCTGAGACCAAGGGCTGGTAAAGATACTGGAAATGCAAGCCAATACTTGGGCGTTTGACTTGGGAATTGACCTAAATATGCTTTGACATATTTATTTCTTATGCTTAAAGTTCCATTTGATATTGGCAATAGTTGAGATTCAATTTGTCCTCCACCAGAATCATGAACTGTGACTTTCTCAGAGGAAACCTGCAGAAAGTTTGACTTCTAAGTTAGTTATATGCATTTAAACCAATTCCAGAGATACTGTTGCATGGTATATGCATATCACGTCCACTGAACTTGACAAAAAGATTCAAGATGGAATACAACTGCCTTTATTCTGTAGTTGAATTTGTTCAGAGCCTCAAGAAATCAAGTGTATTCATTAGCAACTGACAGCAAAACTACCAAGGACATAATTATTCATATCAAATCGAAAAATTAACAATAAGGCCTTTCCAGATGCTAACAATATTGAGAGGAGTGGCATGAACTTTACATGTAACAAGGACTCCTTGCATGCATGTGCAGCAGTTACTGAATAGCTGAAAATTAATCAAGCTCAATACAATGCATATGCAAGTAAAATTGACAGTAAGTTACAGAACTGCATGGGGGATCATGATGCTAAAACAATTAGGAACCACTTAGACCGACTTCAGCACTATAGTTTAGATGTCACTCGTTAGCAAATTTGACATCAAGAGCGAATTCCAACAATGATCATCCTTTTATGGAAGGAGAGAATAACACCAGACTCGTGACTACTTAGAGAAGGCCAACAAAAGTGCATATTCTGAAAAATAAAAACCAAGAAAAATATTGAGGCAGCCAATCAAAGAAGCAGAGGAGTAGATAGCCAACAAAAAATGTCACAACAATCAAATTACCTTCAAAAGGTCAATATTAGCATCTTCTAAAACAGGAAAATGAAAGCCTATTCACCCTCTTGCACCTCAAAGGACAGTCTTATATTGTCTAATGAACAAACTAAATTAGCCATCAGATCATTATTTACATACGTACCCACTACCATAAATAATGCATTACAGTCAGGGTGTAAATAGCTCAAGCCTAGATCAGGTCATGATGGAAGGACTTACTGGAATTCGTATTACTTCCTCTCTACTCCATCCCACAGGATTGTAAGCAACAACCACCTATGAGAAAGAAGCAAACCCAAGTGAATAAGAAATATGAAAGATCCCTCTTTAGATCTTCAAAAGGAAAAGCAAAAAGATACAGAAAACAAAACAGAATAAAACACCCGTACCAAGTTTTTCCCATCGGACAAAACAGACTCTGATGCGGGGCAGTAACTTATGTTCAGAAGAGGACACTGCAAACAAAATTAAAAATGCCAGTTAAGTAAAATTTTCCAGTAAATGTTAGAAGAATAAAAAAGGGGACATTAAGTAGAAAGTTCTCTAGGGAAAAACTATTTTATTGTAAGTTAATTAGCATCATTTTCCAGAATCTTCTCATCTTTCCTTCTACGCATGACACTTAACATGACAACAATAGTGTTTGTTACTGTTACAGATCATGAATAAATGTACAGATATTATGGGGATTATAGCTTGATTCTAGGAAGCTTAATTGTAGGGATTGACAATATCTCCCTACCATCTTTAGGCATACAACATGTATATAAATAGAGGTGTATAGTAAATACAAAACATCAAGTGTTAATAACATGGCATCAGAAAGCTTCTGCCAAGTGCAGAATTTCAGTATAATTTCAGTGTTCTTCAACTTGACATAGTTGCAACTGTTCAGGTCAGCAGCTGAAGGTGACATTTAATGCTCACTGCCAGACAGTTGGATTGGCCAGCCACTGATCGGCCTCTGTTCAGAATCCCGTGATGTATAAAATCACTGAAAATAAGTTGTCAGGTCTTAATTATTTAAATTGGACCAAAACAATTAGGATTTATTTGAGCAGTATTTCAAAGGATGACCATCTTACAGATGATCCACATTCTGATAATACAAGAAAGGGAATGGCTAAAAGATGATGCCAGATTATTCTTGCAAATTTGGAATTCAATAGATACTGAAGTGGTTAGTATGATTAATCACCGTGAGTATGTAAGGAATTAATGGAATACCTGGAATTTTTGTACGTGGAAAAAGAGAATATTTCTCATACCTATAATGTCTGTAAGAATTTGTATAGGGCTGAACAAAATGATCTGTCTCTTCAAACCTATTTTATGAATTTCAAAAAGGTTTATGAGGAACTCAATCTTTTGTTATCTTTTAGTTCTGATATCAAGGTGCAACAAACTCAGTGGGAGAAAATGGAAGTCATGAACTTTTCTACTGGTCTCAATTCTCAATTTGATACAACAAAGTCACAGATCGTCTCCGGTGCAAAAATTTCCTCTCCTTTACATGAGATATTCTCCAAAGTTCTACGTACAGACAATACTATTATTGCTCCACCTGTTCAGGCTTCAAGTGCCCTTGTTAGTTGGAATAATGAACATTCCTCAAATCGAAGTCAAAATAAAGGAAACAGTATGGTGGGTTGGGAAAAGAGGAATCATGATACAAGAAGTGTTGAATGTAACTACTATCATGAGTTGGGTCGTATCAAACGTACATGTCCAAAACTGCAAAACAAATTTAAAAAATTCACTCAGCTCATGTTGCAGCTATTTATACCACACCCAACACATCTTTAGAAAGTAAACAGTTTTAGTTTCTATTTTGCTAAATTTGTTCAGTACCAAGAAGCCATGCAGAGCTCATCTAACTCTATCACAGGCATTGATAAAAATAGGTAATCTTGATAAGTATCTCCTCTCTTCCTCCAACACCCAATGGGTCTTTAATCCTAGTGCTAATAATCATATGACAGGTAATCATAATCTTCTTACTAACTTTACACCCCACAACTCTCCTTCCAAAGTCACTTTAGCAGATGGTTCTAACTCATTTGCTCTTGGTTATGAAACCGCTCAGCCTACTCCCTTACTTTCCCTATCATACGTGGTAGGCCTACTAGGATTTTCTTTCAACGTAATATCTGTTAGCAAAATTACTCAAGCTCTAAATCGTTGTTTCTTTTTTTATTTTAGATTAGTGTCTTTTTTAGGATTTTACGACAAAGAAGATTATTGGTAGTAGAAATGTATCAGGAGGTCTTTTCGTTCTACACATCCATGAACAAGTGCCCAGACCCATTGCGTGCTCGGCAATCTCAACTCCTTTTGAAGCACACTGTCTGTTAGGCCATCCATCCCTGTTTATGTTGAAGAAACTATATCCAAAATTTAAAGCAGTGTCGTCTTTAGATTGTGAGTCATGTCAATTTGCCAAACATCATCGTTTGCTTAATGTTTCTCAAGTCAATAAAAGAGTCAGTTTTTTGTTTGAGTTAGTTCATTCAAATGTTTGGGGTCCATGTCCCATTGTATCTAAAACTGGGTTTCGATATTTTGTCACCTTTATCAATGATTTTTCTCGGATGACTTGGCTTTATTTAGTGAAAAATTGTTCTAAGCTATTTTCCCATTTCACCGCTTTCGGTGCTAAAATCAAAACACAATTTAATCTCTTTGCATACTTTGCAAAGTTATAATGCCAAAGAATATCATTATGATCCCTTTCAAACTTACATGCTTAAAAATCTCATCGTTCACTAAACTTCCTATGTAGATATACCATCTCAAAATGGTGAGCTGAAAGAAAAAATAGACATTTCCTCGAATTAGTTAGAGCACTTTTATTCTACACACATGTATCCAAGTGGTTTTGGGCTGATGCAGTCTCTATAACATTTTTTTTTTATTAATCGTATGCCATCTTCCATCCTTCATAGTAAGATTCCTTATCAAATTATCTTTCCTATTAGACCAGCCTCATATATTTGGAAGTACATGCTTTGTCCATGATATTCATCCTCAAGTCAACAAATTAGATCCCAAATCTATAAATTATGTCTTCTTGGGTTACCCTCTCATTCAAAAAGGGTATCGACGTTATTGTCTCAATCTTAACAAATACCTCATATCTATTGATTTCATGTTTATGAAAAATCTTCCTTATTGATTATTGTCTTAGTCTTAATAAATACCTTGTATCTATTGATGTCATGTTTATGAAAAATCTTCCTTACTTTTCTAGTTCTTCAACCACTTCTAACAGTCAAAGGGAGAATTGTTGAAAGGCCTAACACACCCCCAAAAGCTAGCTTGAAAGGGGAGGTTTGCACACTATTATAAATGACTAAATGCACTCATACTTGTCCGATGTGGGATTCTTGACAAGAATGATGAGTTATTAGTATACCAAATTAGTCAACAGTCACCAAATGTTGCTTCTACACATACTATTTTGACAACGACACCACCAAGTCCACCTATTCATCATGTATACTCTAGACATTGACATATTTTTGATACACATCCAACACCAATTCCTTCTTAGGCATTAGATCTCGTGGATACCAATCCTTACATTCTAGTTGCTCTCTGAAAAGGTAAATGTTAGTGCACTTATCCAATCTCATCTATTCTTTCATAAGACCATTTGTCATCCTCTTCATATTCTTTTGTTGACCCTCTTGATTCTGTGTCTATTCCTAAAATTGTTCATGAAGCCTAGTCTCATCCTGGTTGGCGAGCAACAATGATAAAAGAGATAAATACTCTAGTTACTAATGGTACCTAGAATTTAGTGTATTTATTTGCAGGAAAAAATTGTTAAAGTCAATTCTGATGGCTCAGTAGCTCGACTTAAAGATCACCTTGTTGTTAAAGGCTATGCTCAGACTTACGGTGTAGACTACTCTGATACCTTTTCTCCTATGGCTAAGTTGACATCTATTCGTTGGTTTGTTTCTATGACAGCTACTCATGCTTGGCCTTCGCATCAATTGGACATAACCTATATGGAGATTTACCGGAGGAAGTTTACATGGAGCAACCACCTGGATTTGTTGCTCAAGGGGAGTATGGGAAAGTATGCCATCTTCAAAGATCTCTTTATAGTTTGAAACAATGTTGTCATGCATGGTTTGGAAAATTTAGTCAAGCCGTTGAACAATTTGGAATGAACAAAAGCAAATTTGATTATTCTATCATCCACAAGCATTCTACATCCGACATTATTATTCTTGTTATGTATGTAGACGATATTGTTATCACTGGCGATGATGCCAAGGGGATCTCATCTCTAAAAATGTTTCTTCAAAGCCATTTTTAGATAAAGGATTTGGGAGTTTTAAAATAATTCTTGAGAATTGAGGTAAGAAGGAATAACTTCTTATCTCAAAAAATATATATGCTTGATTTGTTATCTGAAACAGTGAAATAATGCAGTGCTCCTATGTCACCTAATGTGCAACTTACAGAAATGGAGATTTGTTTGAAGACCCTGAGAATTATAGAATATTGGTTGGAAAACTGAATTACCTTACAGTAACTCGTCCTAACATTGCTTACTCAGTTGGCATTGTGAGTCAATTTATGTCTTCACCAACAGTTTATCATTAGGCCACATTGGAGCAATCAGGTATACTCTATAGAAATCATGGTCACACTCGTATAGAATGCTTTTCAGAAGTAGGATGGGCAGGGTCCAAGATTAATCAAAAATCTACCACAAGTTAATTATGTCTTTCTTGGGGAAATTTGGTTTTATGGAAAAGTAAGAAACAAAATGTTGTATCTCGCTCTAGTGTAGAATCAGAATACAAAGGTATGGCACAATCTGTATGTGAAATAATGTGGATATATCAACTTTTAACCGAAATTGGGCTTAAAGTTGATATGCCAGCAAAATTACAGTGTGATAATCAAGTTGCTCTTCATATAGCCTCTAGTTTTGTGTTTCATGGACGGACTAAGCATATTGAAATCGATTGTCCCCTTAGGCGTGAAAAGGTGCAACAAAATCAGGTATCTACAGGATATGTAAAGACTAGAGAACAACTAGGATATCTCTTTACAAAGGCTCTAAATGGGACCTAGGTTGAATATCTGTGAAACAAGCTAGGCATGATAAACATCTATGCTCCAGCTTGAGGGGGAGTGTCACTGTTATAGATTATGAATAAATGTACAGATATTATAGGGATAATAGCTTGATTCTAGGAAACTCGGTTGTCCCTATCTTCATTAGGCACACAACATGTATATAAATAGAAGTGTATTGTAAATACAAAACATCAAGTATTCATAACAGTATCAATATTGGACCACTACAATCCTACAGCTCTACATTCAATTAAAAAGCTACATGTACAAACTACATATGCACCGATATGTGTATTCGTTCAAGCAAAAAACTTGAAATTTATGAACCAGATCAGTCGAACATGTTGCTCTAACTAGATATCAACAAGCAAGAAAAGGATTCATATTTCCTGTATAAAATTAATTAGAAATACAATATCACGTCCTCCATAATCTGTAATAAGTATGATTATGCAACATGAAACCTAAATTAAAGGTTAAGCACAAATTATTTGTCAGAATATTAGAGCACATCTCCTAGTAAGATAATTTAAATGTAGCACGTAATTGCTTATTTAGAATATTGCCTGCTTGAAGTTTGAGAGATTGGCCTTTTGTCTAGAACTTGATTTCGAATCTGTTAGAAAGGTAAGTGCTGATGCAACCAATTCTTCAGCCTGCAGAAATTACAGCTAAAGGGTATCAGATTTAAGTGACTTTAATCTTCTAAGAGTAGAATGCCACTGAATATGAAACTGATACGAACTTCCTTATACCCAATTGCTAGCCGCAAAGCATAATCAGCAGCTACATGCTGCCTTTGTGTACCACTAACTGCATCATGGTGTTGAGCAATTGCCAAAGCATCACCAAGTGCATCAGTGTTTGGTCGCAAATGGCTCCTGCCTACAAAGAATTCTAGTTGTCTTGCAGCCTAATAGAGAAAAGATGAAGCAATCAAAATTTTCAGAGAAAAATTGAAAGCATAAAAGTACATTCAAAATTTTAATAGGAAAGGCAATGATCTGACAAGATAGTAACTGCTCATCGATCTGACATAGCCTTTAAAGGCTGGCCGACTTGTAAAATAACCGGTCCAATAAGCATTTGGGTGATCTGCGTACCTGGAAGTTTGAATTTTAAAATTTTTCAGCAACACCTGAAAAATATTCTAATTGAAATAGCATCAAGATTGACTCACGGAAAGAAATCTTCAGTTTTGAGAGGCCATTCTTCATCTGCTGCATATTTTGCATCAGTGTAGATGGATGGAGTTGAATATAGAGCATTCACACGGCCATCCTGAAAAGTTCTTATTGAAAATTACTATAGCTACTTATAGTTTCCAAAAAAAAAGAAAGTTTCTCCATAATGTAGGAATTGAAACTGAAAAATGAATTAAGCTGGATGGCTTTATATCAGATCTATTGTTGGAAAGGGCAAAAGAAATTTGTACTGCATTAACATAATGAATGAATTTGTCCATCTGCCTAAACCACGAATTTGCATACTGATAGCGGAAATCTGTCCCCATCAGCCACATAAGATGATTTGTCCTTGTTACATTGGCCTAAAATGGGAAAAAAGGAAAGATAATTTCACCATGAATTGCAATTGATCATAGTTACATAACCCAAAATAAGGAACTATCTTGAACATGCTTTAGGAAAGGTATTACAAATTCACTATATCATCTTATTCAAGACTCATTAGCACCTTCCTCAAAAGGAAATTAAGGAAGAAAACTATAATCAAACTTTTCCGAGTGCCTAAAATTCAGCTTAACCAAGTTTTGGCATTCAACTTCAATAATCTGCTTGAAGTAGAATGCATTCAAGTGGTAACCAATGGGGGGAATGTAGCTCCACTGTCATATATAATTTTTATGTCTCATCTAGTAAGCAAAGTTACAAGAAGTTAGAAGTAGCAAAAAGTTTGTTGGAAAAGATACAAAAAGAGAACAAATGGCAGCTGTTAGAGTTTACCTGAGCTAAAGCAGCGATGACAAAGTCATTAACTCTCTCTTGAACATTATAGTCAAACAGAAGAACATTATCCTTCCAAGACAAGGCACCACATAAGTAGGAGTTCCTGATAAGGAAACTAAAAGTATCCAACTTATATACTAATTACCTGAATAGGAGGGGAAACATCAGTTATTTCAAATGTGAAACCATCAGGTGGATCATAGTGCCTCGGAAATATACCAGTGAATATCTGCATGTATAACAAGGGAATAAAATAATAGGTTAAAATGTAGACAACTAAAAAACTTCATAAGAAAATTCAATTGAAAAGGAAGCATTGTAACCTGTGAAGTTGAGCCAAGGGACTTGGAACCCTGCCACACAACCTCAAGAGTCTTCTCCTTTAACCTCTCAGCCCTATCTTGGTAATCAATTCGAGCAAAAAAAAGGGAGTCGAAACCTAACTGCAAACAAGATTGCACATTTCATTTACCACGGTTCTTAGGTAAATTGACAAGTATGCTGTTTTTGGTAGAAACTAGACAGGTAAATGGTTAATGAGCACATGAACAGAAAACTTCAAAGTAAATATACATAAAAGACAGACTGAAATCATTAGAAGTATAATTATTAACAAAACTCACCTCAGCACCAAGCAAATAAGCTTGAACAGCAGAATGCCCAAAAGGATCTATCTGCCAACCAACTCTAGGAAGCTGCCCAAATTCATCTTTAATATAGCGATGGCCAAGAGTTGTCTGATCAATCATGTCAATGTAATGCGGGGTTGCCTCATCATGCATGCACATGCCTCCATTTCTTCCATCCGCAACAAGAAGAGCAAACAAAAAGAAGATAAGTAAATCAAAACCTTGTTAATTGTGAAACAACTCCCTCCATTCCATTCCATAGACGGACTAAAATAACATTGCAGTTTAATTTCACAGATAAGCAGAACAAGTGATTGCAGTTGCAGAAATCGTACATGAATTCAAGTTGACCAGAATTGACTAACTCTTTGACTTTAATCTTCATGGATTCACTCTGCTGTCTCCACCATCTCTGAAAGAAAGCCTGAAACAAAATTTTCAGAAATCAAAGGTGTTTCCCAAGAGACAGAGAAAGAAGGCAAATAGTAGAATAGTAGGAAAGGTTAAGGCTACCATTTCGACATAGATGAACTTGCGGTTCTTATCCTCAAACAAAGCAGACATTACAGAATCCAACACATTCTGCACACACACAGCCTATACACCAAAACAGAGCGATCAAATAATGGAGAACAAGCATGAACTTGAAAACCCAGCAATAGATATATTTAATCCAACTGAAAATGTAGAAAGATTCAATCTTTTATTTGAAAAAAAAAGGTGAATTTCTTTACCCGGATCGTGTTATTACCACCAAAGTAGTACTGGTCAACGGTTTTCAACCAGCCAACATCGTCGTGAGTGTGAGGCACCAAATGAACGTTGATTTTTCCGGGAACAATTGCGCCAGTCGTGTTGTAATGTATGTATGCGGAATCCAGGCAGAGCAACCCCGCCAAAAAGATTGCTATAAGCAACTTGATCACCATGATCTCCACAAACTAAGAGTTACCAGGAGAGGAAGTGTGAGAAAAAAGAGAAGGATTGTTAAGTAAAGCAAAGGGCTTGATGAATTGAAGACAGAATGAAGAAAGAGCCAAAAACAAGCGAGAGTGAGCTTGGCGAACAGGGAAACTGATGATGAATGATCATTTTGAAAGCCCAAGTATAATATAATTAAAAGGACAGATTAGGTGAGGAGGCGTGCACGGTCTACGTTTTGTTTGCTTTCCATTTGTTCTTTCTTCATATGTTGTATTTTATCCGCATTCCAATTTCCAAACCAAAAGGGTGACGCTCTATGTTTGTTTGTTTTCCACTTGTTCTTTCTTCCTATGTTTTATTTTATCCGCATTTCAATTTCCAAACCAAAAGGGTGAGTTTGAAGCAGCCAGACACCTGAATCTCGATGGATCAGCTCAGCTGCAGGTAAATTGTTTTATCTTCATTAAACAAACTCAACATCGCTTGATTGCAAAAGGACAAGATTGCTCGCCTGCTATTAAATTCTCATAATTTAGAAAATTAGTCTCGGTCTGTATTATCTATCTAAACAATAACAAACGAATCATGTTGATATATAAAATTAAAAAATTTTCAACAATACGTAACCTTATCTTTAATTAATAAGAGATTATATTGCCTATTTTTGTCTTTTAAACTTACATTTTTTAAATAAAGTTTGGTAACTTTTTTGTAAGTGCTAATTTTTTTTATTTTTATTATTCTTTTAATTTATTCTACTTATTTCTTTATTTATTAAGTATCTAGTTATTATATCACATTTTATTTATCTATGTATTTTCTAACATCTTCTTGTCACATTTGCAAAGCTTTTTACGTTTTTAATCTTTTAATCTTATTTATTTATGTATTTATCGAAATTTTAGTTACATAGATTTTTCCGCACTAATTTTACCTTTTCTCTGTAACCTACATCATTCATATATTGTTTCATTTATACGTGGGTCCACCAGAAACAGCCTCTTTATCGTGTAAGGGTAAGGCTGCGTACTATCGAACCTCCTCAGACCTCGCTTCATTGCGGGATTTTAGATTGGGTGATGATGATGATGATTGCCTATTTAATTCTCATAAATTTTTTCTTTTTACCTTAAATTTGTCCTTATTTTAGCATACCGAAAATATAGTCCTGTTTTAAATTCACATTCTTTGTTATTATAAACTAAATAGTCAATAAGATATGTAACGTAGCAATTTTCTGGAAATTGTGAAATGTAAAACATGGAACTCAACCTCAACCTCAACGCGTCAAATGCTGTTTCTTGACATGGAATGGTCAAAACCACATGTGACGTAAAAGATGTTACATCTTCAGCCATCCAGAAATGAAATCTACGGCAGTAGACTCAACTCTCAACAAATCTACGGCAGTAGACATGGCGGATCACTCAGCTTCCAACAAGTCTATGGATGACTCAAAAATTTCAAAGATGTCAACGCATTTCCTTAGGAACCAAGCTTCCTCAGTATATAAATCTTTTATCATTCCATTCCCTTGAAGACAACTAAACCCTTCAATATCTAGTTGCATCATTTCTCTAAGTTCATGGTGAGCTTGCTTCTATTAGTTAGTTTTTCTTCATTTATACGAATAAATAGAAAGAAAGAAAGAAAGAAAAGATGATATTAGTAACAAGAAGTTTTCAAATACGATTCAACTTATGTTTCTAACTTAGTTTCTGGTTTTGATTCTTCTGCATCACCGCAGGCTTTAACGTTGAAATTTGAGGTACTCCTCAAATAATCCTATGGAACTAGCTAGCTATCATCTTCTGTGCCAACTCTTTATCTCCTGCTCATATAATGAAGCAGCTATACTCTGCTGCAACTGATTGATCTTTCTTGTACAACAGGAACAATTTTCCCAATTATCAGAGAGGGTTAAATCTGTCGATCTGCATCCAACCCAACCATGGTATTTTTATTATTATTTTCTTCTTTTTTTTGGAAACTTTGTTGTACTTCACGTATGCTAAGAGGGCAACTAAATCCAACATGAACTCATGCAGGATCCTAGCAGCTTTGTACTCGGGAACTGTATGTATATGGAACTACCAATCTCAGGTAAGGCATCTTTGTTAAGTTGATGTTGAACCACCAACACTAATTAATGCTAACTATTTATGTCCCGTCTGATCATGTATGCCAGGCCATCCAAAAGTCGTTCAAGGTCACCGATTCACCAGGTATGCACAAATAAACCTGAGAAGTATTGTTACTTATCCAAACGGAAAGGTCATCTCGTTGATCTGAGTCTCAGATTCGTGTGTTGTTACGTGGTTGCAGTGAGATCAGCCAAGTTTATAGCAAGCAAGCACTGGATTGTCACTGGAGCTGACGATAAGTTTGTTCGAGTATTCAACTACGACACAATGGAGCTGATCAAAGAGATTGACGCACACCAGGATTTCATTAGGTCTGTATCTGTCCATCCTACACTGCCATATGTGGTGTCCGCCTCCGATGACAAGCTTATAAAGATATGGGATTGGGACAAGGATTGGGCGTGCACACAGACTTTTGAAGGACATTCACATTATGCTATGCAAGCGGTCTTTAATCCTAAATATACAAACAGTCTTGCAAGTGCATCTCTTGATGGCACAATCAAGGTGAATTTTATTTGTTTTTAGAGAAGCTGTACATAGAAGAAGAAATTTCGATCATTTAATCGTTTTTCTTCTTCCTAGATATGGGAACTTGGCTCTCCTGCTTCAGTTGCCACATTGGAGGGCCATTCTAAAGGAGTAAACTGTGTCGATTTCTTAACTTGTGGGGATAATACGTACTTGTTAAGTGGCTCAGATGATTTCACTGTGAAGGTCAGTTTTCCTCGTTCAGTTTGTTAAGTAGAGTCCTTGTGTATATTTCTGATTTCTTGGTCAATACAAATGGGAGCAGGTATGGGATTACCAAACAAAAGATTGTGTTAAAACTTTGGAAGGCCACACCAACAACGTTACTGCAGTGTCTGCTCATCAGGAGTTTGCAATTATAGTTTCAACGTCTGAAGATGGATCTATCCGCATATGGGATGCACACACGTTTGGGTAACTCTTGTTTGCTTCAATTAGCAAGAGCTTTTCATACTACTTAATTGGCTAGGGAATAACAATATTAACCAAAGAGGTTAATTAGATCACACCTCATACATAGTATCTGCTCTTTTATTCTCTAGTCCCTTTTTGCTTCTGTTGGTTAATCTTAAACTTCTTTCTGTGATTTCCAGGATTTTTAGTACGCTAAATTACAATCTGGAAAGGGTCTGGACAGTTGGGTGCGTTAAAGGTTCAAAGAAGTAAGTTGGCATTATGTAATTTACCACCTTTATCTCTGATTAATCTCCAATTAGATGATTCAAACCAGCAAGTCTCTTGTTTTTAACCTCTTACAGGATTGCACTTGGTTGTGACAAGGGAACCATAATGGTCGAAGTTAGCAGTTAGCAATTCCTGCTGTTTGGAGTAATGTTTGATGACTAATGCTGCTGCAGTTGTTCTATTTATTGTTGCTTCAGTTAATTTGTACTTTTATATGTGAAACTTGAACGAATAAAAGCATAAAGAGGTCTGTTGTATACTCTAATATCAGTTCTTACTGCTTTGCAAAACTCTTATACCACTCATGTTCAGTTCAGTGCATGTTGTTAGTCGTATTTCATCACATGGGGATATATCGGTTGATAATTGAATTATAAAAGAAATAGCATATCATTCTTTACTTTAATCTCATACCATTTTAGTTCAATCCATGAACTATTAACATCACCCATATTAAGTTTAAATTAATGATCTCTTAAATAATTAACAATTATATTTCATCAGCCTTCTCAGACATTGTATTCTGAGATGTTATATTGTTAATTCATTAGTCTCATTATGTAAGTATAAACAGTGATTCTATTGTGATCAACAAATAATATTTCATGTAAACATCCTACTCTTTGATAATATGTATTCACATCTTCAATTATAATACCTAAATCCATATTTCGCTTCATAAAATTTGTATCAAAGCTTAAGTTTAATCTAAACATCAACTTTTTATGTTATGAAAAATCATCCTAAATAATTTTGAATTAACGCAGTTATTAATTTCAGTTAAATTTTCATTAACCTAACTTTAAATGAACTTATTTATGGAGATTTGTTTTGTCCATCTACTGAATCAAAATAAAGTACTATAGAAGCTTAAATCAACAAAAAGTAGTGATTTTACTTATTTGAATCAATTAAAATGATATTCATGATCAAAGACTCAAAACTTAAATTTTGATCAAGATCTTAAGAGAAAAATGTAACTGCTACAAACCATAACTAGAAAGCCAAACCCGATACCATTTTAATTCAAAATTTGATAGAATCACACATGGACTCAATAATGCATGTTTCATGATAGTTTGACTCCTGTAGTTAGTTTTCACTTAAGAAAAGCATGCCCTGTTGATTATTCATTTTCACTTGGAAATTTTTCGTTTTTCGAGGAAATATAATTCTGGATTAGCATATACTCAAAACTTATATGCATTTCTTGAAATTCTGACCAACGTCTGTCCAGTATCTTTCCAATTGCTGTACAATTGACGAATTGAAGATTTTTTGCGCGAAGAGGAAGTCATATATGACGAAGTTGCTATATTGGAGAGCGGCTGTATATGATATAAATCAGAGACCATTACAGGGATTTCTACTCTCCAAATTAAATTTGGCCTAACATTTACACTTCTCTACGTAATACAGAGCAAAAACTTGTACAAGTTTCTTGTATTCACGAATAATAAGTGTAAGATTTGTCAGCTATAACCATCCACGAAAGATGGGACTAGGGTTCTTTGTTACTGTGCTTCGTGCAAAAAGAACAATAAATACAGCTATCAAGACTCCCATCCCGTGTCACCATAGCTACAAACTTACAAGTCGTCAGTGGTGCACAAGACTTGTTCCGCAAAAATAGTATCAGCAGTAGCTCTTTGAATAAAACTTAAAAAACACCTGGGAACTGGACAGCTAAAACAAACGCTTTCTACAATCTGCTGCACCACAGAAGCATGGCATTTGTTTTACCTTTCCATCCGGCCCATGTACACTATCAAGGGCGTAACCGTAGTCGTAAGTAAGCTCCTATATATTCGACAAGAATATTGGTCACTTATCCCTCGAACAAATTTAGTAGAAAGGAGCATCTCAATATCCAACAAAAATCCTCCACACCATGCAAAATTCAGAATCCTTCATTTTCGTTACAACTTAAAACAAGTCTGTTTGTGCAAGATCAGTGCACAAATATCAGTCACCACCAAACAAAATCATGGTTGAAAAACTGTCCTTACATAATAAACAAGATTATTTATGTGGTGTAGGACAAATAGAAAAATTATTAATTAGTAGCTAAAAGTACAAAATCAGGAAGTATGACTGATATTAGACTGTTAAAATATCAAGTTTCAAGGTCAAATTTTGGCTAGGAATGCAGAATTTTCAGATTTCATAAAGTTGGCAATTTAAGGTTTAATTGTCGGAAATTTAGGCTTAGGATTTCATGGTTTGAGTGGGCTGGAATTTAGGTTAAGGTTGCTAGAATTTAGTAAAGAACACAAAGAATGAATAGAAATCCTAAACCTATAACCTAAGTTATAAGAATCACTCTTAAAAGAAAGCATCACACCTGTGAAAAAATTCCAGATTGTTTCTTATTAATGAAAGGTCAAGTACATATAAATAGAGTTCTTAGAATCTTTATTCTAACAGGAAAAGGATTTCCAATTTAAATCATATTATAATAGAAATTCTATAAGTCCTAAACAACTAGGATATCATATATAAAGTAGGATAACATAATACTACTACTTCCTATCTAATAAAAAATCCTAATACAATCTGAATTTCAGCTTTTATCTTTTGTTATCAACTCAATTCCTATCCTCCATCCCACCAAATTAAGGCTTTTTTTTGGACTAATTTTTCCTCTTTTATTTCTTCTGTAGACTTTAAACTCTTTTGCATCAATTCTCCTCGGCTTATTTGAAGTCGTCCTCAACATAAAATGTGATAAATACTAATTATATAAATTTGGATTCAACTTCTAAAATTCAAACTCTAAAATCCAAGTGTTATCATAAATCAGTCTCCCTTTCCACTTGACAAGAAATTGTCAATATCATCCACCTTTGGTAGCTACAACTTGTTCATCTAGAACATCTTACATCTCCTCCTTAAGATGGAGAATGGTTGAAATTCTTACAGCTGCAATAGGGGATTGCTCATCATCTTGTCTATGATAAATAGTTAAATTCGAAACATTAAAGATAAAACTTATCCTCATATCACTTAGTAATTCCAAAACATAAGTATTAGCACTTATCTTTTTTAAGATCTTATAAGGTCCAGCATTCGTGAATGCAATTTCTTATAGTTTCCTCTTTGAAAACACTCCGGACAAATCCTAACCATCAACATATCCCCTTCATTGAATTCTACCAATCAATGATGTTGATTAGCATGTTCTTTGTAAAACAAATTACCGGATGTTATCTTTCGTCATATCTCATCAAAGATGTCCCTCATGTATTGTGCAAAAGCGTCGGCTTTAACACTAACTGGTGTTGTTTGTGGTAAAGGAACCAAATCAATAGGCTTCCTTGGGTGAACTCCTAAAACTATCTCAAAAGGGCTCTTACCAGTAGACTTATTTATAGAACTATTGTATGCAAATTCTATCATTATAGGAAGAATTAAGTCCCAATTTTTCACATTGTCTCTAACCAAACACATTAACATATCCCCCAAGCTTCTATTCACCACCTCTGTTTGTCTATTGATTTGGAGATGGAGAGAACTTGAAAATTGAAGCTTAATGTTCAATGTTTTCCATAGAGTTCTCCAAAAATAACTCATAAAGACATAAACTTTACGTCACAATCAGAGACGATGGTTAAAGGTAATCCATGTAGACGTACAACCTCTTTGAAGAAGAGTTTAGCTATATGGACAACATCATAAGTCTTAACCAATATATTTGCAAATGGTTTCATAACTAAACCACATGGCTTCTCTACAACGTAAGCATCAAGAACATACGTATTGCTGCTTCTTACAGTCAGATGCACTAACTTGTTATCATTGCTGAATTTTGACTTTGCAAGTGTACTCACATCTTCTCCTTTACTACTATGTTGTACTAATTGTGTATCCTTATTCAAATCTACTTCTCCTTCATCAATCACTACAACACAACATTCGTCAACAACATCAATGATATCATCAAGTTTTGAACCAACAAGCTCTAAAACCCCAAGTAGTTGCTAGTTAATCTTTTTTTGCTTCATGTTTTGTTATATTAGCTTGCTCAATTATTTCAACCTGCTGCCTTGTTGTTTCAGCCTGTTGTCCTTGTGCTTTGATTTGTTATTCAAGGGTTTCAGCCTGTTGTTCAACTGTTTCAACTTCTCGTTCAGGCGTTTCAGCTTGCCATTTAAGTGTTTAAACTTGTTCAATTGTTTCAGCTTTAGGGTTTGCGAAAGGATGCACTTCGTTTTGTTTTTCTTCATCTTTAATGCTTTGATCATCTCCCACTATCAAACCCTCCATGTCATGAAGTACTTGAACATCATCTACATGTAGGCTTGAAGATTCTAATTGATCAATTGAAAGAGATGTCATTAATTTCACCACCCATAATAAACAGTTCTTTTGCGGTGGTGCCTACTAAATTTGAAAAATTAAAATTAGTAAATGATTTTTCAACAAATATTCTCCCTAGCCTCTGTGCTGTTGATCAAATACCAATCCCTTCATCTTGCTTATTATCACGTTCTCCATGTTTACCATCAAGTATAGGTTGTTGGTTGGTATAATTTTTTTCTTTTGGAGTTTTGAGTTTTAGGGAATGTATGTCAAGGTTGTCCAACCTCTCCAAAATTTGACGAACATGTTTTCTTATGGGCGTTGATACATGTAAGTTGGTTGTTGGTGCACCTTGTGAACAAGGATCATCAATGCCCAACCTTTTTGCAATATTTAGAAGTATTTCATCTTGCTCAAGTCACTAAATATTCTTCCATACATCCGTCCACTATGAGTCGCCGTTGTGAACCAAAGCTCTGATACCAAATTGATGTAAGACAAATAGAAGAATTATTAACTAGTAGCTAAAAACACAAAATTAGGAAGTATGGCTGATATTAGGCTGCCGGAATATCAAGTTTCAAAGTTAAATTTTGGTGAAAAATTCAAAATTTTCAAATTTTATAAAGTTAGGAATTTAAGGTTTGATTGCTGGAAATTCAGGCTTAAGATTTCAGGATTTACTAGGTGTTTGGTTTGAGCACGGGGTTGGCTATGGATATGGGTATAATAGTAGAAGGGGATGGGGATGGGTATGAAAAATTAAAAAATGATGTTTGATTTGTAAGTTGGATTTTTGTATTAATACCAATAATGTTGTTTGGTTTGTTGCATTAACGGGAATGAAAGATAATATAATACTATTTTTATCCTCAATAAAAATGAAAATAATTTGCCCTTCTTATGTTTATTGAGGCTATCTCCATATGTTTAACTTACAATAAAAAATTAATCAATTTTGTCAAGGAATTTTATCGCAATTTTCGAGCATTAGATGAGCTATATGATTATTTGTTAACAGAGCTACATAATGCCAACAATACAATTGATGAGACGCAATAAGGCAGAATAGTAGATCGTAAGGAATTGAGAGGCAATAAGGAAGTAAAGAGGATGGTAAGGCAAAGGTTGGGGATAAAAAAGTAAAAAATAAACGTGATAAAAACTATGATTGGAATGAAAACTCGATACTCACCTCCTTGGTGGGTTTAGTAGATTCTCAAATTTAATGGGATAAATCCATTCTCCTGGAATTAAAAACCCCAAAGCAAACACTGATTTTTATAATTATTCCATTCCTTCGTTCCCAAACCCTCAAACCAAACACCCCCTTAATATGGCTAAAATTTAGGTTTGAGTGGGCTGGAATTCAGGTTAAGGTTGCTGGAATTTAATGAAGAACACAAGGAACGGATAGTAAGAAACTAGGAATCATTCTTAGGGTCTAAGAATCATTTTTAGAAGAAAGCATCACTATTATGGACTCCTTTGTTGGACCTGTGTACACCAGACGTACTGCTCAATAATTTATAAACTAGGATTTAATAAGATATTCTGCTTCATTATCCTGCTTTATCCTTTTAAGCTGTTTAGGTAGGAACGTATCTTTTAGAATTGGTAGTTATCTTATCCTTTAGAATTGGTAGTTATCTTATTATATCCTTTAGTTGATTTATTTTAAACTCTCCTATCTGTAACGTGATAGTCCTATCTAAAGGGCAAGCACAGAGGAATAAAGATAAGCAAAATTTTCATCGTTAATCTAGAGATTGGAGCTCTCTCCTAACGAGGTCGAAAGTTTCAGCCTTCCTTTGATGAGCTGAACTCTTCCTTAAAAGATAGGTTGTTCTAAGAACCTTAATAAGGGAAAAGGATGACTCTTAGAGCCGGATTTTCCGGTTAATCGCCCAGTGACAAGATCCTTAGCAAAGGACTGTAACAAATTGGTATCAGAGCCAAACACAATGGCCGATTCTCATATTGAGGACAGACTACGTGTGCTTCCCGATAAAAGCAACTAGTGAGGCTAGAGTTTCTGAGGTCGAGAAACGTCTAGGAGGCCAGATTCAAGAACTCGCATTGCAAATGAAAGAGATGATGGCGAGTCTCCAGAAGAGTTTGCGTTTGGAGTCAGAAGGAACCACAAGCTACAACCCGCCAAAGGAGTGAACACCACCTGGAAAGAGTACCAACAATCTGGTGTTAGGGGTTGGCGCGACAAATCCTAGGGTTGCGGTGCCTCGGTATACAAAGTTGGATTTCTCAACTTACAAGAGTACGGAAGACCCTCTAATCTGTTTACATAGGTGCGAAAAATTCTTCACCAATCAACGCACATTAGAGGTAGATAAGGTCAGGCTAGTAGCATTCCACCTCCTTAGGGAGGCACAACTATGGTATCACCAATTGGAGTCAGAGCAGCCCACGATCAATTGGGACGGGTTTTAAGGAGTATTGTTCCTTTCGATTTGCCGGGCCCCCCCCTTGCGCGTGAAAATCCTCTAGGGGAACTGGTTAATCTAAAACAAACAAGTCCAGTTGAGCAATATCAACGACAATTTCAGGAGCGACTGGCACAAGTAAGTCGGATGGTTAGAGTGGACCAACATGTTAGCTTATTCACTGCAGGTCTATTTGACTCACTTCGATTGGATGTGGAGCTTCATGCGCCACCCGATTTAGCTCATGCTATGAATTTAGCTCGAGCTTTTGAGGCCAAGCACAAGGTTATGCGGGAACAAATGCGAAGGAAGGGAGTGTGGCAAGGCAACCAACATATATCTACAACTCACATGGGACAAATGGTGCCACCAACTAGGAATAACACCGTAAGTTCTTCCTCCCCTTTTGTCAAAAGACTCACCAGGGCTGAAATGCCAGAACGAAGGGCATGAGGGCTATGTTATAATTGTGATGAGTCGTATTCAGTGTCGCACTAATGCAAGAAACTCTTCTGGCTCGAATTGGCTGATCATAACAGGGAGAAATCGGTGCTAGAATTGGGGGGAGAACCTGAGATATCACTTCATGCCATTACAGGGCAAAAGGGGGTAACAACAATGCAAGTTGGAGTGATAATATAGGAATTACCGCTACTTGGGCTAGTAGATTCTGAAAGTACTCATAACTTTATCAGTTTAACAGTGGCCAATTGTCCAGGAATACGAGTACAACCAAAATTGGGCACTACCGTCTCGGTGGTAAATGGAGAAAGCGTGCATAGCAGTGGCCTTTGTCGAGAGGTACCTTTTTCGATCAACGGTAATAATTTTTCTGCAAACTTTTTTGTACTTCCCCTGGCTGGCTTTGATTTAGTGCTAGGTATTAAATGACTACAAATGTTGGGTCCCATACTGTGGGATTTTGCCACCCTTCCATGGACTTTGAATTAAACGGGGAGTCCTTCATGGGCTGCCAACGTCACCTGGACACCATGTTCACTCACTCCAAACAGTGGATGCTTGTCCTGCCAAGATGGATCAATTATTGTTCGAATTTTCAGATTGGTTTCAAGAGCCAATGGGTCTACCACACATTCGCAATTGCGATCATCGCATTTGTCTTGTGCTAGGATCGGGGGCAATAGTAGTGAGACCCTACCGCTACCCACACCTTCAGAAGGATGAGATAGAGAAGCAATATGAAGAAATGCTGCAACAACGGATCATTCGACCAAGTCGGTCCCCCTTCTCTTCGCCGGTTTTGTTGGTCAGGAAGCATAATGGCGATTTTGTGTGGACTATAAAGAGCTTAATGCAAAAACGGTGAAGAATAAATTTCCTATTCCGGCGGTGGATGAGCTACTAGACGAATTACATGGGTCCCAATTTTTCACCAAACTGGACTTGAAGTTCGGTTATCACCAGGTGCGCATGCATACACCAGATGTAGAGAAAACTTTTTGGACTCGTCATAGGCACTTCAAATTCCTGGTTAAGCCATTCGAACTATAAAATGCTCCCTCCACCTTTCGGGCTCTTATGAATGAAGTATTTCGGGCCTATCTCTATAAATTTATTTTAGTTTTCTTCGATGATATCTTGATTTATAACCCCTCTTGGGATGAACACATGAGGCATTTGCACATCACATTTAATCTGTTGCACGCCCATCAACTGTCCTTGAAAAAGTCGAAATGCTCATTTGAGAAGACTCGGGTTGCATACCTCGATTATAATATCTTAGCTACAGGGGTGACGGTCGACCCGAGCAAGGTTCAAGCAATCTCATATTGGCCTCAACCATAGTCCATTACAGCCTTGAGGGGATTTTTGGGATTGACAGGTTATTATCGCAAATTTATTAAGGATTATGGATAGCTAGCAGCCCCTTTGACAAGCATGTTGAAACGGGATTCCTTTCGTTGGAGTGAAGCGACAACGACATCATTTGCACAATTAAAGCAAGCACTAGCTAGCTTCCCACACCCACCAAACTTTGAACGTCCATTTATCGTGGAGTGTGATGCATCTGAGGAGGGCATCGGAGCTATTCTACAGCAAAATGACCACCCTATTGCCTTTTTCAATCGACAATTGGCTACAAGACACCTTAAGTTGGTCGCTTATGAATGTGAATTGATTGGGTTAGCAAAGGCAGTGCAGCATTGGAGACCCTACCTGTGGGGCCGCCATTTTCTTATAAGGACTGATCACTATAGCTTGAAATTTCTGCTTGAGCAGCAAATTACCACTTCGCCACAACAGCACTGATTAAGTAACCTTATGGGGTTCGACTGTGCGGTAGAGTACCGTGCAGGACACCTAAACAAGGTTCCCGATGCATTATCCAAGTGCTGTCAGGGGGAGCAACTTATGTGCTATAAGCCAACCACATGTTTTGCTAGTTGATGCTATTCTTGACGAAATCGCTAGCAAACCTGCCTTACGAGAGTTGCTAAATAAGGCTAACAATGGCAAGTTGGTTGCCCCTTGGTATTCCCATGATGGTCTTCTCCTTTACAAGAATCGACTCTATTTGTTGCCCACTTCCCCCTTGATTTCTACTGTATTGTCTAGTGTACATGATAGCACTCATAACGGGGTACGAAAAACTCTTCACCGGATCAGTGTTGATTTCTATTGGAAGGGAATGAAGGCCGTCATTGCCGACTATGTGGCGTCCCGCCCAACCTGCCAACATCACAGGGCGACGAACCTAAGTCCCGCAGGTTTGCTTCAACCATTGGCCCTTCCGTCACAAATATGGGCTGATACTTTTACGGATTTCATTGATGGCTTACCTAAGGCTTGGGGTAAAACGGTCTAATTTGTGGTAGTTGACCGTTTCTCTAAATATGCTCACTTCATTCCAATGACACATTCGTATACGGCGACACGGGTTGCTCATATATTTTTTATGCACATCGTTTGTCTCCATGGCATACCAGAATCCATTACTCCTGATCGGGATATGGTGTTCACCAGTACCTTCTGGACAAAGCTTTTTCGATTGAGTGGAACTAAACTCGCCCTCTCTTCATCACATCACCCCCAGTCCGATGGACAAATGGAGGTGGTGAATAATACTATTGAGATGTACTTACGCTGCTTTGTAGGGGACCATCTGAAAAGTTGGATCGATTGGGTACCTTAGGCAGAGTATTGTAATAATAAATCATTCCACTCAGCCCTCCGAGAGACTCTCTTTCGGCTTGTTTATGGCCACGATCCTTTGCGCTTGTTATCGTATGTTTCAGGAGAATCTCAGGTTGAGGCAGTTGACAAGGCCTTGGCTGATCGTGATGTGATGCTCAGCCAAATTAAGAGCAACT
>JAOTJB010000006.1:22501777-22517159 GCA_027123815.1 Erythroxylum minutifolium | reverse complement strand
ATCATGAACAAGAGGAAAGACAAGTTTGAGCTTGGATTTATAAGTAAAGAGGTGGGTAATATGTTTATAGTTTTTGTGATAATGGGCTATATTATATGATTTTGTGTGTACTTAAATGCTTGCTTTTATTCATTGTGAATGTGGAAAAATGTTCTGTGAATTTATAACATGTTTGTTTTGTAAGAATTCTGCTGCTTTTGTATTGATGAAAAATAGAAAATTCAAGAAGCATGAAAATATGATTATGATATGAAACATGTAAGCATCAGAAATTTGCTTGTGTGGGCAAAAGAGATAACATTCTGTTCGTCAAATGCATGTTGACCTAAAGCCTTCTCCCGGCTGCCCGCTTGTGGCATATGAGCTTCAACAAATGGACTCATTCTGTTAATAGTGTTAACTTCGGTTTCGCCATTATGTTTTGTAGGATTCTCTCGAGCCATATTGTTTGTACATTTCATTGTAATTTGTTGAGGATGATACATGATTGAATGCTTTGTTTTAATGGTTGAAAAATACATTATATGATTTATGTAATGGCATTTTTTATTATGAGTTTTGTGAGTTGAAATTGTGAACATGTTAAAATAATTTTTAGATTAAGGTGCTATATATGTATGTATCTGTGCTTGATTGTTTGTAGCTCATTACCGATGGCTATAAACATATTAGCCATTGAACTTCCCAGCTCACCCCACTATTTTCTACTTCTCAGGTGCAATAATTAGCAGATCAATAGTGAACCTTGCAAAATTTTGACAAACCTCCAAAAATTTCCATCTTTTGTAACTAAGTTAGTTTGGATCATTTTTGGTAGCTTTAGAAGCATATCAAGCATGAGCATCAATGTTATATTTTTGTATTATGCTACTGATGTGACTTTTGTTTGTAATTGGAGCAATGCACATACTCTATTTTATTTGAGAAATGAATGACAGTGAGAGTTGAAGAGTTTCTTCTGTTCATGTTCAAATTCCTTTTTTGTTAAAAATTGCTATATTTTTTGTTGGAAATAAAATTGTTAGTTGTTCAATGGCTTTTGAATAGATTTATCTAAAGTAAATTATTTAAGGGGAGTTTTGTATGTATGGTTTTGATTGTTGGAATCGGGTCTTTTGAAATGCATAGAAGTTATATATATATTGATAGTAGAGAGAAAAGAGGAAAAAAAGGAATAAAATGTGTTCTGAAACTGCAATGAATAAAATGTATTGATCTAAGCATAATTTAATAAAATTGTCTTCATAAAAGTTGTAGATCTTTTTTTTAGCTTTGTAATGACATAAAGTTTATAATTTTTGAAATTCGGGATTGAAAGTTATGAAGATTAGAAGTGGGAGTGCAGAAGTTACATTATTCATTGAATTGCATGATCGTGCTATTTCTGCTGGAAACTCTGCACAACCGCGACATAAGGCCCTCACGATCGTGAAATTTTTTATATTTATATATTTGTTTGTTTTGTTTAATTGTTTTTACTCTCACCAAGAAATTTAATTTGTTTTATCTTGATGTTAATTATATATATATATATATTATATACTTTTATTTATATATATATAAATATTATATACTTTTATTTTAAAAAAGTCCCCCAATTTTGGCACCTTGTCGTCACGAAATACAAATCGAGACCTGGGGCCAACAACGAAACATTAATCGCTACACATGAATTTCAACATAACAATTAAAGATTATGTCAAAATTCTAGCAATGGGTATACAATTAAACAATTTAATGAACATATTAAAATCATCCTTTTGCAATACCTAATGGGTTTATATACAAATAACCAAATAATAATAAAAATCCGATTATCCATACATAAAACCCAAATCAATTAACATAAGAGAACACAATCAATTTCTAATGAGAGAAAACAACAAAAATAAGAAAATACATTTAACCCGGGTTGTCGATGTTGATGTTACCTCCGAACTGGCATCGGGATGTTACCCCTCCATGGGTCTCTCTCTGAAAAATGTTTTAACCCCATTGATAACCCTATCGAATACCCCTCTATCTCTTCACTCTCACTATAGCGTTGGACATGAACATTGGCGTTAACCAATGCCAGTGTTAGCATTTTACATGAATGCTTCCTTCTGTTGTCTTGTAACGTTGCGTCTTGGTGTGAAACGTCTGTGTTTCTACTACTCTTGTCTCTCATCTACGTTGTCATTTTGGCTGTTTTTCTCATTTGGCTTATGAGTCATTTTATTCAGGCTTCTGCTCCTCTTTCACATTGTTTTGCTTTTATGCAACACAAGCTGCATGCATTTAATTCACGCGTTTAGCTCATAGACTGCTACATACTTCATCTTTAATCTTCTTGTATTTTCAACATATGTCCCATTTTTCTTGGCATTAATGACTTGCTCCAATATTTATCATTTATGCTCCATGAAGACAAGTAAAAATTAATTTTCAGAAAATAGCCAAAATATAATCCTTTTTACTCACTTTAATTTCTTTGTTTTCAAATTGTACTTAAAATCATATATGAATTAAAGTGAGCAACTTAAGTAATTTCATGTCATTAATCGCTAAGTATAAATGATTAAATGTGTCAACAATTAGACACATATCAACCAATAATCTTCAGAAAATGGATATTGGAATGCATTTGCACTCCCTCAGTTAGTGTCCTAGTTAATGGATTTCCATCTTTACCCTTCAAAAATGCTAGAGGGAGAAGGCAAGGGGCCCTCTTTCCCCTTACCTTTTTACTCTAGCCATGAAAGGGATCTCCAGAATGATTTCCAAACTAACAGAATGCAATGGCAAATTTCAATTACATTATAATTGCAGAGACATTAAATTAACTCACTTGATTTATACAAATGATCTGATGCTCCTTAGTGGTCCAGATAAGCACTCCATCAACATCTTATTAAACATCTTGCAACTATTTTTAGAATAGTTTGGGTTCAAAGTGAATGAAAAGGAGCAATTTATATATATCCTCATATGTCAGAAATCAAAAAGCAATTAGCAACAATGTAGGATTTGCACTACACTCCCCTCCTTTTAATTATCTTAGAGTCCCAATTACAACAATCAAGCCTAAGTCTTTAGATTTCATCCTTCTGATTGAGAAGATTAAATCCAAGATAAATGCTTGTCAAAACAAGTTCCTCTTTATTACAGCTAGACTGACACTTATCACTTTAGTACTAAACAACTTTCATATTCATTGGTCTGTACATATAGTCTTACCTAAGAGAGTCAACAAAGAAATTGACAAAATCCTCAAAGCTTTCTTATGGTTTGGAAAAACAGAAAATGGAAAAAATGCTAAACTAAAATGAAGTGATCTCATTATACCAAAGAAGCAAGGAGGGTTAGGCATTCTTCCAATTTCTCAAATGCAGCAGGTGCTCTTATGTAGGAGAATATGGAGAATTGTCACAGGCAATGAAGCCTTATAGATCAAATGGGTGCATGAATACCATCTCAAAGATCAGAATTTCTAATAGGTAGTAAATTCTCGTAAATTTTCTTGGATTTTCAATTATCTACTCAAATTAAGAGGCATGATATATCCACATATCAAGCATAACTTAGGAAATGGAGATGCTATTTGGTTTTGGTTCGATAATTAGACTAACTTTAGTCCTGTTATTCAAAGAGCTGATATTTCACAACTCAGAAATAAAATCCTTGTGAATGCTAAATTCTCCACACTCATTCATCACAGAGAATGGTATGCCAATTTTAGAGTTTTTTCTCTACTTGTTGAATATTTATCTCAAATTCCTTAGGGGTATGGAAAAGATAACATCACCTGGTCTCCTAATCCAAGAGAGACATTCATTAATAGTTCATTTCATAAGCTAATTGCATACAATGCAGAAGAAGTTCTGTAGTATGCAATTTGATGGAAGCAATATCTAAACCTAAAAGCCTCAGCTTTCACTTAGTTAGCAGTCAATAATAGGCTCAAAACCAAAGATAGATGGTTTGAGGTATAAATCTCATTTGTATCCTTTGCAAACAAGTTGAAGAGAGAAAGAATCACCTATTTTTGTATTACAAGTACACCATTTGGAGTCGAATTCTACATTCATTAACAATTCCTTCCTACACATTTGAGTGAGCTGAGACTTTAAACATGACCATTGAGATAACTAAACAAGGAAAGCAAAATGGGTTGCTTATTAAAACAGCCTTTACGACCACCATCTACTCTAAAAAAAGGAAAGAAACAGAAGACTATATAAGGGAACTGAAGAGGAAAAATAACAGATTGCAGAAAACATTATCAACTAGATTAGGGCAGCTTTGATAGCAAACAATAAGCAAAATTCACTCACTCCTAGTACGAAGAACGTATGGATATTGTAATGTAAAGTACCAATGTTGTAATCTTTTTGTAATTTCAATTTTTGGTGATAACAGATTAAGCAACTCATTGTAATGTTGATTTAGCTTTTACATTTAGTAATATAATTCTTTTTATTTTCTAAAAAAATGCACTTTATGATCAAAAGCAATATGAGAAATGGATGTAATATTTTTTTGACTTCACAACTAAAGTTTTTTGCATTAATGATACTCACAATGTCATTTAGTATCCCATGAGACAAGTTTACGAGCAAATAACATTTCTTCATCTTTCAATCATTTATTAGAATTTTCATTTCAACTCTAACTAATATTTATATTAGTTCCAACAATATTTTTCTTTTCTTTTGTTCTTTTTTTGAAAAGCTCTACTTTTGAGATATTTGTTTGGTTGCTGTTTTTTTGTGTAATTTTGTATTGGTCTTTTAAGGTTAGGTGACTTTATCTTCTAGGGTTTTTCTTTAATTTTATTAATATACAATTAAAAAGAGTTCAAAATTCACATAAATTAATTAAATAATTGCTTATATTCAATAATACAAGAATTTATTGTACTCTTTTAACGAGGAAAAGAAATAAAACAACAAACCAGTAGACAAGAAACCAAACAATACCCAATGGGGAAAAGACTCAAAATTAATATAACTAAAAATATTACAAAATAAGTGGCTTTTTTATATGGGTAATCTCCTCCTGCACTTAGATGGTTAATGCCCACATAAATTTACAGATTCCTAATTCTAAAAATAAATATTTAGAGTTTGCTTTTCAGTTGAAAAAATATATTTAGATATTTATGCAAAATAATAACTATCTAAGTATAAACAACTCTTACATCGTTATAATGTAAAATTATGATATATTTAATATTTTGTTCATAATTAAAAAATACTTTAGATAATTCACCTTTAAGTATTTTTTATTATTAAAGAAAAAAATATAGCCAAAGGGAATTGTTTTTCTCTCAAGTCATACAAAATCGTGCTTAAATAAAGATATCATTTTTAAGATTATTACATGAAAAGATTTTCCTTATCTTTTTTTAATAATTTACCTCACAGTGATAAGTGTCGGTACACGTAATTGCAATTTGTAAACACTTCGAGAAGGCAGCCGCTGCCTCCTGCCTGTGGCGTGCATACACATTTGGAAATTCAATAAACAGAGCAAGAGAAATAAGCAGACGATGCTGAGGGTTGCAGCGAGGAAGCTTTCTTCAATCCCACAATCATGGAGGCCTTCGCAAGCCGCCTCCTCTACGATTCTGTCTCGCTATCCCTTCAACTGTTCTGATTCATCCGACTTCAAATCGCTCAACAATTCCCATGCTTTCTGGCCCCACTCCCATCTTCCTCACAGAGGTTAGGGTTTTCGTTTCTTTTCTTTTGCAAATGGTTACCAAGTTTGAGGATTTTCTTCCTTAGTCATCGTTTTGTGCATTTTTTGCTCTTTATTTGAATTGGGAATCGTTCAAACATTGGTTGCTTATGAGTTTTGTGAGATTTATCAACGACTTTGCCTACAAGGAGCTCTCAGCTGTGCGTATTAATTTTGAAGTTGGGAATTTGGTGTTTAGAGCTCTGGATTTGGGTTTTGATCGTGATGTGGCACTAATTAGATTTCGGCGTTATAGAACTTGGGGATTGTGGAGTTTGTGATGTTGGATACGATTTTTGTTGTTTATTTCCTAGAAATGGATGATAATGAAACATATATCTCAGTTTTAGCCTATGAATACCTTTATCTTGTGTTCATCTTTGAGGTTTCGATAACGTGTTTTAGAGCTGATTGGAGTAAAAGACGAGGGGATTAGATGGTTTTCAGATTTTTGTGAATTATGAGTCGGTGTGATGTAGGTTAGTGACGTTTGAGGGAGACAAATTATAGGCAAGAAGATATAAGACTGGTAGCACGAAGCTGAAAAATGCTATTTGGATTGAATGTCGAAACATTACAAGTTTCTTGATTGTTTACCAGTTCTCATATAGACTAATAGGGAATATAAGCCCAGGGCTACTAGAGAAGAGGGTGAAAACTAGCTAGGAATGTATTTGATTAATAACTCTTATTATAGTTAGAAACATCCTATGTTTTGAATAATTATCAAAGTTTAAACTTTTTATTGGAATCATTACGAGGGTGTTTGGAATCTAATGAATTGAATTGAATTCATTAATTTTATGTAATTGAATTCAATTCATGTGTTTGGAATGCTAAAAAAGAGATGACTTGAATTCAACCACGTAATTGAATCTCATTTTCTTTATGAATTCAATTTACATCTCAAATGGTGCGATTTGGTGTGTGAATTGAAGAGTCAATTATTTTCAAAACATTAAAAATTCTTTTTCCAAATATACATATCATAAATATACAAATTACTATAAAACACACACACATTGATTACATACTATTTTTAGTTAAGGATAAAAAACTCATATGAAATAGTTGAATTCATTTTTATTGTATTCCAAACAATGTAATTGAATTCAATTCTAATATCTATAGATTTATTCCAAACAGTGTAAATCGAATTTAATTCAATCCCACAAATGTAATTGAATCCAATTCGTCAATGAATCTAATTCGAAAGTTTCCAAACTGCCTGACATCTCTCAAGGCATAAATTAATTAGAAGAACCAAAAGCATAAAAACTTTTGTTAGAATATAGCCCAAAATTGGCCCAACAAGTGACACACGCAGAAGGCCCAAGTGTGAGAAAGTGATGACCATGAACTGCACAAAAACGGGCATAAATTGTACAGCTATTAAGGACAATGAAATGATGAAAAGGAAAAGAGCAACATGCGTAATGAATAGAAAATAAACACACCATAGCATAGTATTGCCCTTTATTTTTCTTTTTGTGTATATAACCAATGATGTACAGTAACACTTTTTTATGTTTTACACATCAATTGAATAGTATACAATTCTCTTCTTCAAACAACCTCCAAAATCAGAGCTTTTCTTGCATGGTATCAGAGACATCGGCTTTCGATCTGACAACTCCCTTAAAATCCAAACACTAATTCCAAAAACCAAAATGGCTAACGAAACCGAAGAGACAGGAGAAGTGAATAACACTCAAAACCACCCTGATCTCGACTCACTAAACACGTCGATAGTGGATAACCCAAACAGCATCCTTGTCAATACACCTCTAGACGGCACCAATCACCTATCATGGAGCCGTTCGATGATCATATCTTTGAGAGCTAAGGATAAACTTAGGTTCATAACGGGTGGAATCGAGAAACCCATGAATGATGAAACTCTGGCTAGGAAATGGGAGACGGCGGACAAGATGGTTATTCCCTGGATTCTCAACACCCTCACCAAGGAGATAGCAGACTTGTTTCTCGTATTTACTACGACACGTGACCTATGGGAAGAGCTCAAGGCCATATATGGTGAAAGCTGCAGACCCTATTTGTGCCAACTGGTCCAAGAAGTAAACAGTCTACGACAAGGTAACGATTCGGTGACCACTTACTTTAGGAAATTGAAAAAATTATGGAACGATATTGATTGTTTTTTGTCTATTAAAACGTGCGGGTGCGAAGTCTCTAAGTACAATTCTGATGTTGTTAGTGGTGGAAAGTTAATGACTTTTTTGCTGGGATTGAAAGAAGAGTATGCTAATGTAGTGAGTCAGATCATTTTAACAGATTCATTACCACCAATGAGTAAGGCTTTTTCCATGATATTAACTGTTGAAAAACAAAAAAATGTTTCTTTTGATACTAACAATATAGGACAGATGGGAGTTGCTTTGTTAGTAAATAATGAAAACATGAAGCCGCAGAATAGTGGAAGTAAGGAAGGGTGGAACAGGAGGGGCAATATAAAAAAGGAGGAGAAATATTGCAATTATTGTCATGAGAAAGGACATCTCAGAGAGACATGTTTTCTGTTGCACCGGATACTCGATTGGTACAAGGAGTTACAAAAGAAGAAGAATTGTATACTCTTCAATTGATGTGTAAAACATAAAAAACATGTTACTGTACATTATTGGTTATATACACAAAAAGAAAAATAAAAGACAGTAATATGCTATGGTGTGTCTATTTTCTATTCGTTACGCGTGTTGCTCTTTTCCTTTTCATCATTTTCGTTGTCCTTAATAGCTGTACAATTCATGGCCGTTTCTGTGCAATTCATGATCATTACTTTCTCACACTTAGTCTTCTGCGTGTGTCATTTGTTAGGCCAATTTTGGGCTATATTCTAACACCCCCTCTTCAAGTTGGCAACTCATCTACGAGTCCCAACTTGCCAATTGTCGTGTTGAACATATCTGTCATTAGAGGCTTTGTAAAACCGTCGACTAGTAGCTGTTTTGATGGTAGATGAGTGGTGCATATGAAACCCTCTTTGACTGCGTTACAAACTAAATGGAAGTCGATTTCCACGTGCTTCGTTTTTTCGTGAAACACAGGATTTTCCGAAATGTGAATAGCTGCAGTATTATCACAGTAGAGGGGTATGGGCTGGTTGTTGTGGGCTTGCAAATCTCGCAAGATGTAAGAAATCCATCTTAATTCACATACGGTATTGGTCATGCTTTGATATTCCGCTTCTGCCGATGACTTACTGAGAGTTTGTTGTTTCGTAGTTTTCCATGATATTGGAGCATCTCCATAAAAATTGCAATAACCTGGGACTGACTTCCTCGAAAAAACACAGCCCGCCCAATCAGAATACGAGAATGCTTATAGTTGTGGGCTGTCCTGCACAGGATAAAATATTTTTTTGTTGACTGTTCCATGTAGGTAACGAAGAACTTGAGTCAGCGGGCCCCAATGTGTCTGTCGAGGGGCTGTTTTAAATTGGCTCAGCTATTGGGCGACGTATGTGACATCCGATCGTGTGAAGTTCAAATATAGTAGCTGGCCAACAATTCGTCTATACTTTCTTAGGTTTGGTAATAAAGCCCCTTCATCAACGGTCAACTTAGTACCTTGAGTGATTGGCACTCGTACTGATTTTAAACCGTTTAACCCAGCTTCTCTTATTATGTCCTTGATATACCGTGACTGTGATAACAACATTTCACATTCAAATCTAGCTATTTTGACACCCACAAAAAATTTAGCATTTCCAAGTTCTTTGATCGTGAACTGTTTATGTAGGTGGTCTTTGGCAGATTTTATATTATTTTCATCGGGGCCAACAAACAGCAGATCATCTACATAAATAACTATCGAAATAAATGATTTTCTCGTACCTCTAGTGAATAAGCAGTTATCCGACTCTGATTGAGAGAAGCTGATTTCTTTAAGAGTGTTTGTGATCTCCTTGTTCCATTGTCGACCCGCTTGTTTCAACCTGTATAAAGATTTGCTCAGCTTGCATACTTTCCCATTCTGGACTTCGTAACCTTGTGGAGGTTTTATATAGGTATCTTCATCTATTTGTCCATGGAGATATGCATTGTTTATATCACAATGTTCAACTGGCCAATTTTTCGGGCTGCCATGGCGAGTAGGATCTGGATCGTTGTCACTTTTGCTACAGGAGGGAAGACGTCAGCGTAATCGATTCCTGCTCTTTGATTAAATCCTTTCGCAACAAGTCTACTTTTCCTCCGTTCGACCGTACCGGCAGGATTCCTTGTTATTTTATAAATCCACTTTGTTTCCAGGACCCTTTTTCCTGGTGGAAGCTCTACAGTTGACCAAGTTAACTCGCAATTCGTGGATTTGACCCACAATGGGTCCTCCTTGGCGGATTCATACGATAGTGGTTCATAATCTGCCGATACGTTTGCCATGAAGGATTACAAAGATTGGTTAAACACAATATTTGAGGTTTCAAAGATTGTGGAACTGACTTGCGCGGACGGTGTAGCAGCGATGTGGCTAGGAGTGGAGGTGGTGACACATGAGACATAGTCATCTAAATATCAAGGTTGGGATCGGACTCGCTGGTTTCCACGACGGGGTGGTTGGTTTTGAGGTACAGGGACGTGTTTTGATTTAATGAATTTGTTGTGGAATATGGTATGGTAGGCGGGTTGGGTGTGCCGGGGTAGATTTGGTGTTTTCGGGTCAACTTCTGTATTTGTAGGATAGGATCAACCTTCTTACATACTCATAGTGCATTATGTTATATGCTTGTTCTATAGACAAATCTGACTGTATATTGTTGTCTGGGACAACCTTGTTTTACTCATTAAGGTAGCCAATTTATGACCAATACACGAATTGAGTGTTTTGCTGCAGATTTTCTAATTTTAAGTTAGTTGTTGAACCTACGTGCATCAATTTTTCAATAGAAGGCTGGGAAAAGTGAATAGAAAGAAACTTATTGGCCACCTCTTCTCATTGATACCTGTGCTTCTTATATCCAAGTTGGATGACAAGGATTTGCCCTCATGATTCATTTTATTTTGGTGGTCAAACAGTATCTTTGCTTGTGAGAAAAGATGGAAACTCCTGTGTCAAACTCAGGTGCAGAACCAAGTTGAATGATATTTCTGTTGGTTGGCTTGGTAATTTTTTGTCATGGACCCATTTTTTATAATTTTTCTTGCAATAAGAGAGTTCTACTATGAGTTCTCCCCTGGTTCTTTTATGGATGTATCAAGATAGCAAATAAATTGTATTGCGCGGTGCACTTCTTCGAAATGACCATTAAGTTTTTCTTTCCCCGTCATCATATATTGTCTGCTTGTCTTATGATTATCATGCAAAATTAGTGCAACTATTTTCACCCTGTGACATTAGCTTATCATTCTCTGCAGAGTCATAATTTCCACTCACTTTATCCTTGAGATGAATCTGTGTATTATTTTCTTTTATTTTCTCCTATTCTGCTTTTGTAGTTGCGATAATCAGAAGCATCCTTTTGAAGTATTTACCTTATATTCCACATCTCCTTTGTTAATGACTTATAATCTGTGCCCTTATTATACATAGTTACAACTTACTCTCTATATTCCCTTTTTATTACTAATGTGATAGATGCCATGCAACTGATCATTTCTCTTCCAGTGTATGTTGTGTATTCTTCTTTTGTGCATTAGGTTATATAAACCTGATTTTTTTTTTGTCAAAATCAAATCCAAACTATTTATATGTTTAAATGACACTTCACTGTGACACAAAGTAGATGAAGGATACACTTGTATTCACTTCAAATGGAAAAATGAAGCAGGAAACTCACCATGTTCCAAACTGCTCTTGTAACTATTTTCTAATACTGCATCTAGTTTACTAATTGTGCAGAATTGGATGTATAGAAGCACTAATATGCGTCACTGTGTTTTGTTTTCTGGTTTGTATGATTTCTGAATGTCAGATGACCAATTTATTGCAGTGATTAGCTGAGGTGATAAGTCGAATGTAATGACTTTAAGTTGCATGGAAGTTTTCTTTGATTTGAATGCTCTGTGAAGAATGTGGAAGGCAGAATGCTGGCAATTCAGATGTGGAGGGCAAAGTGACATTGAAAAACATTTTGTTAGCCTTCTTTGGTAATTAGTATATATAGATTGTTAATTTTGAGGATTAAAAGCCTTTGAATGACATTGTGTATATGACAACTATGGATACGTTGTTGTGCATAATTATGTGAACAGTGGTGACTCTATCCATGAATCCTTATGATTCTATCCTACCGGTGATGGATCAGGATATGAATCTCTTACTTTCAGCCAATATCAATTTCTTCTGCAATGGCTGCACCAGCTACTGGTATTACTAGGGTTTATAGTGAGGATATTAATATGTTTCTTTTCAGGATTTTCTACGGAATCAATTACCCCAAGAAATGAAGACAGCATAGTTTCAGATGTTCCAGCAACTGTGCTAGCTGTCAAGAACCCCACTTCTCAAATAGTTTATGATGAGTACAACCATGAGCGTTACCCCCCTGGTGACCCCAGCAAGAGGGCATTTGCCTACTTTGTTCTTACTGGCGGCAGGTTTGTCTATGCTTCATTGATCCGTTTGCTTATCCTCAAGTTTGTACTGAGCATGTCTGCAAGTAAGGATGTTCTTGCACTGGCCTCTCTTGAGGTTGATCTCTCCAGCATTGAGCCAGGCACCACTGTGACTGTTAAGTGGCGGGGAAAGCCAGTTTTCATCAGACGCCGAACAGAAGATGATATTAACCTGGCTAACAGTGTTGACTTGGGATCTCTCCGAGATCCACAGCCAGATACAGAAAGGGTAAAAAACCCAGAATGGCTTATCGTTATTGGGGTCTGTACACACTTGGGTTGCATTCCTTTGCCAAATGCTGGTGATTTTGGTGGATGGTTTTGTCCATGCCATGGCTCACATTATGACATCTCTGGTAGGATTCGCAAGGGGCCAGCTCCATATAATCTAGAGGTGCCCACATATACCTTTTTGGATGAGAATAAGTTATTGATTGGTTGAGATTTTTTCACTCTGGCAAACCATGGTTATTTTGGGTAATGTTTTCGTTTACATTTGATAATGTCAAAGATTTGTTACAGATCTCGATTTTGCCCCATAGCATAGTTCTTTGGGGCATGTTTAGGAACATTCCTGTCGTCTGCATACTGTAACTGCTTGTTGGTCCTGAGTTCTCAATAAGTTGTTTGAAAGGATGAATGCTTTCTTGAAATGTAATTTGTTTCAAGATGCTGCCATATAATTGTTGTAGTCGTTGATCAGGGGTTTCCTGGGTGTTAGTTACAATTTACGGTGTTACATGATGCTGCGAAACATTTGATGATGGTACGTTGTATCGCGGGGACACTGTTGTCGAGTGTTGTACTTTTAGTTTTACTCACCATCAGAAAACGGAAAAAAGAAATCAATGTATGGATTAAAGATGAAAGTAACTAATCGGATAACAGCCCAATGATGAGAGGCAAATGGAGAAAAGAAAGTAAATTCAATCCCAGCATAATTCAACAAATGCTATAGTTTGATTTTAATGCTTGTGTTGATGAATGGCTTCATTAATTTGTCAAAAAAGCTTTATCATTTCTCAAATATGCCCTTAACATACTCCATTCCTTTCTCGACCAGGTTAAGCTCCTTCGTCATTTGATTTACTTGTTGATCATCCCCTTGAACAATTACCCTACCATCGTTTTTACTTTGATGTGCTCATTTCACGAAGCCCTCTTCCAGTAATACGCTCCTTTGCAGCCACAACATGAGAAGAATTGGTTATATGAAACTTGAAACAACTTAACCGGCATAGAGTTGCCGTCACTTGGGACTCGGGATTTACCAAAGTCCGGATAAGTTATAGTAGGCATGACGGCAACACCTCCTGCGTTGATGCAGGGCTGTTTTTGATATTTTATAGGCCCAGGTAAAGTAAAAAAAAAGTTTTTATTTTTACCTATTTTTGGGTCCTCACAAAGAATAAAAATAAACAAAATATAGATCTTTTTGTTGTTCTTTATGAAGTCAAGAGTACGCCCCATTTTATTTTATTTTATTTTTTATGAGAATAAAAATAAGCCCTATTTTATCAATTATAAGAATGGGCTCTAGACGGATGCCCGCTCTACCCATGCTCAAGGCCGACCCTGCGTTGATGTAGGTGCAGAAAGTAAGCAATGGTCCTTACCCATCACAGTTATTTCAAAAAGAGTTGCCATGGTAAGTGTTAGACTTCTAAGTCTAGACTGCAGGATCGTGCGAGTATTGGCAAGTCTTGGTCAACGCTTGACACGCAGGTCGGCACGAGAAAGGCGTATTAAAGAGGGAACAAGGCGAAATCTTGCAAGTTGGCGGGCAAAACCCGAGGAATTTGCAAAGTAGGTGAGAGATGCAAGAAGTATGTGCAAAGATCTCGAGAGTAGGCGAGATTCAACGAGACATGAGATTTAGTTGGGAGGTCGCATGAAGTTGGCGAACTAAGTCATGCGAAACCTGAGGGTCCGCGAAGGCATTTGACTTCGACGAGGTAGGTCGAAGGTATGTAAAACATGCGAGGTTTTATACTAACTCAGATTGTGACTCGTACTTAGTCATAGAGCGATGAGATTGCACCATGAGTGAGCTTGATCATGGAAGATGGACTTGTCCATGGACGTGCATTGATGGACCTCTGTGCGGATAGGTCTTGGCGACTTGGAAAACACATCAACAGTAACGTGGCAACTGTGGGTGATGTGGCACATGATGATTCGGCGAGATGAACTTGAACATCGCATTGTAGATTCATCAAATCTAAGAGATAAAGACCATGTGGGAGAATTATCTGAAGATAGCAGAGATTTTCGAGGATATGGATGAAATCTTCCAAGTTGACATGTAATCTTTATTAGATTAGATTGATGTAATGTAGCTAATTAAAAGAGTCCTAAGGGAAAGGGGATGTCTTCTCATTAGTCGATGTGATGTAGTGTAATCTTTAGTTGATAGGATCAACTAGGATTGTGAAGATCCTTAAAGATCTTGAACTTGCTTTCCAAGCTAGAGGAGCCTATAAATAGCTCATTAGAGTTGAGAGCTATAGAGAAAAGGGAGAGAAATCACTCAGAGGAGAGAGTTTTGAGACTTGAGAGCTTTTAGGAGGGGGGTTCTCATTGTAAGGGCTTCGAGCAGGAAGGTCCTTGTAAGTGCTTCATGGAGGAGGTACTTGTATCTTTTGTTAACATTTTGTAGAGAGTTAATGAAAGAGTAGCTTTGGCTATATATATATATATATATCTTGTTGCTTTCTTTACTCTATTATACACTTGTGTTATTTTGTGTGTGAGAGAAACACTTTAAACACTTATGTGCGCGTGGGGTATTTAAGGGATAACGAAATTGTTCAGCGACATTCATGTGAGAAGGTTTAATCTTGCTTAAACGGACCGAAGTAAGATTGGCGTATGAAGGTGAACGCGACTTGTGGTGAAAGTTTGAGTCCAAAGCAGACCTTTATGACAGTAAGGAAGAAGGGGTTGAACAAGCACACTTGGTGTTTGGAACCATCATGCCTTCAGATCTAGAAATGAGAAGTACAAATGTAACACCCCATTACCCTAGGGTACGCATCGGGACGCCCGTAGGTCATTCCGACACATATCCTAAGATAAGGGAG
>JAOTJB010000006.1:22458889-22484257 GCA_027123815.1 Erythroxylum minutifolium | reverse complement strand
ATCGACCAGGGACAGTTTAGAATAGTATTATAATGCTTGTGGTTTTACTATCAAGTCACATACTTGATGACATAAGCGTAATACTATTCATAGAACGTAAATCACATTACATAAACGACATGCATGTATATATAAAAGGAATACCTCAAAATATATTATTAACAAGTCATAATGTTAATACATGAATCACAAATATCCATTGGCCTAGGGCACTCTACTAACAGAAACAAGATACGTTTACATATGAAGGTTGTTGGGGATTGCAATTTAATTTTATGTATTAGTTTTATTTTAAAACTAGAAAAGACATTTTATATTCCCAATTTCTCTAGGAAATTGATTTCAGCTTCAAGACTTATGCCATTTGGATATTCCTTTCATTTTTCAGAAAAATATTGATAAATCTGAAGTTGTTAGGAATGGTACATTATTTGATGGTCTTTTCCATTTTAATTTACAAGATAATACCTGTTACAATGTAACACATTTTCATGCTGGAACAAAACATTGTGTCATGAATAAAAAATTCCTTTATGTTGTGGCATCAAAGATTAAGACATATCCCCATAAAAAGGATTAAAAGATCGGTGACTAACGGAGTATTTAGCACTTTAGATTTTGCTGATTTTGATACTTATATAGTCTACATAAAGGAAAAGCAGACCAACAAATCAAAGAAAGGTGCCAAGAGAAGTTCAAACATATTAGAAATCACATATATAGATATTTGTAGTCCATATATGGACTCGTATGGTCGGAAATACTTCATGTCATTTATAGATGATTGCTCACGATATATGTATATCTCTACTTACTTCATAATAAGAATGAAGCACTAGATGCTTTTAAAATGTTCAAAGTTGAAGTAGAGAAACAATGCGGTAAGCAAATTAAAATTGTGAGATCTGATAGAGATGGGGAATATTATGGTGGATATGATTTGATTAGTGGTAGGGATCATTTCAAGATATAGTCTTTGATAATGATCATTTGGATACTCAACCTTTAATCTCAAAAAGTAAGGTGATTGTTATTCACAACGATCCTCAAGTTCAAATAGACATTGTACAACCAACTGTTGAAATTCAATAGCCTAACATAAACATAAACAACAATCAAGATGTTCCACAAATTGTTGAAATCTAGCAGATCCAGTTATTCAGGAATTACCTGAAAACGTTCTGTAACTAATTGAACAACAACCTCTATAGAAGGATGTTAGTGCAACATTAAAGAGATCTACTAGAACAAGAAGATCATCTATTACTAGTGATTTTGTTGTATATTTACAAGAATCTGACTACAATATAGGAGCCAAAAATGATGTTGAAACATTTTCATAAACCATGAGTTGCAATGAGTCAAATTTATGGTACAATGCCATGAAGTAAGAAATGAATTCCATGAAGAATAACGATGTTTGGGATCTTATTGAGTTGCTTAAAGGAGCAAAACCTATAGATTGAGAATGGGTATTTAAGATAAAGAAAAACTCATTAGGCAACAATGAGAGATACTAACAAAGCTCATTACTAAAAGAATTCACTCAAAAGGAAGGAATCGATTACACAGATACATTTTCTCCTATGTTTAAAAAGATTCACTTCGTATAATTTTGGAATTCGTTGCTCACTTTGACTTGGAATTGCATCAAATGGATGTGAAAACGACTTTCTTAAATAGTGACCTAGAGGAAGAGATTTACGTGAAACAATTAGAAGGATTTTCCTCTAATAATGGTGAGCATTTGGTTTTCAAGCTTAAAAGATACATATATTGATTGAAATAAGCGTCTCGCCAATAGTATTTGAAATTCCACAATATTATCTCAACATTTGGTTTTGAAGAAAATATCATAGATCAATGTATATATCAAAAGGTTAGTGGGAGTAAAATTTGTTTTCTTGTATTATATATGAATGACATATTACTTGCAACCAATGATAGGGGTTTGTTACATGATGTGAAACAATTTCTCTCTAAAAATTTTGAAATGAAAGATATGGGTGATGTGTCTTATGTCATTAGTATTAAGATAAATCGAGACAGATTCCGTAGTATTTTTGATTTGTCTCAAGAAACCTATATTAATAAAGTTTTAGAGAGATTTTTTATGAAAGATTGTTCACTTTGTGTAGTTCCCATTGTGAAAGGGGACAGGTTCAATTTGGACCAATGCCTTAAAAATGATTTTAAAAAGGAAAAAAATGAAAAACATTCTATATGCTTCTGTAGTCAGAAGCCTAATGTATGCTCAGGTTTGTACAAGACCTGACATTACATTTGCTATTTGAATATTAGGCAGATATCAGAGTAACCCAAGATTAGATCACTGGAGAGTTATAAAGAAAGTATTGAGGTACCTTCAAGGGACCAAAGATTACATGCTTATGTACAGACGCGACGACAATATGGAGGTAACAGGGTACTCGGATTCATATTTTGCTGGTTTGTTGATTCACAGAAATCAACATCAGGTTCTATCTTCATGTTAACCAATGGAGCCATACCTTGGAGGAGTGCCAAGCAGTCTTTGATTGCTACTTCCACTATGGAAGTTGAGTTTTTTTTCTTGTTTTGAGGCTACATCACATGACATATGGCTAAAGAGTTTCATATATGGACTTAGACTTATGGATTCTATCTCTAGGCCATTGAGCATATATTGTGACAATTCAACTGCTGTTTCTCTAGCTAAAAACAATAAGAGTGATAGTCAAAGTAAACACATCGATATTAAGTTTTTATCTATAAAGGAACGTGCTAAGGACAAGAAAGTGGTCATTGAACCAGTTAGCATTGAATTGATGATAGTTGATCCTTTAACTAAAGGCATGCCACCAGTGAAGTTCAAGGATCATGTTGTAAAACAAGATTGAGTTCCATTATATAGTTTTCATTGTACGGACAATGTTATTTTTATGAAACTTTTATAATATTTTCTCACATTATGGTTCACATTATTGAATTTTGATAAAATTTATTATTTTAGTCCTGGAATAAACATAAGGTTTATTTATTAAGTAATGTTACCACATTCAGATTGATACAATTATAGTATACTGTAATACAAGAAAGATAATACTCAAACCACTAGAGGACTTATCGCCATGATTCGTATATTGTACTTAGATCAGATCATGATTTGATACCAAGTTAAATGTATGGACCAAGTGGGAGAATGTGAGAACTGTTTGTATTCCTTATAGTAATGGTCCAAACGTTATGTAGTTAACGGGTATCAATTCCTGGTTTTATGGTAACTCTTGGTGTACTTGATGGAGCACATTCTTATAAACATTCTTGCAGATTTTCTGGAGTCCCCTAAGCTTCTTTTCTCTTCGGAAAACATACACCATCAGATTGAGAATTGAGAGCTTAGAAGAATTCCAAAAATGCATCTCTTCAAGCACAAACAACAATGAGAGGAAGTACTTCATTTTTGTTTTGCATTTATTTTATGTGTTATTCTAATGTATATTATTGTTGAATATATATTAGAATTTGCTTACAATTGGCTCACTTTTTTTTTCTAAGTACAATTATTTCCCTTCAGGTTTGAGCTTACATGATTTGATCATTTTGTTATCTTTGAATAATAACCATAGGAAAGAGGATCTGTTAATGTTGAAAATTGCTCTTCATGATGCCATTTAGATGCAATAAAAGAAACTTTTAAGGTTCAGTCACTCCAATGAACAAAGGCTGTAGCAATTCTCTACTATCTAAATGAACTTTGAAGGCTCTATCAACTTTAGAATGATCTAATCATTGAGATATGCTTCTTTGATCTGCTTTTAAGATAGTAGATTGAACTTACTTAAATGACACATAATAAATAATTCTTACCTGAAATTATTGTTTCACAATAGAGTTTAGTGCTCTAATCTACTTGTTGGCCTTCGTGGGGAATTTTGTGTAACATATATATAAGATATGTTCTTATTTGGTGGAGTCTTTTATGTTGGTTGAGTTTATGTTATTTGGGAAAAGCTGTCTGCACTTGGTAGTGTACGCATACCTATGCATATGAAGATGATCGAAGAAGAATTTTAAAAAAGAGAAAGAAGTTCAAAATGACCAAAAGCAAAGTGGGACTAGTTCTGTTTATATGGTCTAATACCAATAATAACAATTCAGTAAAAGTTTGATTGATATGTAAAATTTGGGAAGATTTAATAATATACAACTATAGTTAGTAAAAGAATCAAAATTTTAAAAACTAGACCAAAATTTAAACCAGTAAAATAAAATATTTAAAGTTTGAAAATTTTAATTAGTATTAGATGATCATAAAATCGATTAAAGATTATATAAAATTAAAAATTTAAAATATGATTAAAAGAGAATTTTTATTTATCGAAAAATTTGAAGTATAATTAAAAAAGATTATTAAATAAAAATTAATTAATTAATTTTAAATTATAAAAATTTATTAATTTATAAAATTGACCGATTAATTAATAAATTGATCAATTTTTAATAACAAAAGTTATTAAAAATTCGAACTAAAAATTAGACATTTTAAAATTTTTACGATTGAATTAATTAAATCGGTTGAATTTTTTTAATCAAGAAAAAAACTGTTTTCAATAGTTCCCTTTTTATGGTACGAAGATATTATATAGTATGAAGATAAAACCAAGCAAAGCTCTGTTCTTATTGTTTGTGATCTTACCGAAGACATGGTCTTGTCTGTCGCTCTTGGCTTTACGAACTTAGAAAGGATAGGGATGGGCAACAAACAAGCACATTTCAAGCAAGAACTTGGTCCTACTCCTCCCACCCAAGGCACGTACAAAGTTAAGCTGAAAACTTCTTGATTAGGATTTAGGAGAAGAAACGGAGTTACCTTTGGAATTAAATAAAATAAATGACAATTATGAATGAATTTAAGAGTATTTCCATTTAATTTAGTTTCAGTTATTAGTCCCTGTAGAATTTTTAGATTCCAAACCCAAAGCTTTTCCAAGAAAAGAAAAGGACAAAAAGAATCTGCTTTAACTTCTGATTGTCATTGAATCCCTTCTCTTCTTTCCTTGTGCCATAAATCCCAGGAGGCAGCAAGAGACAGCCAGAGACTAACTGGTATTCTTGAAGAATCCAAATGGAGAAGAAGAACAAAGAAGTTATTAGATTGGAGAAGGAATCCGTCATTCCAATTCTCAAACCTAAGCTTATCATGACCTTGGCCAATCTTATTGGTACCCCTTTTGCCCACACTTCTATCTTATCTCTTTCTTCTTCTTTCCTGTGGTTTCGGTTATAACATGTTGTCGTTGCGCTTCCATAGAAATAATAATGCATGTGTCATTCTGCTTCTATGCATAATTGGGTCATTCAAGTTGATCAAATAGACATAGTTGCCTTTTCTGTTTGTTCACCAGTTACACTTATGCCATAAGTTTATTTTCGAGGGCTTTCAGGCCTGTCTGAATGTCCCCGGTTCCATGTTGTTTATTCAGCCTTTGCTTGGTGACCCACATGTTAAATTTTGTGGTTTACAACTTCCCCTAAGTTGGATAGAGGTAGCAATGTTGGTGTTGGGACTTTTTCATTTTATTGAATTACGCTGGAAACGGCAAAATTTCTTATACCCTATGCTTTACATGGAAATTCTTCCCTTGTTCTTTTTATACATTTACATATATTTGTAATTAATATTATAAATTTTAGTTGCACCTCACTTTTGAACTAGTTGTTTCACTTCAATTGACCCTGAACTTTTCAAATTTCTGCAGAGCTCAGTTCTGATCGGGCCGAGTTTTTGAAGCTCTGTAAACGTGTTGAGTACACAATTCGAGCTTGGTATCTTTTGCAGTTTGAAGATTTGATGGTATTCATCTTTTCCCGGGCCCCTGAAATTCCTTTCTTTACATAACTATGTATGCTTGTGTGTGGGCTTCTCTGTAGCTCTCTCTATGTATATTATTTTATAATATATCAAAACTGACATTGCAAATGAAGATGCTTCTTGAGCATTTCTATTATCTAAAATAAATTGCACCTTCATCTGCAGCAATTATATTCGCTCTTCGACCCTGTGACTGGTGCTCAGAAATTGGAGCGGCAAAACCTTACTCCTGAAGAAATTGATGTACTTGAACAAAATTTTTTGACATACCTATTTCAGGTAGTTGACCGTTACTTTCTTCTTCTGTATTATGTCTTAAGTTGGACCACTCATGATGTACTATTGAGAAATAGAAGTAAAAAGATAAGAATTTTCAGTTAAGAAGGGAGCCAATAAACTTGAAAACTAAAGTAATACTGGAATTATAGAAAACTACTTTGTTAAATTCCAGTTTTCATTGGAAGTCTGATAAAACCTGAGTCGACATGGAAATCCACCAAAAGAGTTTATTAACCAATTTCGTTTATAGCATTGAGAAATTAAGTATACTACTAGTGTGGAAATTTAAGAATGGGCTTATTGGTTGTACAGGTGATGGATAAGAGCAACTTCAAACTAACAACTGATGAGGAGATTGATGTAGCCCTCTCAGGGCAATATCTTTTGAATCTTCCCATAAGTGTTGATGAATCTAAGGTTTGTATTCCATAAGTTCCAAATAATGGTTTCTTTTAATTGCAAGTGCTTTTTTTTAATTCTATAAAAAATATATTTTTTTATTGCCTTGGATTTGCTGCTTTCTTGTTTCGAATTATATCAAGATTTCACTGCCACAATGTTTTTATTGTATCTTTTTTGTATTGGGTCAGTAAGCCACGGGAAGGACTGATTTGAGGATGGGGCATTAGTGTACCGACGACCCTAACAAAATATCATCATTCATTGTGACTTTTAGTTTCCGTTTTCTTCTATTTATATATGAATTACTTTTTTGGTGTAGCTGGACAAGGGACTTCTGAAGAGGTATTTTGCTGAGCATCCTCATGAAAACCTTCCGGACTTTGCTGATAAGGTATTGCATCAAACTCCAGCCTGTTGGAAACTTTCTGGGAATCAACCAGTGTATGTAACTTAATGTTGAAGTGTTTTCCTTTTTTTGCTTCTGGAAGAAGAGGTAGAATATGAAGAGATACAGTTGCTACCATAAGAAGTCCTCTTACCTCTTATGGTTATAATATCCATTTACCCTCTTTGATGATTTCTAGAGGAAGATTTTGCGGCATTTGTATGATGTATGCCTATAAAATCTATCAGAATGTGAAATCATTAACCATTTCCCACACATTAATGGTGTTTCATATATGCTGGTTCTCTAGGTTATCTGCTTATTATGGTTGCTTGGTATGGTCCTTGTTATAGTAGTTATGTAATATTTTGCCCTTCTGTGATTAATATTGCGTATACGCCAATGGTTGGCAGTTAATCTTGGTTGTTATCTTTACTTACCATTTTATATGAAGTAATATATTGAGACCCCTTACAGTTATGTAATACAGATGGAGGCTTGAACTATGCTTTTAGTCTCTATCTCAATCCTCATAAGTTTCAATATCAAAGTCAGTTTTGACAAAGATACATCAGTGCTCTGTCAGTGGCAGTATCTTCACCCAAAGTTTTTCCTAATGATGGGCTCTCCAGCATTAGAGCCTTCATTCCTCAAAGATATGTTACTTTTTGGATTTTTTTTCTCATCAATACCTTTTGAAAGGTGGACAATTTTGTAGTTATTATGGTACTTGATAACTCATAGCACAGAAGATGGGACTTAGATGGAATGAAGAGTTAGGTTGTCTAGAGTCAATAGCAATGCTGCTGAGACAAGGCTTTGGATTGCTTGTCCATGTCTTCACCTTATTGTGCTTACTTATCTAATTTTGTAGGTATTAGTTACTTTTCTCTTGGAACCTCACCTAGACCAGATACACTTGGTCTCAAGTATGGATCAAAAGTTTCAGTATAGCCAATATGCACAGGAGCAGCTTTAGAAGTGGTTGAAGCATTTGCAAACTCTACTATACGTGGCCAGAAAGAATTTTTATTTAGAATTAACCTTCTTGGTTTGCCAGAAAGAATTTTTATTTAGAATTAACCTTCTTGGTTATGTATTTTTTGAGAAATTACTGGCATAATATTAGTCATAAATGTCCAATTTGTGTTCCCCAACCTATTCCAACTTATCCTTTCCCTTTTATGATGAAAAAGCGTGTCCAGGAATCCTTTATGTTTGATAGCCTTGCTAAATACCAGGATTAGATGGTTCCTGTCACTTCAGGGGAATACCTCTTTACCTGATGAATAAGCCTCTTTTCATCTATGATTAATTTTCTGAAACTATAAGAGAAATCCTTTCGGAAGTTCTTGTAGTTTGAAGCAAAAATTGAGTGTTATACACTTGGGATTTTGATATAGAGCAATGCCAAAAGGCAAGGATGCATTTGGTTAAAATACATAAATTGTCATTTCCTAATTTTTCTATCGAGTTTCAAAATTTTAAATTTTTTGATTATTTCAGAAGTGGCTTTAGTGACTTGCGTTTGTGGACGCTTGGAATAAATTTGACCAGTTAATGACTAGATGAAATAACTGTACTTGAATAACTTATTTCTATCAGTTGACTGTGAATCAAGAAATTCCATGATATGGACATCTCTGTAATATAAATGTGCATTCTTTAAGGGAAGTGCAGATCAATCTTTTCAGTTGTGTAACTTTTATTTAATTTATGTGCTCAAAGGGAAGTGCAGATCAACCTTTCCTATATTTATTGGGGCAAATTGATCTTTAGATACATGTGCATGCAAGTTTACTCTTTCTTTATTATTATTGCTACTACTGCTACTATTGCTATTACTATTTTTTCATTCTTCGTCAACATTCTGTTCTTCTTGTTATTTATACTTTGTCCTATTAACAGGGTTTTGTCGCACGGTAACTGATATTGTTTTTGTTTTTTAAATTTTAGTATATAATCTTCCGACGTGGGATTGGAATTGATCGTACGACTGATTACTTTGCGTTGGAGAAAGTGGACATGCTTATTGCACGCTTTTGGGCATATATTCTAAGATTGACTCGGTAGGAAGATGATGACGCTGCAACTGTTATCATAGTCATTAAGGAATTCAGGTTTCATAGTGATTTGGATGGTGAACTGCATCACCGTTTTCTAACATGTTATTTAACTTTATTCAGCTTCTGCATCATGTTGATGCTTTCAAAAAATGCATTTCCTGCTGAAGTAGATTGGCTTGGTATATTACTAGATTTGAAGATGTCATGGCACATAAATGATTTTTGACCTTAAGTGCATTTCCTGCTGAAATAGATTGGCTTAGGATATTACAAAATTTAAAGATTTGATGACCCATAAATGATTTTTGACCTTAAGTGCATTTCCTACTGAAAGAGATTGGCTTATACAAGATTTAAAGATGTCATGGCACAAATGACTTTTGACGTTTAGTGCATTTCCTTCTGAAATAGATTGGCTTAGTGTATAGTACAAGATTTAAAGATGTCCTGGCACATAAATGATTTTTAACCTTAATATTTTCTCTCACTTTGTAGTTTCTCTACTGAACCTGCATTTGCTATCATTACCATTTACTTCTTTTGTTGGTCATAATTGTTGCAGGATAGAAAAGCTTTTGTCCAGAACGTCAAGTAGAAGACACAAGAAACATCCAAAGAAAAATGATGAAATTCCGTCTGAAACAGATCAGGAGGATTTATTTGTTGAAAGAATTCGTTTGGAGAACATGGAACTAAGGTTAAATATGGCATTTGAAAGAAATTTTTCGTATATATCAAAATTTGACTCCTAAGAAAGTCTTGTCAGATTTCTCTAAATTTATTCATGATTGTTTGAGGAATGATTCCTGTTCCCTTTGTGCAATATACATGTTTAGGTTTAAGGAATCATGGTAATTCACCCTCTGGTTTGATCTTTTATGCCAGATTCTGAAGCTATTTAGTTAAACAAATGCATATGAATAAATAGAGTGGCTTAATCTAAAAGAATATTCCAATTGAAGATGTTTAGATTTAAAAAGTTTACATCTTGGAACTTGATGTAATTTGTGAAATTCAACTGCTTCAAAATCTTTTCCTGGATGTCTTTTTTTTCTTCTTGGTAATATTTTTAATTATTTGTATTGTCTAATTGATTCTTGTGTCATTTTCTGGAATGATCAAAGCAGTAAGCTTTTTCATATGTATGGTGATGGGCATAAGTAGTCCTCCAGTATGCCTTTGTTAAATAGTTGCACATGATGATTCATTCCTTGTGATTATTTCTGCTTAACGATCATCATGTCCATTCCCTACCTTCTCCCAGTGTGAAGAATTTGCTGAGCAAGACTACAATTCAGGAGCCCACATTTGATAGGATAATAGTTGTTTACAGGTACTGCTTTATTTCGTTTATTATTCCTTTATTTTCTTTGGACGAGATTCTTGTCAGTATGTCTTGCACTATTGTATATTTTGATGGAATGCTTGTAATGAGATGAACATGACATAGTAAATCCCTAACTCTCTTTCCAAGCATGGATAGTTGTTATGAAGGAATCTTTTAGATTAGGAAGCTGATGATATGTGCTCCTATTTGTTGCATGTTAAACAAAGCCCTTGCATTAATAATACTCTTGTGATTTAACAGATTCTTTATCTTGTCTTGTGGCAAAGAGGGTAGCGTGATTGAAAATTTCTTATTTAACACTTCTAATATGGGAAGTTATTCGATGCGTGTTAATGAATTATTTTACCAACCAAAGAATGATGAATTTCCAGACGAGCAAGGACCAAACCAAAAGATGAACGAGGGATATATGTAAAGCATTTCAAAAACATTCCAATGGCTGATTTGGAGATAGTTCTTGTAAGATTTTGGCCGACCTATTCTATTTTGCATCAAGTTAAATTACTGACTTATAGTCTGTTACCAATTTTGCCAGCCTGAAAAGAAAAATCCTGGGTTGACTCCAATGGATTGGGTCAAGTTCCTTGGTTCTGCCGTTGTTGGGTTGGTGAGCTTTAAAAATAAGTTATTTCAGTTAACTGTTGTTTACAATTCTCTCATTCTTTGGAAAGACTTAACACGCATTTTTAAACAGGTTGCTGTCATTAGTTCACTTGAAATGCCTAAAGCTGATCTCTGGGTCATTTTTGCTGTTGTTTCTACTGTAATTGGTTACTGTGCTAAGACATACTTCACGTAAGTCGCGTTCTGCTTTTGTGTGTGACCTCTATTTCTTTGGTGTTCACAGCACAAACTAGTTTCATTTTCTCGCATTGTGTTTGCTCTGTATTGTTTTTTGGGTCATATGAAAGAGGTTACAGAGAAAATTGGCCTGGTTGAGATTGAAAGCCTATTCCCTCTTTTGCTATTTTTTAAAGTACTGCTAACATCGATTCTCTTGTACCATACATACTTTGCAATAGTATATTGTTTCTTGACTTTTTTATTCCTGCATCCCATATATTGTTCATGTATACTTAATGGCCATCTTTCTCTGTTGATGATCTATTCAAATCTTTCTTGATCTAGAATATTTTTCTCTTGGTCCTTTCTAGTGACATCTATGTTGGTATTAATTCTGTGACTACTTGCAGCTTTCAGGCAAATTTGGCTGCATATCAGAATTTAATTACGCAGTCCATGTATGATAAACAGCTAGATAGTGGAAGAGGTACTCTTCTTCACCTGTGTGATGATGTCATTCAACAGGAGGTCAGTCTCTATCCTTCTCCTTGTTATCATCCCCCTATTTCCACTCTGTGTGTGTGTTCCTTTAACCAGACAATCATGTTGCAAGTCATACTTTGCCTCTTTCGAATGAACTGCATATTGCATTAGGGATATAGTGGCTTTCCAGATCATTCTGTCACTACTTCTTGACTTGTCACAGTTCTGCATCAGCTGTTAAGTAAACATCTCATCTATTGTCACATTCTATTCCTTGTGCATGTTTCGCTCGAAGTATGATTGTTGTGTAGTTATTCAGTTTCAAGAATTAACATAATTGTCTCAAACGGCTGCTTGATGACTTCTGATTTTTACATATGGTGCCTTGGCCATGCGGTTATATGGATATTGAAATTCTTCTGCTTTGCAATGGTATGAAAATGAAAGAAATATGCTCTCCTAAAGTGTCCTAGATACATCCTTATTGAACTGTAGCCATCAATATTCATACTCAAGCATATAACAAGTTAACATCCTAAATAATTATGGGAATATCTTATGTTAAATGATAACCGACCAAATTGTTCATGTTTCCTAATCTCTTGCAGGTCAAGGAGGTCATTATTTCTTTCTTTATATTGATGGAGCAGGGCAAAGCTACTAAGCAGGCATTCTTCAATATCTCCCTAAATATGTGCACACATATATCTGAACATGTCTATGCAGTGTCTCTCTTTCCAATTGCTTAAATGCTCAATTCTGGGTGAATTGCAGATCACTTATGTTTGAGTTTCTAAAATTTTTAAGTAGGATTTGGATTTGCGTTGTGAGGAGCTAATTAAAGAAGAGTTCAATGAGAGCTGTAATTTTGACGTGGATGATGCAGTTCACAAGTTAGAGAAGTTGGGAATTGTTTCTCGGGTGAGAATTTGTTTAATTCTTCAACCAAATTTGGTATATTTGTTTTTGATGCAACTAGTGGGTAATACCAGAATTGCAATAGAAATCAATTGAATGATTTTGAGGTAATATTATAGCAGAAACTTGCTAAAGTCAGTAGTTACCAAGTCCAATCTCTAAGTTTTACATTGTAGGAGGAGAATGTTATAAAATTCTTCTTTACTTGCATACACATCTATCTTTGGATACAGGACACTCTTGGAAGGTACTATTCTGTCGGTCTTAAACGTGCTAATGAGATCATTGGCACCACAACTGAAGAGCTTATCCTCAAGGCAAAGCAGGGTGTTAGCACTTGATTCCATAATCAACCCTTTAAGTCTCTTGTGCGAGTGCAACTAACTTCCTCTTCAGATCGTTTACTCTATGTTGTCCTTGTACAATCTCTGCCAGAGTTTTGGCCTCTTCAATTTGTAAATTCCAAACATCAGTTTGCATTAATTGGCGATAACTTGGATTGATGTTGATTCTTTCATTGAATGTGCTTTCACTCCTCATATCTGCCAAAAAGGAGGGTTGGGGATTTTCTCTTTAAGGCTTGTGGACAGCTATGGCTTCAAACACTGTTGCCTGTGTAGTGCCAGGCTGCTATGGGCTCTTGGTTTACACGCCCCTCTTACTTAGTTATATTGACTATCATTATGGTCAATGTTCAGACGGGATAAGTTGGGATATGAAAGTGAATTGGGAGTGGATTCACAACTGCGGATAGATTCATATGTATATATTTTTATAGCTTATGTTACAAAATAAAATTGATCAATTATTAAAAGGTATAACTTGAGAAAAAAAATTAATACTTAATGTCCCCTTAAAACAAGTAGTAATCACATGTATTTATCTTTACAGAAGCAAAATGACTTATATTAACAAGAAAAGGATAAGAAACAGGAATTTTTATAACTACTATTATTGACATTTATAAATGGGTTCTAAGACCTATTTATTGAATAAAGATGGTCAGTGAACCATTAGTGTTGGAGAATTTAGATTATATTTCAACCCAAGCACAATGGAAGAAGATAAAAAATTTCATGATTTTTTGAAAGTCAAAATTAGTTTAATTCTATAAAGTAATTAATTTATAAACAAAACAAAATATGAATCACAAATTATACCTTTTATAGAGCTTAGCTTCCTATTAAACTATTCCCCTTAAACTTATAGGTTATATGAAGACCATCATAATGACATAAGTATCTAACTTTTAATACTATCTATACAAGCTGGTTAAGAGAATATCAGAAGTGTAGAAAGAGGTAAGTCAGTAGTGCTGACTCCTATGGAATATACACCTATTTAGGATTCATACCCTTTGGTAATTTAATTAAAGTATAATTTTAGATAAACTTTAATTAGAATTATAATTACTTCTAATTAAATAGAAATTAGGTCTAGATAAGTTCTAAAATCTAATATGGTTTTTATTTATTTATGGAATGTCTTGTATTTCATTGTAAAGTTTTTCAAACTTTACAATTAAGTCAAACATGATTAAATTATCATTTGTCTCTTCAGCTGATCCTTATACGTAATTTATTAAGTTCCTAAATATATTGCTAATGAATATAAATTATAACCCTGAGCTGTATTAAAGATTAGATAAATTAAACCCCTCCAAATTATCTTTAATGATCTAATTAAGTAATTCGTATCTATTGATTAAGATTGAAATTTAACAAAGCATTGTGATAACTTTAATATTAAGAATGTTAAAGTAATTTTGACTAACCTTTCTGTGTATGAAATTAATGTCTGCTTTATTTGAATCTACTCATATTAAATTTTCATCATTAATAATTGATTCTTTTATTACAATTTGAAAACTATCATCAAAATATCATTTCACTTTAGTCAAGGATTTCTCAAATCAATAATAATGAAGAACAATAGAATATGCTCCTTGCTTAGTTTAGAGCTATGAATCTTATATTGATCATTCAAGTACCTTCATATAGTTCATGTCATACCCAATAACTACCAATGAGCTATCATTAACTAGGATATGTCCTAATTAGTATCAAAACATAAAAATAAGTAGCCATGAATCATGTTTGCATTGTCAAAAACAATTGATAAAATAAAATAAAATAAAATATGATAAAAATAATTTTATATGAAAACCTTTGTATTTTTGGACAGGTTAATCCATTAAGATGATATCTAATCTTATTTATCTATTAAAAATAACTTTACAATTTACTTTAGAAGTGTTGGTTTACCTCCCAATGGTTAACCCTAAGTTTTGGAATGGAAAAGAATGATAAATTCCAAAAGAGTCTCCTAAAATTATTCCACACTTTAAATATATTTCTATGCATAAGGAACAATAGGTGTCTGTGTTTAAGGCCATGGATCCTTCTATATCTTTTCAAGGAGGGACACAGGTTCTAGAAAACTAGTTTCTTAGATCATATATCTTTCTATAAATGTTTTAGAAATGGAAAAAAGCTTATCTCAATATATGTTGCTCTTTAGAAATTCTCACTGCCTCAGTCCCCCTCTAGGTTGTATCCCCTACATATGGTTTATGAGGGATAAATGGTCGTATGCTAGACTGTGTTCAACTAGAAATTATTTCCTTTATGCTTTTCACTTGAAATCTTCTCCAATTCTTAATGACTCTCATCCCAAGGAAACATCTTTACAATTAACTAAAAACATAATATAAAGTGAGTAAATAAAGGTAATTTAAGCATAAAACCTAGTAAAATACTTTGAAATACATGTAAATTTTTGTGGACATCAAATGTCCTTGCACCTAAGCTTTCACTTATCCTCAAGAAAATCAATCTTAATCACTCTTAACTTAAATAAGTTCAATAATCAATATTGAGCCAAGGGTGTTCCAATTTTTTTTAATGATAACAAAACATAATTGCTACTAATAAGTTCATTATTTTGCTGAAAAGAAATATAAGAATAAAATGAAGCCATAAAATCAAGAAGATAGTTTATGAAGTTGATAAAGAAAATTTGAAGTTTACAACTAAAGAAATAAATATCAAAACAAGACCATAAGAAGATTAAGCCTCGTCAAGGTCTTAAGAAGATAGTCTATGAAGTTGATAAAGAGAAGTTGAAGTTTAAAGTTGACAAAATAAGGTCAAACCAAAGGAAAAAGAAATTCAAGGCTTATCAAGGCCATTTTTCATTTTTTATTATTTGTAATCTCCCTTTGTTAATTTGATGCTTTAAAAGGCTCCCTATACATAAACATTTCGGTTCACTTCATTAAATGAGTCTTTACATGTACTAAGAGGCATTGAAGCTTTTGGTTTTAGTAGAAAGACCTCTTAATCTTTCAAATACGATTTAGGAAAATTTTTGAGAAGTTTTAAATTCATAATTGTATTAAACAAATTGGTTTTGAGCATTTGAATTTTGTTAAAAATCATGTTTTCAGGGTGATTGGTCAATATATATAAGTTAATGGTCGATTAATGTAGGTTAAAGGCATTAAATTTGATGTATTGAAAGCTCGTTGTAATATTGATTAATAACTTAGTTGACTAATATGCCTACTAGTCGACTAATCTCTAAGTGAATTTGAGCATTCAATGTACATTGGTTGACTAATATACTATACTAGTCAATTGGTGCCCTATAAATAGTAGTTGTAATGCCTAGTTCTTGGCTCCGACATCTAGTAAGGTACTAAAACACTAAAAATAAATGTTTTCTCATTACTTTTACTATCAAGAAGTGTTTGGGTTTCTTATACACACATTTCTAAGTTTATCAAGCCTTTGAGCATCATTATCTAATATTTTTCTGAGTGAGCCATTTGAGTTATCAATATGAAGAAGTGAGATAAATTTGAGATGTAATCCTTTGTTAAGTATTGTACTTATGAGTCTTCTATATGATATAAAGTTTCTTTTTCACTTTGTATGAAGATTGAAAAAAGGGATTCTCTTTGCCAAGAAAAGACTATACAAATGTTATTCTTTTCTTTGAAAGAAAAATTATAGTAGAATTTTAAAAAGAGTCTTGAGAGTCAATATAGAAAAGGGTTACTTATCTAACTGACAGGTGAATATTATAGTATGCTTTCTATATGTTTAATTGTATTTTAAAGTATTTTCTTAGTTGATAATCTCGTGTTTAGGGCTTAAAATTATGTTCTTATTAGTGTTTTGACGTGTTTTAATTGTTTGATTATTTTAGAGCAAGGATTTTATCTTAATATTATATTTTAAGGGTTTTTTGATGTGTTTTTTAGTGAGTGGAAACAAGAAAAATTGTAGAAAAGATGGACTTAAAGAATAAGAACATGTACGATCGTGTATGTTAGCTGTATGAGGATGAAGCCTCTAGCACAATCATATATACATGTTCTTATTCTTCAAGTCCTTCTTTATCGTTTCTTCAAATTTTCTTACTTCCACTTACTAACAAACAATTCAAACAACCCTTGAAACATAATATTAAGATCTTATGCATGATCTTGCTAAAGAGTTTGGATGGTGATGCACAATCGTGAATCATCGTGTAAAGGCAAGTTCTAGCTTATGAGATTTTTTCATTATTGACATTTTGGGGCTATTTTTGGGGCAAAAACAAATGGAAAAAATCATAGAAAGAAACATAGAAGGTTCAATAGTATAAAAAGAAAAAGAAAAACACAAAAGAGCAGGCTACACATCATAAATAAGGAGATCAAAAGTGGAAACATCAAGAACAACTCCAATCTTCTAGAATTTCCAGATCAAGACTTAAAGCTGTTTTCTTTCTTTTCTCTTCTTATATTTCATTGTCTTGGATGTTGATGATGATTAGTGGTGTATTGAACATGATTATGGATTTCTAAATCTATAATAGGGATTATTCTTGAATTGGTTTTGTATAACTTTATCTTGATTAATTCAATATATTAATGCTTTATGGAATTTTTCGTGGTTATATTTGATAAGAAATCAAAAGATCGAATCAAAGTTATAAGTGTTAAGTTTTGTAATGAGAGTTAGTAACTTATTAGACCTACAAATACTAGATTAATAAACAATTGAAGAGAGATCTTAACTGTGAGTTAATTATCCTCAGGATTGCTTCAAATTTAATTGAGTAGTTAGGAGTAGTTTTGTGAATTGAGAGGATGCAATTCAATTATTATCTATTTCAATTAGGATTACGTGACTATATCTTAAGAGGGGGTAATAAAAACCTTAGGATATCGAGGATAAAAGGTAATTGAATTAACAAGATAAAATGGAAGATAAAACAAAGATAGAATAACTACTAAGTTTCTATTAATTGACTTCAATCTTATTGCTAGCTTCACTTATTCAATTGTTTAGTTTTATTAGTTTATTTCAATTTCAGGTAATTTATTTTAATTCTATTAATTCAATATTTTATTACCTTAGATAAAGTGGACTGAAGTTGTTAGGTGACTAATTTAGTCCTCGTGGAAATGATATTTTGTTTACTACAATATACAATCTATATCCTTGTGGTCTTACATACTTTAAAACTAAGCAAACAAGACGCTATTTTTGGGGATTGAATTAACATCCTATTTGATTTGAGTTCCTTTTAATTAAGGAATTGATACTTTTCTATTGTGCGATTTTAGGTGCATGAATACAAGAATCACTCAAAGCATGAGCAAATTAGAAGATATATCAACCTTTAACATCACAAAGCAAGAAAGAGAGCTTCAAAAAGAGAAGTATCAAGAAGTAAAATAGAGAACAATGGCAGAGGAAAGAAACCAAGGAGAAAAACAAGGACCCTTATGGACTTGATAAGGCTAGGGTTCAGTGCAAATCAACAAGGAATAATAAGACCACCAGTGAAAACTAACTAATACATTTGAAATAAAGCTAGTACTGATGAACATATTACAGACCAACATGTAATTTTATGGACTAACTAATAAGGATCCTAATGCTCATTTGGTTAATTTCTTGAACATTTGTGATATGTTCAGGTATAATGTGTTATTAGAAGGTGTAACCAAGATGAGGCTCTTTCTTGCTACACTGAAGGATCGAGCCAAGGTATGGTTGAAATCACTTGACTAGTGAACGTCACAACATGGGAGCAGTTGGTGTAAGCCTTCTTGGCTAAGTACTTCCTTTAACAAAGATTACAAAGCTTATAAAGGAAGTTAAAAATATCTAGAAAAACAAAGGAAAGTCTTTATATGAACCATGGGAGCAATTTAAGGAATTGCAAAGGAGCTGGCTATATTATAACTTACCAAGGGGGTTCCTTTTACAAACGTTATACAGTAGAGTGAACCCTCCTCTGAGGTACCATTGATGCAGTAGCAGGTGAATATTTAATAACGAAAACAATTAACATAGCACACGATCTGTTAGAAGAGACGACAAATAATAGCTGTTTTTAGACATCAAAAGGAAGTCAATAGTAGTCAACATTTCAATATCAAAATGGAGAGCTTACTGTAGATTCCGTAACAACATTGTAGGTTGAAGTAACAAATCTAACCAAAAAATGGAATAGTCAAAAAGCTACATCTTTTAGTCCACTTAAGGAAATTTAGCATAGATGTGAGCTACGCAGACATGAAAGTCATATCAAAACTAATTGCTTCTTAGTAGAGAACAATAATATGGAGCAACCAAACTTTATATGAGCACAGTATGGTAGGAGAGATAATAATCCCTATTCTAATATTTATAATCCCTGGTGGAAGAAACACCCAAATATTTCTTAGTCTAATAATATAGCGAATCAATTAAGAGCTTAAGGCCTATCAGGATTCTAACATGTCAATCTCGATTCATTAGAAAAAGATGGTTAAGTTAATAGATGGCTAAATGTTGCGGAAGCAAAATTCGACCAAATTGTAAAGAATCATGCATCTTCTGTTCATAACCTAGAGGTTTAAAGGGTCTAATTAGCCAATGCATTGTCTACACGAGGTGTGAGGAGTCTCCCAAGTAATACGGAAGCAAATCCAAGGGAGCAACTGAAGGCCATCACACTTAAGAGTGGGAAAGAGTTGGAAGAACTATTCGATAAACAAATTGAATCCCACCAAGTAAAAGACCAAAAGAAAAAGCAAAAGGATGAAGGAAACCAAGAAGTCAATCCTTATGTTCCTTCTCTTCCATATGCACCAAAGATCCCATTTCTATAAAGGCTATGGTAGAACAAAATGGATATGCAAATTGCAAAGTTCATGGAGAAGTTAAAGAATTGCAAATTACCATGCCCTTTGTTGAAGCTTTGCAGAGCATACCCAAGCACGCAGAGTTTCTTAAAGAAATCTTATTAAATAAGTAAATTGATAAGTGTAAATTGCATCGTGTTTTAAGGAATATTTTGATATGTGTTTAGCAATTAATTCGATCATTTAGTATGTGTTTAGGTTAGAATTGTGATAGTTTGTTAATTATGTGTGTTTTAAGTGTTTTATGGTTTAATACAAGCTTTTGAGCTTAAATACTATATTTTTGAGGTACCTTGATGTGTTTACTAATATTTTAGGGTCAATATCGAAGAATGAAAGAGTTTTGGAAGACATTCGGGCTGAAACAACAGCCCACTATCATGGCCTAATAGTGCATAATCGTGACAGAAGGCTTCGATGTAGGCCACAATCATGGCTTGAGTCGGGTAAAGTCGCAGCCACTCTTAAACGTAGCATTTTGAGGGATTTTTTAGATCTTTCGGACCCCCAAAAAGCCCTAGTTCAACCTTAAACACAAAAGAACATAAATAAAACAAAAAGTATGAAAAGAAGGAGCTTTTGCATCAGCTACCATTGAGAAACCCTAGAGAGAGTTCATCGAGAGATTAAGAAAGAGAAGAAGAAAAAGAGATGTGGAGAAGAAGATGATGCGAAGTACTTCCCAAAATAAGAGGTTTCACGATGTTGCTGCCTCCACCATCCATTCAGATCTTGTTTTCAATGTATTTTCAATTTTATTAATGTATAGAATTGGAATAACCGTTGATGATAGGATTGTGTGAATGTTGAAGATATCTAAACTCACCTTCAGGTTGTTTTTATCTTTGATTTAATAAAAATCTGATTGTTTTATGTTATTTGGATTCATTATGATTAATTTATGAGATTGCATAATTTGGTAATAGACTGAGAGGGTGAATCGAATGAAAAATAATTAAATTGGGCTAAAGAGAGTTAGGTGATTTAATAAGAACGAGAAATTAATCAAATCGATAATTGTGTGAAGAAAGATCTCACATAGGTTCCCAGTAGTCTATTGGAAACTTCAGATCTAATTAGGGTTTTGATAGATTGTTAATTGAAAAAATGCAAATTTCCATAATCTGACTAGGGTTTATAATTTAGGGTTAATGGTTATAATTTTAGAGAGAGTAATCAACCTTAGGAACGTCTAGGACCAATGATCCAATAATTCATAATCGATTGGGTTAGTGTTAAAGATAGGTAAAAATTCTCCTTTCTCTCAATTGGTAGTTCTTTAGGTCGATTCTTGAATGTGTGCACAACAATTGCTAATTTGTTAATATTTTGTGATTGATTCTTGAATTGAATTACTTGATTGAGTTGCATTCCTGTTTTATTTTCGTTACATTTTGAATATTGCATATTGTTTTGACTTTACATTTTAGGATTAGATTAATCGTCCTAGTGAGATTGACACCTTAGGTACTACAAGAATGACCAGTACGCTTGCAGATCATCAAGGTTAAATATTAAAACTTACATATATCGAAAAATTGCTATCATAAACTTGGGATGATAACCAAATGGTCTCCGTGATGGAAATTTATAGCTCCATAATTAGTAACCACATGCCCTTAAAGTTGAAAGATATTGGGAGTTTATTATTGGTGATATAGATTTTCCTAAACGTTTATGTGACTTAGGTTCAAGTATTAATCTTATGCCTTTGTTTAATTTTAAGAAATTGGGGCTATGAGATGTGAAGCTAACTTCCATGCTTATTCATTTGGTGTATCAATCTATAAAGAAATCATTTAGCGTGGTGAAGGATATGCCTATAAAATTGGACCAGTTTATTATTCCTGTAGATTTCATCATGTTAGACTTTAAAGAGGATCAAAACTAACTATTAATTCGTGGTAGACCGTTTTTAAACACTAGAAGAGCTTTGGTAGATGTCTACGAAGGCAACCTCGTCCTTTAGATTGATGATGAACAAGTGGAATTCAATATGAACAAAGTGTTGAATAATCTTAAGGAAATTGGCTCTTCAATGAAGATTGATATAGTGGATAAATGCATAAAAAAGTAAAAGAAGAGCTACAAAGAAGAAGTGAGAGTTAGGGAACTAGAGGATGAAGTAAAACTAGAAAAGGAGTTGGGTTTTAAATTAAAGTAAGAGATTTTAGTGAGAATGGAAGCACTTATGATACCCTCCTTTGACAAGCCACCCTTTCTAGAGTTGAAAACTGATGGGGAACAAGAAAAGAGAGTGGTAGAGAAAATTAAAAAAAGACTGAGAGCCATAAGACTGAAAATTTTGGAAATAAAAAGCACGAGTCCTAATGTGATAATGAATAAGGCCTTAACATTCAAAAGAGGAGTTGGTTGAAAAATAATGGCCCTAAATGGTCAAGCTAGTGCCCTTAAAATTTGTATGTTATGTGTAGTTAGATTTTTTTATGTTTATTTTGTAGGGAATTGATTTAAGGATGTTCAAGGCCTAAACTATGTCCAAGCTCTTTTTTTGATGATATTGACATCAAATCTCATGGATTTAACTGAATCTCAAACATTAATCACTTAAAATTTGCCAATATACTAACTTATTTCTCTCATGTTTAAGTGCGTTGATTTAAATATACATATCAATAAAAATATTAACACCCTATTCATACACCTATGGCACATGTAAGCATGCATTTATTATTATTAATCAATAAAAAAAGCAAACTATCACTAAGTAATCTTCCATGAAAATTCTTGTTATTATTAAAAGATTGGTAGGTTTAATTTATTGTAACATCATTTTTTTTAATGATAACCTAGTCTTTTGACGTGAAGGCAAAAACCTTGTCATGAATGTACCTCAGTTACTCAACTAAGTCACATTTTTATTTAACTTGGTTGGAGTGTAATTCTAGCATTTTGATGCGAAGACAAACATTTATCGTGAATGCCCCTAGCTACTTAATTTTATCACATCTCTCAACTGGCTATTAGCTCTATTCTTAACCCAATTTTCTTAAAAAGGGCTAGTGGAATAGGAATTTAACAATTTTTAACTAATTTTTTAGCCTACCTCATTTCTTTTTAATCAATTATTCTCGTGAAAGGGTACTAATAATGCTAACCAATTCAATTGACTATAATTATAAACGCATACGAACAAATTCCCTAAAGTGAAAGAATAAGTATCATATCTTAATTAACATATATATTCATCCCGAAGACACTTAAAACACAAAATTCATAAGTTATTATGCCTTTATAATTTAACATATATATTCATCCCAAAGAGACTTAAAACACAAAATTCATAAGTTATTATGCCTTTACAATTTAAATGATTATGTTCAAAATAAGCCAATTCCATTCAATTCTTGCCATTGACTTATTCACACAAACAAAATTATAAATGCATAATTCACACACAATTGATATTCTATTGCATATACATCCCTACACTTGAACAACACATTTTTCTCAATGTGAAAAATAAAGATAAATAACAACAAAGAAAAAGTTATAGTAAGAATACTTATGGTGTTTTGGTGGTGATGGTGTGGGTGATGGAATTTGGAGGCACTCTATGCCATAAAATTCTAGCAATTCACTCCCTAAAAAATAAAAATAAAAAACAACGAAATAAACTAAAAAATAAAATAAAATAAAGATATCCTAATTCTTATGTTGCCTCCCAACTACTGTTTTTTTTAATGTCATTAGCTTGACATACTCTACGTTTTACCCTCAATATGGGTTTATAATAAGTGGTTTGTTTTTACCTTTTTTTTTCATATGGTAGTTTAGTAGCCTATAAATAAGCTACATGTTGCAAGATAGTGAAAAACACATAATTTATCAAATTAAAAAATCCAAGCCATTAATGCCCTTTTTGCTAACACATCTTTAATAAAATAGAGAATGAAGAAATTCCCTGAATCTTTAATCGAATCTAGTAATTTTTCTTGTAAGAAGGTGAACTACTCTTCCTCTTCCACAATTACCTTCGTCTCCTCTTCTTCATCTGCTTCTTGAATAGAAACTTCCTTAGATTTCTCAAGCTCTATGTCCTCTTTTATCTGTTCATCTTCCTTTACAGCTTCCTTAACTCCTTGAAAAGATACTTTCTTATATTCTTCAGGCTCCATATCGGCTGTCATCTGTTCCTTTTCCTCTTCTTCATCCACTTATTGAACATAGACTTCCTTATAATTTTCAAATTCTTTGTCCTTCGGCCTCTATTCTTCAATTTCTTTTTGAATGGAAACTTCATTCATGTCATTGAACTTTTCTTCTCGTCACTCTGAGGCGTTAATGGGCTCCAATAACATCTATATCTAGCTCAATGTCCTTGGCTAAATAAACACTTTCTTGGATAACATGGTTGTTAGCTTCACTATTGGCAATATCTTCCCTTATAGATTTAGCTTCATTGTTGGCAATATATTTGCACTCTTTGATTGATCATTAATTTGATAATTATATGTCTATTAAAATTTAACTGTCGTTGTATAACCTAAAATTACTTACTTTGACTCACTCTCTCGATTTGTTATAAAGTTTATATATCACAATTATTATAAATATCCAAATATATATTGAAATCAACAATAATTAAAGTCACAAAATAATTCCTAATTTGAATTTAGAAGTACATAGACATGTTAAAAATCATAGAAATCCAATTACAAATTAAGTATAATGAAGAAAGTAAAAGGAAAACAATAAAAACTATTTGACTCCTGTATTTAGAACTTTGGAATTCCCTGAAGCTCTTCTTTGATCTCTCCACTTTTAATTTACTTTGATTTGTGGTTGTTGCCTCTTTTTGATGTTTTTTCATATTTTTATATAATGCAATAAGGTTTTAGGGTTGTTTCTAGGATTTCCTCACTTTGTTTGAAAATAGCCTTGACTTAAAACACAAATAAACTCGCACTTGGAAAACCTTCTATCACAATCATGACTTAGAGTCACAACCATGATTGGTATGATTAAGACTCTCTGTAATGATTGTGCTTCAATTTCATGATCATGACATCTTTCTTGCTTCTAACATCATCTTCCTTTTTCAATTTCTTGATTTCCAGCACTCATAATCATATCAAAAACCTTTTGAAACATAAAATTAAGATCTAATTCTTAATCTAAAACCAACAAACACTTAGAATACATACAAACACTAACAATAACACAAATTTAAGCCTATACACATAATAATCATCTAAGAAATATTAACAACACACTTAAAAACCTATAAAAACATAATATAATCTATACCTATTTGATATCACCACCCCAATCCATAATAAGTATTCTTACCTTTGTTTTTATTCCTTTTATTTTTGTTTTTATATTTGTTATATGTTTTGTTTTTATTTATGTGTCTTTTCCATATTAAGGACAATGTGTTCTTTAAGGGCCTGTTTGGTTGGCGGTTTAGTAATGGAACAGAATAGAACATAACACACTTCCATCGTTTGATTGAGGGTTTCATAATAGAATGGAACGGAATGAGATGGAAGTGGAGGGTTTTTATGTTACATTTTATTCCATTTTAAATAGTGAAAATAAGAAACTTCCGATTTGGGAGGTTTAGGATGGAACGTAAATTAATAAATACATACTACCTAATATACCCTCAATAATTTTTCTTAATACCAATTATTT